>OZ030008.1:125231969-125454469 GCA_964023405.1 Apodemus agrarius | reverse complement strand
CCAGTACCTGGGAGGCTGAGACAGGGGAATTGCCACATAGTCGATGCTACCCTGGGCTATATAATGAGCTCCATGCTAGCATGAGCTACAGAGTAAGACTGTCTCCTGTCTCAAACAAAAAAAGTGTGTGTGTGAGTGGGTGTGGGTGTGGGTGGGTGTGGGTGTGACCGGGTGGGTTTGGGGGAGGGGTGTCAGGCTGAGGAAATGGCTCAGACAGTAAAGTCCATGCCATGTAAACATGAACACCTGAATATTATCCCCAGCACTCACATGAAAAGCTGGGCTTGGCGGCGTGGTCTGTAACCACACCATTGGTGGATGGTGGGAGGGAAGAGTCCCTTCAAGCTTGTTGGCCAACCAGCTTCTCAGTGGATGAGCTCCAGGCTCAGTGAGACACCCTTCCTCAAAAAAACTAAGGTGTTGACAGGAGTACAGGGTATAGCTATGATCGGGATACATTATATACCTGCACGGCGTCGTCAGAGAATCAATAAATATTCTTAATTTTAAAAATAAAATAAGTAATGTGAAGAGTAACAGAGGAAGGCACCTTGCATGAACCTCTGACCTCCACACCTAGCCGCAGAAGCACATTCACACACACACACACACACACACACACACACACACACGTACACACACACACACATACACACACACACACACACACACACACACACGTACACACACACACACATACACACACACACACACACACACACACACACACACCTGCACATGCACACACACATGCACACATACACATACCGTGGCCATACATATACACCAGTTAATAAACAAAAAGAACGTTAGGGAGTCAAAGTATCTCTGGGGTCTCACACAGTGGCCCAGCGGGCAAAAGTGTTTACCTTCAAGTATCTTTGAGAACCTGAGTCCATTCCCTAGGGTCCACATGGTAGGAGGAGGGAACTGATTCACATAGGTTGTCCATACACTGTGCTATGAACACACACACAAATAAACAAATAAATAAGTACATAAACAAATCAAAAAATACTGCCGTCAACTTACATTTTCATTTCATTATTTTTTCTTTTTTTCTTTCTTTTCTTTCTTTTGTTTTGTTTTGTTTTGTTTTGTTTTGTTTTGTTTTGTTTTGTTTTTTGAGACAGGGTTTCTCTGTGTAGCCCTGGCCGTCCTGGAACTCACTCTGTAGACCAGGTTAGCCTCGAACTCAGAAATCTCCCTGCCTCTGTCTCCCAAGTGCTGGGATTACAGGTGTGTTTCACCACGACCAGCTCTCATTTCATTATTTTTAAGAAAAAAAAAATGTCTGGAAGGAAGGGAAAGCCCAGAGTTTCGGAGTAGGCAAGAGACATCTAGGGTGCTGGGAGCCCAGGCGGTTTACTAGCCAGAGGCAGGACCCCTAGGAGGTTCCCCTCTAAGCCACCCCAGTGTGGGAGTCCCCACCTTTGTGGGCATAGTGTTGTGTGCCTATGATTTCTGACACAGATTATTCA
Source organism: Apodemus agrarius (assembly GCA_964023405.1). Taxonomy (NCBI): domain Eukaryota; kingdom Metazoa; phylum Chordata; class Mammalia; order Rodentia; family Muridae; genus Apodemus; species Apodemus agrarius. The sequence goes on along the minus strand of OZ030008.1, from coordinate 125,452,988 downwards.
TACTTTCAGAACTTGGCATAAGAGATACCATGAAACTAACACTAGGGAGAGCGCCTCGGATCAAGGTGAGACGCACACCGCCAAAATAAACGCGCATGAGAAATGTGTTATGTTAGCCTCACCGCGTACACAAATTAAGAGAAGAAAGTGCTCTCCTGAAAGTGAAGCCTGATGAAGGTCATTAACTTCTCCCGGCCTTTCATTTAAAAGTCGAAAGGCTGTCTGGAAACCTCAGGGTCGTGAGAACGCATTTTACTAGGCTTTTAACATTACCAAGCACAATTCCAAAGGCTTCTGTCCTACGAGGACTCCTCCTGCACTGGAGGCACCCACACCAATGCCTCCTTTTAAAAGAGGTTTATAAGTCCACTCCAAGGGTAATAACATGTTGCTCTTCTTCACAAAGGCTTTCATCCGTACAGAAGTTCAAGCAGCAGCTTTCCAAAGCAAATAATGCTGACTCCACGTAGCTCACGGACCACAACACAGACCTGATCTTTTGGTGACTACCTTAAAGGGGGGGCACTGGGAGCTCTGGGGCTTCCTCTGCCGAGGCTAACTCTGTACCAAGGCATTCAGGGTGGGCGCATGGCTCCTGCTGCAGGAACACAGGATGGGCAAGGGAGTGGGAAGAGACCACCCAGGAGTCAAAGCACAATGGCCTCGTTCCCTCCCCCTCCCCCACTTCCCACAGTTAAGCAGGTGGTTTGTCTCTTCATGGGTTATGGCTCTGTTTTATAGATCACTTTTATAGTTTTGTTATAAACTTTTAGTTTATTTTCTTTGTAGGGGTAAAGAAAAAAAAGCAGGTGGTCATACTACCCATCACGGGCTGAGAAGCCCTTTCTGGGATGCTCAGAACCAAAGTGTCCTGTTTGTGCTTTTTCAGATCTTGAAATCCACGCGTGAGATCTCTTTGGAGATGGGGCCCAAGTCTAAACATGAAATTCATTGTGTCACACTACATTTGTAAGCAGAGTCAAGTCTACACACAATGTTCCAATAATTTTATGCCCATGAATACACACATCTGTGTGATCCCCTGCACATACAGTTAATAAAAAATAAAGAAGAATTTTCTAAAAAAAAAAAAAAAATCAACAGGTAACAGGCTACTTATAAACAATCTTTCAACATTTTATAGTACACATTCGTCAACTTATTTAATAAGCAGGTATTCATATTGTTTATTGAGATGTATTTCACATATAGTGATATCCATCATTTTTATAGAAGGTATATATGACCTGTGATTCATGAAACCATGCCTATAATCAAAATACAGCATAGCTCCACCCATCCCCAAAAGTCCTCTCTGGTCTGTAGTTTAACCTCTCTTGTTTCTGCCGCAGTAGGCACTGATTACATTTCTGTTCCTGTCATTTGAAGCTCCTCCTTTCTCTTCTTTCCCATGCTGGGGACTGAACGGGGTCTCCTATATGCTATGCAAGAGCCCTGACACTGAGCACTTAGTTATTAATTATCTTTTGAGTGTGTGAGTGGACACCTCGGGTATCCAAGGAGACCTGAGGAAGGGGACCAGATGCCTTGGAGCTAGAGTTACAGGAGACACCTGCAGTGGATGCTGGGAACTCAACTCCCGTTCTCTGTAAGAGCAGCATTCTTGGTGGTTTGTTTGATTGTTTGTTTGTTTAAGAGCGTTGTCCTTGAGAGCAGAGCCATCTTTCCAGCCCTTTGGACTTTGTTTTGAGTCAGGGTCCTGTAAAATTTCTCAGGCCAGCCCCACGCTTCCTCTTTTTTGTCTCCGCCTCCTCAGAGTTAGGATTATAGGTGCGCGTCAGCTCATCCAGTATGAAATTATACGGCAAGCGACCTGATCTGTGCTTTGATTTCTCTTCCAGTCTAGCACATTTCATTTTGCTTAGTGTTTGGGGGTTCCTCTGCACATCGCTTTCCTCTTCCTGAGTTGTATTCTGTTTTGTGCATGTAGCACGAGCTGTCTGTCCACTGGACACTTAATGGGCTCTGGAGTTGTGTTTAACTTCTGTCACTCTAGAAGAGAAGTGCCATAGACATGTGTACACAGGGATCTATGTATATAAAAGTTTTTATTTCTCTTAGGAGAATTCCCAGCAATTTGTCTATTGGTTGTACAATATGAGCTAAGTATGTTGAATTGACTTTAACATTTTACTTTTTTTTTTTTTTTGTATTCTCATAACTGTGTGCAAGCTGCATTGCTCTACCATTGTCACTGACATTTTGGTTTTTTGTTTGTTTCGTTTTGTTTTGTTTTGTTTTGTTTCGTTTTTGAGATAGGGTCTCTCTACATAGCCCTGGCTGGCCTGGAAGTCACTCTATAGACTAGGTTGGCCTCGAACTCACAGAGATCCACCTGCCTCTGCCTCCCAAGTACTGGGATTAAAGGCGTGCGCCACCACACCTGGCCGAAGGGCAGTGTTTGATGGAAGGACAGTTTGCCCAATCACTGTCTGCTAAATGTTGGCCCTGGAGATACAACAGTAAGCTTTAATTCATGTTTGTAGCAAACAATTGCAATCTGTTGGTTTCCGGACTACCATTTCATTATATTGTCACTGATATTTCTGCATCACTATTACCTGAAACATGATTTGGAATATTCACTACATAGCATTCTCTTGGCCACATCTTAATTTAGCTAAGCCTCTGTTTGGTGGATATTTATATTAGATGTGATGACATGTGTCCATAATTCTAACTCTGAGGAGGCAGAGACAAAAAGACTAAGTTTGGTGCTGGCTTGAGAAATTTAACAGGACCCTGTCTCAAAATAAAGTCAAAAGGGGGGCTGAAGAGATGGCTCAGTCATTAAGAACACTGACTGCTCTTCCGAAGGTCCTGGGTTCAAATCCCAGCAACCACATGGTGGCTCACAACCATCAGTAACAAGATCTGACGCCCTCTTCTGGAGTATCTGAAGACAGCTACACTGTACTTACATATAACAAATAAATAAGTCTTTAAAAGAAAATAAAGTCAAAGGACTGGAAAGATGACTCAACTCTTAAGAGCACTGTTTTTAAACAAACAACATAAGAAGAAAATGAAATATAATTAATATACTTGCACAGAAGTCTGTCCACACTGCAATTCTTTTCTTAGCATGAGTACTCAACACTGGGAATCCTTAAAGAGGCAAGGTGTTCACCTGTATTGTCTCTGAGAAAGACCACAGATGTCTTAAAGCAAAGACCCTGTCTTGTCCATCGTGACATTCCTGGATGTGACAAGGACCTACAGTGTTCATACCAGAGAGAATGGTTGATGTTAAAAAGAATTCATCCAGACTGGATCTTCTCTACACTCTCCTCAGAACTCCCTCTCTCCTGTAAACATCCACCTGGCTTTCCCAGACTACAGAAAGAGAAGGCTTGCCAAGGAGACTCAGGTTCCAAGGCAGCTTGAAGATGAGCCCAGTTGTTGCTCAGCAATACCCTCAAGGGGCCCCGCCCCCCTGCAGCTATAAAGCCTTAGTGAGGTGAGACGAGCCAGTCACAACTGGCACTCAGCCTCAGAGCACCGGCAAGGCACTGGCACACAGGCACGATGGCAAACGAGGTGCTGCCCTCCCCGCTGAAAGGGCGACATGCTCCAGCAGGTAGGTCCCCCGACCTGACCTCGCTCCCACAGCGAAAGGCTACGGCGCTCGCTCGCTCGCTCGCTACCGTCCTCCCAGAAGCAGCTCAACAGAGCCGAGGTTGGCAGCCCACCACGTGGCTTTCCTTCCGGCAGCCGGAGCTCCTCCATAGGTGTGTCACCGGGGTGTCACCATGTTGGGGACCCCGACCTTTCATACTTGGACATCTCCAAGATGTCCACGGTTAGCTGACCTCATCCTGACTTCCATGAAGACCACAGCGCCCCACTGCTGCTTCTGGAGTCTTTGGGCTTGGGCATTGCTCTCAACCCATAAACCGAGGAGTATTTTTTAAATAAGCACCCAGGGTCTGCAGGGGCTCTAACAACTAGAGTGTCTTCCCTTTAAAAAAAAAAAAAAAAAAATCCATACTATTGAAACCAACTCTGTGGACTCTAGGAAGTGGGTCTCCTGTAACTAAGCATATGTTTACATAGCATGGTCGGCGTGAACAGGCCTGCTTTTAGTCAGTTACATTCTTTCGACTGACTTTTCCCCTGGCATCTCAAAAGCTTGGCTGCTTTGAGCTTGCCCGTCTGCATTTACAAGTCCAGTTATCTGTATAATTCTTCCTCAGGTCTAAGAGGAGGCAGAAGGCCTCTTAGCTGCTGGCAGATAGGACAGGCACAGGCTTTGCAAAGGGTGAGGATCCGATATAGACCCCGCGCTTTCTGGAAGGCGGCCCGGTAGAACTGGAGTCTTCCGACTTATTCTAGACACTGTGATGGGTCTTCTTTGTCCAGTTTTCTGACATTCTACACTTGCAGTTGAACTTAGCAATTTTTTTTTTTTTTGGTTGTTTTGAGTCAGGGTTTCTCTGTGTAGCCCTGGCTGTCCTGGAACTCACTCTGTAGACCAGGCTGGCCTCGAACTCAGAAATCCGCCTGCCTCTGTCTCCCAAGTGCTGGGATTACAGGCGTGCACCACCACAACCCGCGAACTTAGCAATTTTTAACATGAAAATTGTAAAGGTTTTGGTGCAAAGGAACAAGGGATCGGAGATGGGCAAATAGTTAGGAGAGGAACCCGTGCCTTGCACAGATGAGAAGACATGCACCATGCTCCTCCTGCCGCCTCCACTCCGACGCCACCTAAAAATCGGACATACCACACAAAGTTAAACTTAAATGGAAGTTTGAATGATATACCACCAGGGAACTTCCTGTCCCCATCACTAATGACTGCTAATTACTCTGTGTACATAGCACACCATGTCTCCATCAAGCATGTCACAGTGCCTCTGGCATGACAATGAATTATTATGAACTGTGACACTGCAGATAAGGGCTTTGGGATAATTGGGATGGAGATGAAGGCAGACTTGTTCTCCCGCTGAGCTCAAGAGAACAAAGGAACTCCATCCTTCCGCTGGTCTCTCTCTCTCTCTCTCTCTCTCTCCTCTCTCTCTCTCTCTCTCTCTCTCTCTCTCTCTCTCTCAAGACTGAACCAGTTTGCAATGATGCAAAGTTTTATTTATGAAACAAAACCAATAAGGTGCCAAAAATTCTATTAAATCTTCACCTGATATTTAGAAGCAAAACACAGATGTCTGACAGCAGGAAGCCCATGCCCTGGGGGGGGGGGGCAGGCGTGGCAGTCAGAACTGGACAAGGCCGGGTTTGAACTTCACTCTTCATCTATATGTTTCTCGGTATTCTTACCTCTGAAAGGGGATAATAAGTAGCATCAATCTGGTAAGGCCATTGTGAGGATGAAAATTAATATAAAGTCAATATAAAGTACCTGACACTTGAGCGATGACCCCTTTAAAACACAAGCCTCGGAAAACCCACGGGAGTCGGCAGAACGACCCTTCTGGACTCAGATGTGGGAGCCTCCCTGGCACCTGCTGCAGTGGTCCAGACAGAAACCAATCACAGTGGGGAAAGGCACTAGTGCTGGCAGCATAGTCATGAAGGAACCACTCAGAAGTCAGCGAGTGGGAACCCTCCCACCTATGCACGTGGGGGGGGCACTTCTTTTATGTGTATTAATGTAATATATCACACCACTGTTAGCCTTGATTTTACATCTATGCCCTGAAACAAGACAATGTTGATCAGGAAGCAGCCTGGATTTCCTGCTTTTTTGATTTCTCCCTCTCTCTCTCTCTCTCTCTCTCTCTCTCTCTCTCTCTCTGTTTTTCTGGATTTGTTTTTGTCAGGACAGGGTTTCTCTGTATAGCCCTGGCTGTCCTGGAACTCACTTTGTAGACCAGGCTGGCCTTGAACTCAGAAATCCACCTGCCTCTGCCTCCCAGAGTGCTGGGATTACAGGCGGTGCGCCACCACCACCCGGCTGATTTACCTTTTTCTTAGGTTTGTTTGTTTGTTTGTTTGTTTGTTTGTGGAAGGGTTGGTTTTTCCCAGACAGTTTCTCTGTATAGCCCTGGCTATCCTGGAACTCACTCTGTAGACCAGGCGAGCCTCGAACTCAGAGATCCATTTACTTCCTCATCCCCAGCGCTAGGATTAAAGGTGTGTGCCACCAGCACCAGGCTTCTCTTAGTTTTATAAGAACTAAACATGACATGAACAGCAACACCAAATTTTTGTGAGTAGAGGTAGTCCAGGGAAGCTAGACGTGTGATGAACAGGAAGATTAGCAGTCGCTCGGGAGTTTGTCTTCAGTCCTGACTTTTTAAAATTGATTTTACTCCCCACAAAGAATGAGAGCTGTACAGAGATTCAGCTGTGAACAGCAAGAGTCGTTTTCTGGCTCCCGTGGGAAAGAGGAAAGTTTATGGGGAGGGGTGTCGTGAAGAACCCCATAGGTGACCATACCTGCCTATGGACTTGTGGGACTTAAAACAAAATGGAGGGCAAGGGAAATAGGGTCCGAGAGTGAGGGAGAGAGACGAATAAGAAATACAGCATAACAACATGAGCTCATAAATCAGCTATAACAAACAGGGGGTGGGAGGTTCACTATGTATCACTGTCATAAATGATACCTATCGAAACAATACAGATAAGCCATGGCATAGTGGTGCACGCCTCTAATCTCAGCACGTGGGGGGCAGATGCAGGCAGATTTCTGTACATTCAAGAACAGCCTGGTCAGGGTCGGGAGTGAGGGGTGGGGGTGGGGGCTGGAGAGGTGGCTCAGCGGGTAAGAGCACTGACTGCTCTTCCAAAGGTCCTGAGTTCAAATCCCAGCACCCACATGGCGGCTCACAACCATCTGTAATGAGATCTGACGCCCTCTTCTGGTGTGTCTGAAGACAGCTACGGTGTACTTACATGTGTTAATACATAAATAACATCTTTAAAAGAAAAAAAAAAAAACAGCCTGGTCTACAAACAGAATTCCAGGCCAGCTGGGACTACATAGTGAGACCCTTTCCCTACCAAAAACAATTAATTTTAAAAAGATATGAAAACTAAACAGAAGGAAGTCTTGGCTTCTCATCAGTCCGACTGGCTAACTCATGCAGAGTAGGGAGGATGGATTGGGGAGGGGGAGGGGCATGGAAACTTCTAGATATGGCAGCGCGGCCCTCCAGATAAACAGTATTTTACAGAGAAGCATCACAAAGGAGTGAACTGAAACCCAGAGAGGCCAAGAGACTACACTAAAGCCACATAGCCCTGAGACTGGAAAATAAAACTGGCTTTGTGACAAAACTTTCTTGCTCTAAAAGGCCTCTTTTACTGAAAAGTTTTCAGGGCTCTTGATTGACAACCAAAAATTCTCTGACAAGTCAACCCAGAATGTACCCTGAGCTGTCCTGTAAGCATTTGCCCTTTAATGAGATCTTCAAATAAGTTTTCAGCCATAAAGCAGAGTGTGCACAAACTTTGTGTTTTCTTGCCTTTTTAGATACATTCTCCACAGTCGAGGAGAGAGCTAATTTTTCTTACAGGCTGGTTTTTGTCTTGACTGTTCTCTACCAAATAATGGGGAAAAAATCTTAACAGGAAATTATGTAGAATTTGAAACTACAAGATCTATATTTGAAAAATTGCAAACCACAAAATCTACCACAAGAGCTCAGCTCTACCCCAGAGGCAGGAAGGGAAAGTTTCAATCCTCCTGCACCAACCAACTTAGGATTCCCAATGAAACAAGCCAGAACACCTTTTTATACTTCTGTAGAACCTAATTCATTCTTCTCACCAAAAGTCCTGAAATCTTACTGTATTTGTGCTCAAGTCTGTACATATGGTCCTTCAAGATAGTAAACCTACTCATATTTTACTTCATTAAATTGCAGTTGGGGTTACACAAAGATTCTAAAGAAATTATTCTTCAAATATGAAGCTGGGGCTGTGTGTGGAGGTGCATGTAAGGATTTTTGTCTTGTTTTGGTTTGGTTTTGGTTTTTCGGAACAGGGTTTCTCTGTGTAGCCCTGGCTGTCCTGGAACTCACTCTGTAGACCAGGCTGGCCTTGAACTCAGAAATCCACCTGCCACTGCCTCCCAAGTGCTGGGATTAAAGGCGTGTGCCACCACTACCTGGCACATGTAAGTTTAAAAGAGTTGATTTAGATACAGTGGCTCCTTGGGAAGTCCTTCCATGGTATTAACAAAATGGGCCAGGGTGTGATCGTCGTGGGCTACAGTGGTGCCTTTTCTAGATCCTGGGAGACCAGTGAGACCAGTGTTCCCAGCAGATCCTTGAAGATGACCCTCCCACTAACTGGTTCCAACTGGTTCATTCACCACAAGTGTGTGAGAACCTCACTCTATAAATCAATACATCCACCCACAGAATGGGGATGGTTTGTGTCTTGCCACAATCAAATTGTCTTCCCTAAGTTCCCGTTTTACTCTTTAAAGTGAGGACTTCCTGCAGCACGGGTTTCTAAAATACCTTTTGCTGTTTGTCTCTCTGTGAAGTGGTTTCACTCTTTCCAAAGTGAGGCAAATGATAGACATTCTTTTCAAAGTAGATTAGAAGGTTTAGGATCACAGTGAGAATCTCACTGATGAAAACTATTTGCTCCATTTCTCCTAAGTTCCCCAGAATCCTCCTAGGATGCTCATGACAGAACAACCTCCTCAATACGCCAAGAGGCACTGACCACTGTACCACCAATGTACTTCGCACTGAACACGAACTGCTCAGAAAGCTTTTTCATCTGATATTCACTTTGCCCTCTCCCTCAGGAGCAACCTAAAATAAGTCTAAATAAGCCAGGAGGTGGTGGCACACACCTTTGGTCCCAGAATTCAGGAGGCAGAGGCAGCCACATCTCTGAGTTTGAAGCGAGTCTGATTTACAGAGTGAGTTACAGGATAGCCGGAGCTCCACAGAGATACCCTGTCTCAAAAGCCAAAAATCAATCAATCTAAATAATAACTAATTATCAAGTGTCTACTGTGAACCAAAGGTTTATTTATCTTGTTAAAAAGTACTTCCCATTTTTAAAGATTGTACATGTATTTATATGTACGGGTGGTACACCGTATAGCACATGCAAGCATGGAGGTCGGAAGACAGTCTGCAAGAGTCAGTTCTCTCCTTCTACCATATGGGTCCTGGGGAGTCAAACTCTCAGGCGAGGTGGCAAGCACCTTACCCACTGAGTCACTGGCCAGTCTGGCTAACAGATCTTTATTCTCTGAACAATGGGATTTATTCCTTTTTGAGGGATGTGAAAACCCCGCCATAAAGAAAGCTAGATACTTAGCTTACACTCATTGTATTTGTCTGTTCCATTAGCATAATGAGATAGCTCAGGCTTGCTAACTCTTTAAATTAAATGGGCTTGTTTAGGTCTCTGTCCTGGAGATTGACTCTCTGGTGAAGACTCTGTGGTGAAAGAGCTAGACTCACCCAGCAGAAGGCAGGAGGAAGATAGACTGGGGTCCCTATATCCCTTCCAAAGGCCACTCCCAACCGACCTTAGGGTCTCCCAGGAGGCCCTACCTCTTAATACTTCCCACTCCTATTATAGCCACACTGAGGACCAGCTTCTCAGGTCTTCAGCCCCTTGAGGACAACTCAAACCATAGGCAAATCACAGCAGTCTCAAGGCTTCGGGGGAGCAGAGATGCCCTAACTTGTCCAGTATTTCCTTAGGACCACCCCAATATGACACATGACCCTTCAGAACATTGGTGATGGTTCTCACACTCCCCTCCAGTGGCCTGACTGATTCCACAGCTCCTCCTGTGACTGAAATCCCTTCCCTCTCCCTCCTGTGGAATCTCTATGAGTCCTTCCAAATGCAGTCAACATTGCCAAAGCAATGATCTAATTAATGAAACACATTAAGGAAAAAAACTCATACGAACACATCCATAAATGTGGAGATGCATTTGTTGAAATTCAATATTTCTTCAAATAATAGAATGATATAGAATGATAATAAAGACTATTCCTTATACGTGATGAAAATTTATAATATATGTTTATGTATGTTGATAGATAAATATATAGAAAGAGATAGACACTCAAAGAATATATTACATTTAATAAGGATACACAAGCCTTTAAAAATAAGAAAGGCAAAGATGTTCACAACCACCACTATTGAACATTTTTCTAAAGGAGATCTATTTCTGTGAATTACATGTATTTTTTTTCTCACCTGGAAAGTCTAAGAGAATCTATAGAAAGACAAAATAAGCAATAATAGAATTCACTATATCCTTAATATAAAATCAATTAAGATAAATTCATTGGTGTTCAATTAATTTTTTTCTTTTTTTTTTTGTTTTGTTTTGTTGTTTTTTTGTTTTGTTTTGTTTTGTTTTTTTGGTTTTTCGAGACAGGGTTTCTCTGTGTAGCCCTGGCTGTCCTGGAACTCACTCTGTAGACCAGGCTGGCCTCAAACTCAGAAATCCGCCTGCCTCTGCCTCCCAAGTGCTGGGATTACAGGCGTGCGCCACCACCGCCCGGCTTCAATTAATTTTTTTCATTCTTAAGTTCTTATTTTGGGCCTGAAGAGACCTGACTTCCGGAAGTACTTACGAAGTGTGAGCCTCAGAATAAATGTGTCAGATTTGACCTGAACAAACTCCCAAGAGACTCAGAAGAGGCAAACAATAGAAAGTCACATGTATCCGCAAACACAGAACCACCAGGGTACAATGACATAAATTTCCCCTTTTAAAAATACCCATAAATTTATCCAGGTGTGGTGGTGCACATCTAATACATACATACATATATATATGTATATATATATATATATATATATATATGTGTGTGTGTGTGTGTGTGTGTGTGTGTGTGACATATATATTAATATACATTATATATGCATATATGTGTGTTTATATACATATACATGCACATACATATACATATACATCATATATATATACATACATATATTCCTTAGACATATACATAGAGACATATATAGAGATATATATTTATATATGTGTGTCTACATATATAAAGAGACATATATATTTGTGTATGTGTAAGAACTCAATATGCAATAAAGGTGCATTTCAAATTGATAAAGAAAAGATTAATTTTAAAATTTAGATCACCTAAAAAAACTTATATCAAACCAGGTGTGGTGGTGCACGCCTGTAACTGCGGCACAGGGAGGTAAGGCGGGAGGATTGGGAGTTTGAGGCCAGCCTGGGCTACACAGGGAGTCCTGGGTTCCTAGCAAAATCTGGTCTCAACAGCCTCAAAACAAAACAAGGTAGGACCTGCTTCTTCTTCCCTATGACTTGCATCAAATATATCACTGGAGGACCAAGCACATAAGTCTAAAACCAGAGTCTGACTTTACAGGATGAAACCACCCAACTTCTACTAGACAGCAGAGAATGCCTGTAGAACGTCACAGTCCTTACAAATCCGTATGAGATGACGAGCCCGCATAAGCGTAAAGTTTACAACAGGCAGACATCATCAATAAGTAAGAAACAAAGCAGGAAATGGCACAACTGACTGTTTCATATTTGCAATGCATTTCACAAACAGCTCTTAAAATTAAGTAAGAAAAGGACAATGACTACTAATCCAACAGAGGGTGGAGAGAGAACTGGACAAAAACTACGAACAGCTCATAGAAACGTAAATACAAATACCTTCTAAAAGAAGCTGAAGCTGGAATAACAAAAAGTAAATGCAAATTAAAGCAATGAGCTACTGTAACCCGGAGTTTTAGGACAAAAGTTTTGGCCCTGGCAGCCCCAAGGAGCTAAGTTTGGCTATTTTTCCCAACATGCCATTTAAAGCCAAAAGTGGCGAGCAAAAGCAGAGAGGAGATTTGATCTATGTGTACTAGAAAAAGAAACAGACAAAGAGGTACAGGACCCCCCCCCCCAACTTAATATTCCAAGTCCTGACTTGAGCTTGAGGCTTAAGATTTCTTTCTTTCTTTTTTTTTTTTTTTTTTACATTAATGCATGTGTGTGTTAGATAGATCTGGAGTTACGAGCGAGCTCCCGCGGGTGCTGGGAACCAAACCAATTCTCAGAAGGTTGGCAAGCAATAGCTGCTGATCCATTAGGTTTAAATACAAGAAGAATCGGGGAGGGCAATGTGGGGTCATCTTCTCTCCCTGACCAACCCGGCTGTTTCCCTTCTCTTCTCTAGCACCTAACGTGTAGAAGTAAGCAGGTGACCTGGATGAAACTAACAGCGGGAAATGAAAGCAGGGAGGTTGGGCCTCCATCTGCTTCCCGATACTTACAGGACCCAGGGCAGCCTCTCCATGCCTATTATAGTTGTAACTTTTAGCTTACTGGTTGATAAGATGAAACATTTTCTAGCTCATTGTCTGGAGAAGCAATTGTTGCCTCGGTAGCTGAGGAGACTGTAAACCAATGTGACCTCTGTGGAGGGCAGATGCAGCAAGATTTAACACGATTCCAAATGCACCCAGCAAAGTCACTTCTAGAAATACACCCCACAGCTAGATAGATGTGTGCTAGTACAAAGTGGTGTGTAAGGAGGATAACTCGTGGAAGCTTTGTTCACGAACACGATGAATTGGAAACACATGAGACGCTTAGCATTAGTAAAGTGGCTAAGGAAACACAGAAGTTTTCATAACAGAATTGCAAAGCAATAGTAAGAAGAAAGAGATAAAATAGAGAAATGTTGAATGTTCTATAAAATGTATGGTTGGTGGGTGGGGATGGTGGGTAAACCAAGCACAGAAATTAGTATCTTATGCTACCATTTAAAACCAATAATGAAAAAACAACAACAACAACAACAAAAAAAAAAGCCGGGTGGTGGTGGCGCACGCCTGTAATCCCAGCACTCTGGGAGGCAGAGGCAGGCGGATTTCTGAGTTCGAGGCCAGCCTGGTCTACAGAGTGAGTTCCAGGACAGCCAGGGCTATACAGAGAAACCCTGTCTCCAAAAAACCAAATCCAAAAAAAAACCCAAACAAATAAATAAAACCAATAATGTATAAACTACCTGTGGGAGAAGACCAGGAACTGGGAACTAGAGATGCTGGGAAGGGTTTCACAAATCTTTTCATGTTTCTTGATCGCACCTCTTCTGCATGTATACTCTCAAAAGAGTTAAGTATTTTTATTTATTAGTGTTTTTTTTTTTTCCTAGACAGGGTTTCTCTGTGTAGCCCTGGCTGTCCTGGAACTCACTCTGTAGACCAGGCTGGCCTTGAACTCAGAAATCCACCTCCCTCTGCCTCCTGAGTGCTAGGATTAAAGGCGTGCGCCACCACTGCCCAGTGAGTTAGGTATTAATATTTATAAGAACAATGATAAAGTCAGCACACAAAAGCTCTGAGAAATCAGTTTTCTTTGTTTTTTACTTTATTGGGATTAGCTTTAGCAAATCGCCCAAGTGCATTTCCAAAAAGAGAATTAGCAGGTTCAAACAAGCCAGGTCCGCGGGAGCCACTTCAAGCTTGTCAGAGATGTGTGATTTTTCTGGGAAAAAGAGGAAGGGATTTGTTTTGACTCGCAGTCTCGAACAGGCTGTTGCTTTTTCAACCCTGATTCCGGCTGACATTGTTAAACACGCAAATTGCTTTTAGGTCACCTGTAGCCTAATTAACACTAATTGAACTCTTGAATGACGTGACTATTAATACAGTTTAATTACTCGTTAGATGGCCGAGAGCTCAGCCAGCGTGGGGGTTTGGGGTCTGAGGGGAAGGAGGCCAGCCTCTGGAATCCAAAGCCCCTGAAATCTGACTCATCTCTCAGAATCTGGCTTTTGAAAGCTTCCGTTGAAAAAAACAAAACTGCAAGCCATGCGAAAGCTTTAATCTTGTGGGAAAACAAAGGGTCACATGGCAATTATGGGTTGCTGTCTTGAAGAATGCAATTGGCTTGATAACAAGAGAGAAAAAAATTTTTCCGCTAAATGCCTAAAGGAGTACGTTGCTCTTCTTCCTAAACTCGGGTGTGACCTTCTGCCTTTCAACCTTGATTCCACCTCTCTGAGCATAAAACAGTAAACCCCAGACCTTCCTCCTGCCTACCCTGGCTCCTTAGGGGTGTTGGTTGGTTGTTTGTTGTTTTTTAATTCTGCTGTTTAGATAAACGTTTTTCCTATGTGAATTCGGAAACTTGGATTCGAGTCCTTCCTAAGAAAAAAAGCTTTTCTAACATGCACGGTGGTGTTTTTTTCTGTCCCCAGTGAAAGCTGGAGGGATGCGAATTTCCAAAAAACAAGAGATGGGCGTTTTGGAAAGACACACGAAAAAGACAGGCTTGGAGAAAACGAGGTAGGGATTGCTTAGGGTTCTGCTTCTGGAATTAATCGGGAACGGAACCAAGGCCCCAAGAATTTCAGAGGAGGCAGCCAGGCTCGGGAGAGGTGCGCAGCGTGTTCTGGGCTACCAACAGGACTGTTCCCGGGGACCCCAACGCACCCCACCCACTCTCCTCTCTGGCCACACAGATGCCTCCGCCTAAACGATCCTAAATGCACCCGACCATGTCTCACCATCCACTTCCTTAAGAAACTAATAGCCACTATGTCCCTGTTAGTTCTGTGTCAACTTGACACAGGCTAGAGTAACTTAGGGAAATTCAATAAGGAAAATGTCCCAACCCCACAGGCCTGTGGGCAAGCCTGTGGAACATATTCTCCATTGATCATTGATACAGGATGGCCCAGCTCGCTGTAGGCAGTGCCACCCCTACACTGGTGGTCCTGGGTTCTATAAGAGAGCAGCCCGAGCAAGCCAGGAGGAGCAAGCCAGCAAGCAGCACCCCTCCATCCTCTGCAATCTGTTCCGGCCTCCAGGTTCCTACCCTGCCTGGGTTCCTGTCCCAACTTTCCCCAGTGATGGGCTGATCCCGGGCAGTATAAGATGAAATAAACCCTTTTCTCCCCCAAAATGCTTAGGGTCACAGTGTTTCTCAGAGCAACTGAAACCCTACTTAAGGCAAGGCTTGAAAGCATACCAGAACTGGAGCTGTTATCTCCCCGCTTCTTCTGCCAAGACCTTGACATTATAAAGTCAGAGGTGTGAGTTGGTGTCTCCTATACACAGATATACCAACCACCCAAAGACTTGCTTAAGGAAAATGAGTGCACTTGGAAAGGGAATGGACACGTTGGCCTGATTCCTCCAAGTGGCCCAAGGAGGGATGCTTCAGAGACAGGTTTCCGTGGGACACTAGTGAGTCCTTCAAAAGGAGTTGATAAAAGGATGTTCAGACGCCCGCTGAGGTCTCACAGGGAGAATGTAGAGGGGGACAGGGGGACAGACTGTAACTGCTTTGTCCCTTTCACTTTTTATACTGGGCTTTTGCAGGGGTGTGTGTGTGTGTGTGTGTGTGTGTGTGTGTGTGTGTGTATGTGTGTGTGTGTGCGTGTGCGTATGTGTGTTCATGTACATGCATGTTCACACATGTAGAGGCTCAAAGTTGACCTTAGGTGTCTTTCTCAGTCATTCTCTACTTCGTTGAGTCCACTTTGGCTAATCTAGAAAGGCAGTCTGCCCCCAGGCTACACTCTAGACTTAACCTAGAGGCCCAACTTAAACCTCCTCTGATACAGTGTGGCCAGAGAGGAGGAAGGGAGACACAGAGACTGTCCACTCTTGGTGGACAAAACTCATCCCTGCGGCTTGGTTTCGGGGAACTGGTTTTCCCTAAAGGTCATTGAATTGACAAGTGTTTTCAGTTTATGGTACCATAAACTATATGTCTATAGTATGTGGACAATACTTCAATGAAAAGGTCAAAGTCAATTATAGTAGCAACTTGGTTTACAAAGCTTGGCATGGCTCATGGGTACACGGAGGCAGAACATTGTTCTCTAGGTGTTGGCTGAGCATAGTAAAAATCTACATGAATCATTTATTCTCTCCAGTAGATTTTTTCTCAAAAAAACATAAAACATATATTTATATATAATTTATGTTTTACATATGTATATATATATATATATATATGTGTGTGTTATGTAGTATATATAATATATATTACATATTATATATATATATATATATATATTTATAATTTACCTTTTGTTTATAACAGGCTTTCTCATTAGCCTGGGCCTCACCAAAATAGGCTAGGCTAGCTGGCCAGCCAGCCCCCTTCTCTGCCTCCCCAGTGCTGGGATAACAGATACACACCTCCAAATCTGGTTTTATTTATTTATTTATTTACTTACTTACTTACTTACTTACTTACTTACTTATTGTGGGTTCTATAGACCAAACTCAGTCCTTAAGCTTGCATAGCAAGCACTTACTACTGAGTGAATCATCTCTTCAGTGCACAAACTAACTGTGGATTGAGTCTAGGGTCTTGTGTATGTCAGGTACACACTCCATCAACCCCTGAGCTACATTCCAGCCCCAAGGGTTGGATCTTCTTTAAAGTATCTTCTCATCTTCACAGTGCCATCACAAATGTCGCCAAGATACAGATGCTGGACGCTCTGACCGACACGCTGGACAAGGTAAGCCACGCACGAGGCGATACGGAAGATGCTCTAACTTTTTACGAACGGCAGCTTGTGTGTTGGGACTCCAGCCATTTCTGGCCCTTCCCCCGCACCTCTGCTCCTCCATAGGAAATTCCTGATTGGTGGCAGTGGTAGGTACAGGGCTGAGGGACTGGGGGGCTGGAGGCAGGCAGACACCAGCGGGGTTTATCAGTAAAGTACATAAGGAAGCTTGGGGACTGCCATCTTTCCTTCTAGAGCTTGGCTTTCTTCTGAGTAGCTCAGACAGCTCAGAGAGTCATCCTGGGCAGACAGCAATTGGTGCTTTGGGATTCTGTGACTGCCACCTCCTCCCATGCCCTAAACTCTGTAGGTAAACTTTGGGCACCCTTATTCTATTTTTGGGCGACAAACACATTTATCCTAACGGCGTTAAAGAGGGCCGCTCTCTCTTCGACTCGCCCATTAATTGAAGGAACAGGACAGAGCTGCCTCTGTTTAAAGACTTTAAGTTGTAAGGGAGTTTCCACTTCTCTCCCGCACTTGGGCAATTAGTCTGAAATAAACCAGTAGACAGAATTAGCGGGAGAAACGGCCTAGAAGTTTATTGCATGCCCAGGAGCTAGGCCAGGAAGAAGAGTGAGTATCCAACGGCCCACCACAGAGCAGGAACTTCCAAACGCAGCATAAAGGGAAAGGAAGTGGAGAACTGGAGCCACTGCGTGAAGAGAAATCATTTTTAGAGGACCGAATGGGCCGGGAGAATAGCTGACAGTTTGCGGCCAAGTCTGCTCTCTGCTCTGGATGTGGGTCAATTCTTGTCTCCCTTCCGGAGATGTGCATCAGTTTCTTGGGTGATAGACACAGGAAAGAGGTTCACAGGAGCAGAGATCCTGGCCCTTGGGTAGGAAGAGGGGCTCCTGCACCCGCCACCCATCTGTGAGGCTTTCTCTGCATGAGGGGTTAGCATGCCAAGGGGCTATGCTTTGAAGTACTGTGTTGCCAAAACTTTGTGTGTGTGTGTGTGTGTGTGTGTGTTTATGTGTGTCTGTCTGTCTATCTCCTGTGTGTATCTCTGTATGTCTGTCTGTATGTATGTCTGTGTCTGTGTGTCTGTGTGAGCATTTGTGCATGCGCACAGAGACCATAAGAGGGTATCAGAAGCCCCTCCCTCTTCCCACCCACTCCTTTTTGAGGCAGCCACCTTTTTGTCTTCCATTGCACTTGCACGGTGTACATAAGAATAAAACTCAATGTGCAGGGCATAGTGGTACAGGCCTTTATTCCCAGCACTTAGGAAATGGAGGCGGGTGGATCTCAGTGAGTTCAAGACCGGCCTGGTCTACATAGCTAGTTGCAAAATGTTCAGGACTACGTAGATAGACAAAACAAACCAACAAACAAACCCGAAGTAGACTACATGCACTCTTTTGATGTCTTCCCCAGTATTAAAGTGGTTCCTCACCCATACTGTGTGTTGCCATGACGACCTAATAGTTGCTCAGAAATATAGCAGCGTACTCAAGGATCATGTTTTCTGCATTTGCTAACACTCTTTCCCACTTTCAGCTGGTTATGTCCAGTTCTAGGAACCCATGATGTTTCTGATCTTGATTTTAGAACTGTAATAGTCTAAGATGACCACTTCCTATAAGGCCTCATCAACCAATCAGTCATGACAAGAAATGTCCTAGGTCTACTAACCTACGGTTTGAGACTTGGGAGGTTGAAAGCACTCCCCCAAAGGGTTGGGACAGGATTAATCTGGGTAAGGAGCACCCTGAGCCTTCTCCTCCCTCTACTTCCCCCACCCTGATTCTCCTCCTTCCCTACCTCTCCATCCTTACACAGAATGTGTGCATCGTCCGATGGCTGTACACATAGCCTGGTCTCTCTGTAGAAAAGGCATCGGATAAGCCGGGCGTTGGTGGCGCACGCCTTTAATCCTAGCACTTGGGAGGCAGAGGCAGGCGGATTTCAGAGTTCAAGGCCAGCCTGGTCTACAGAGTGAGTTCCAGGACAGCCAGGACCACACAGAGAAACCCTGTCTCAAAAAACCAAAAAAAAAAAAAAAAGGCATCGGATAGCCCGACTGCTCTCTGCGCTAACATCTGGAGACATGGCCTCGACTAATTTCTACTGGCCACTTTCAAAAGCAACTTGACTTTCAAGATGCCTTGTACTTCCTCAAAGTTTTGTGGTTGTTCATGTACTTTAAATTTTTTTCTTTTTAAGACAAAGGGTAGGAGAAGATACCAAGTTGTGTTCTCAGCACACAAAGGTATCTGGTTAAACATTAAAAATGTTGTTATGTAAAGGTGTGATATTAGAATCTAATTAAACGGGTTTTTTTTTCTTTTTCTGCTTTTAAAGATGTTTCCTTTCCTTTGTAAAGATTTTTTCCAAGTTGCCAGGCACTGGGTCATCCCCTGGCCAAAGTTTCCCAAGCTGCCTGTGAAATGGCATCTTAGGAAAGAAAAAACTACCAAAGTCATCTGTGAAATTAGGGGGGTTCTTCTTGTTCTACAGATTAGCATCTCCAAGGGAGTGCCCTTGACTGTCACTGATGTGAGGTGTGTGTGTTGCTTTAAGTGCTTGGCTTAACAGGGCATAGCAATGTCAATGCCAGCAGTGGAACTGAACAGTCCGGGAAGATCACACCACCACGCCCCAGGCTCAAAAGCAGAACCTGCCTCATCTCTCTCCATCTAGAGTTTATTTCAGAGCTCTGGGCAGACAGACTTTGATCAGAATTCTTATGCTGTTCTCCCTAAAACTAAAAATAGAGGTTCTGAGCTCACAGGTGTCTATATGGAGGGAAGTCAACACAAGACTCTCTTGATCTGTTTTTCATGTCACCCCTGTAATGGAGCAATGAGATAGAGTCCACATAGACACACACACACACACACACACACACACACACACACACACACACACACCAATTTTGAATTCTTCCTCATGTTCTGTTAGACACCATTGCCTTAGTGACTCAGACAAGAAACAGGTTTTATTCTATTAAAACTGTCACTTTACGATGACTGATGATTCAAATCATAGAACTTTTCCAAGCTAAGATCCTAGCCTGAAGTGATGAAGCTTCTAGGTCCAGTGCTATTTTGGCTTCTGCGTGTTCTGTGACTCAAGCATACAGTGTTTTCTGCAGTAAAGTATGGCTGTCACGTTCTGGAGGATGGCCAAGAGCAATGCCCAAAGCCAATGTGCCATGATCTGTGGGACCCTGCTGGCCAAGAACCAGAAAATAGGTAATCCTCTCTTGGCCCTGGGCTTTGTATTCGCCAGTCTGCAGTGTTTGGTAGGGGCATTCATTCCCCTCACCGCGCTACAGGATAACTCCACTTAAACTCTTTCTGTATACGCATGTGATGTATATATCGATTTTAGGAAAACTCAATATCAGCAAGTTCCTATATGATTTTTTCAAGTGATCTCTAGTGTTGATCACCCCTCCTTAAATTCCCCTTCCACCCTGCTCACCTGCTCCCGCTCCTATTTAACCCTTTCTGTTCCATTACTCCTCTTTGACCCTTTATATCACCACATTCTATTTCTCTCCTTTGAAAGACAACCTCAGGGCTCCACACTAGTTTTCTGACCTCTGTGGTATTCTAAATGAACTACACTTATGTAATGATTCTGAGTCAACATCCACATAGGACAGAAAACATGTAACATGTGTCTTTCTGGGTCTGCATTATCTCACTGTGGATGATTATTTATAGTTCCACTAATTTATCTATAAAATGCATAATTCCGTTTTTAAGGGGTGAATAAGATACCATCGGGTAAATGCACCACAGTGACCTTCATCCGGCTGTCAGATGATGGACATCCATTTCCTGGGTATTGTAAATGCAGCATCAGTTAGCGTAGTGTGTCTGTAGTGGCACACAGCATCCTTTGGGTAGATGCCCAAGAACGGTGGCTGGGCTGGTTGGTAGATCTATTCAGAGATTTTAGAGGAACCTCTATACTGAGTTCCACAGTGACTGTACCAGTTTGCACTCCCACAAGCACTGTGCAAGTGTTCCCATTTCCCTGCAGACACACCAACATTTGTCATTCTTTTAAAATCTTAGCCATTCTGACTGTTAAGATGGAACCTCAGACTTGTTTTGATTTGTATTTCCCTGATGGCTTAGGAAGAATATTGAACATTTAAAAATATGTTTTTCAAAAAAATTTCTCTCTCTCTCTCTCTCTCTCTCTCTCTCTCTCTCTCTCTCTCTCTCTCTTTTGGCTTTTTGGATTTGGTTTTTTTTTCGAGACAGGGTTTCTCTGTATAGCCCTGGCTGTCCTGGAACTCACTCTGTAGACAAGGCTGGCCTCGAACTCAGAAATCTGCCTGCCTCTGCCTCCCAAGTGCTGGGATTACAGGTGTGTGCCACCACTGCCCGGCTAAATATATTTCTTGGCCATTTTATTTCTTCTTTTTGTTTTGTTTTGTTTTTCAAGACAGGGTTCCTTTGTATAGCCTTGACTATCCCAGAACTCTCTGTAGACCAGGATGGCCTCAAACTCATTTCTTAAATAATTAAACATATAATTGTATATAATCTTACAACTCTTTTCCTGTGCACACACATATGTTTGAAAGTAGGGACTTGAACAGACATTTGGACCCCAATGCTCACTGTAGCATCATTCCCAAGGGCCAGGAAGCAAAAAGGGCCCCTCCCCAACTATCTACGGACTCACAAAGCAAAATGTGGTATAAAGTTCAGTGTTGTTCACTTTAAAGCAAGGAAATTTCAACAAGTACTATCCCATGAATAAACCTTGACTATATCGTGTTAGCTAAAGTAACGAGAAATATACTGCCTGAATTCCACTTGTATGAGATATCTAGAATAGTCAGATTCATAAAGACACCATAAAACAGGGTTGCCAAGGACATGAGGGAGGATTGTGGGGTGTGTTGCCTGCTTTTATGTCCGCTTGACACAAAACAGAGTCAAGTGGAAGAAGGAACCTCAGTTGAGAAAATATCCCTGAGTTGATGATTGACATGGGAGGGCCTCTGCTCACTGTGGTTGGTGCCACCCCTGGGTTAGTAGTCCTGGGTGCTATAAGAAATCAGGCTGAGCCAGCCAGAAAGAGTAAGGCTGTGAGTAGCACTCTCCTGTGGCCTCTGCATCTGTTTCTGCCTCTAGGTTCCTGCCCTGACTTCCCTCAGTGATAGATTTACCTGAAGGTATATGGTGAAATAATTGGTCATGGTGTTTTATCACTGTAATAGAAACACTAAGATAAGGGATATTGGTTTTCTGTTTGACTGGTTTTTTGTTTTGTTTTGTTTTGTTGAGACAGGGTTTCTCTGTGTAGCCCTGACCATCCTGGAACTTGCTCTGTAGACCAGGCTGGCCTCAAACTCACAGATATCCACCTGCTCTGCCTCCTGAGTCCTGGGACTAAAGGCACTCAGGACTGCTGGCCGGCTAAAGAAATGTTGTTTAATCGGCACTTTGTTTCAGTTTGGAGATCAAATTCCAAAAATAAGTGTTAGTGCTGATTGTACAACAAAATGAACACACTTAATGTTACTGAGCTGTAAAACGCTTTTTAAAATAGATAAAATGATCAGTTTTCCCATAATTTTTAAAAGGACCCCAGAGACGAAGCCCTTACATTTTCTAGATCATCTAGGACATAGACAATGACAACTTAGTGCTCTGGCCCGGCCTCCCTTCCTGTTTCCTTGCTCCGCCCATTGCCTCTCACACTCAAACGATGGTGGCTGGTGGCTTTCTCTGTCTGTCCCAACTTCCTGTCTTGGCCCCTTCATTCAGACCGCAGCTCTTCCCTCTTCCGCCAGAGGCATCCATCACCTTCTTGCCCATCCCTCTGCCTCACATTTGACCTTCAGTAACTTTCCAGGTTGTCGTTCCTATCTGTGATTTTTATAATGTGATTTAAAGCCAACCTGAAATAGCTCGTCTGTTTTAGATAATGCTAAAATGCTCACTCTGGAATCAAACCACTAAATTCAGTGACCTCCAAAATTTCCCTTGGGCTCTAATGTTAAAAGAAAAACAAAACAAAACACTTCCCCTTACCATACTGCAAAACACATTATACACTAATGATAATTACTCTGACGTTAAAAAAATTTTTTTTCAGACTTCAAAGCAATATTTATAACCAATATTAAATCATTTTGATCCCTTCTTCTGGAATGTCAGCAGGAGACCATCCTTGGGGTTAATTAGTACATAATGTATCTGCTCATTGTAAAAAACAAAGTAAAAGAATACTAGAACTAAAGCACTAAGAATTTCCCATGATCCTATCCCTCAGAGATAGGTCTTTTAACACTGTTGGGTATAGATTTCTTGTGTGTGTGTATGTGTGTGTGTGTGTGTGTGTGTGTATGTATGTATAGTGTGTGTAGTGTGTGTATAGTGTATATACAGTATGTGTGTGTGCATGTGCGCGTAGTGTGTATAGTGTATTATAGTGTGTCTGTGTGTATAGTGTGTGTGTATGTGTGTATGTGTGTGTGTGTGTGTGTGTACATCTGCATTTAAAGACCAAGAAGACTTTTCAGAGTCAGGTTTCATGAAAGTCCCTGCTGTTTGCAATAGCTTAGCCAGGGGTATTTGAGAAGAGATGTAAGGTGCATGGTCTCCCTAGTTTAAAGGAACTCAGTCCAACCATAAACAATGTGCTCCTCAGAGTCATAACAGTTTATTTCTGCTTTTATCTTGTTTGAGTGTCAAAGCAAGGGCATTCAAATTCAGTAGTGATAAATTCAGTGCTAGCAAGCCAAGGTCTCACTTCCAGGTGGCTAACTGCCTGGTTGTGAGGTACCTTGGGACAGTATTAGTGAGCTTGAAAACCCTAAACTGAACAGGCCCAAAGGTCCCTGAGTCCACACTCTCCCTAGGAAAACTGTGCAAATCACTCAGCAGGCCCCCAAACCCTCCCATCTTAAGCGTCACTGGATGTAAATCTCACAGGACCTTGGGTCAAAAGGCGATCTCTCTGCCTGGCAGCAAGTCTCCTGGCCTGTGTTCATTTGAACGCATGTAAGCCCACTTCCTCATGACTGACCAATGGGAGCCCATTTCCTCACGACTGACCAATGAGAATCGTTCTCACCTGAAGCTAGTTGGTTTTTAATGTTCCTTCACCAAGCTGCTCAGTTTGACCTGGGAGGAATGGCCAACATCTTACTCTATACTGAAAAAAGTAACAATTTCAGATGTGCTGCCCTAACACAAAAACTGACACTTTGTAACTTCTTTCTGGGGTTCTTCTTTCATAGTTGTTTAATAATTAATTGAAGAATTTTCCTACCCTCAGAACCTCTTTTTAATATGTGCACATGCTTTGTAGAATATAATGATTCCACACTCTAATGTTCAAATCACTCTTAATAGCACAGAGGACTGGCTCAGGGATGTCTCACTATTTCTGCTTTTTGAAAATGGGACCTCAGAACAAATATATAGCATGAGGTGATGGCACATTTCTGATCCCATCCCTTAGAAGGCTGAGGCAGGAGGATTATGAGTTCAAGGCCAGCCTTACTTATATATGTCATAACTCTTAAGATGATAAAAGGAAAAGACACATTATGAAGGAAACAGTGTATCACACACACTTACTCCCAGAGGCGGAGGATGGGCAGTGCTGTGGATGGAGGCTCTCAGAGATGAGACTGTGGCTTGACCAATGTGTTGCTTTTTTCTACTGTACTATTGTGTGACCCAATGGATCCAATATGCTTATTTCTTCTTCCCTTCTCACCTTTAGCTCAACCATAAATTTCCAGCAACAGTTCACACGGCACACCAGAAACCCACACCTGCTCTGGAGAAGGCTGTTCCGCTGAAGAGGGCCTACATTATCCAGCAGCCTCGAAAATGTTAGGCCAGGATAGAAAACACGGCCATCTGGTCAACTTCCCCGCACTCTGACAGCTCGAAAAAAAAAAAAAATGGCCAACACTTCCTGTAGGCCTGCTGCCCTGACTTGGTAAATAAAATAACTTTTGTATCTTCCCTTCTCACTTTAGATAATAAAGTTTCCAGAATTATGAATCCAGTATATTCCGGTGCTCCTTTTGTTATGCGCCTGGATCCTACTGGAACTCTCTGTGTCATTCTGTATCATTGTGAGAATGATCCAGAACACCTAACTAGTCCATCTACCACAGTGGCTCAGTGCTTACCTCCTGGGTACTGACTCTGAGTTACTCCACGCCACAATCAGTTCTTCTTGCACACAAAGGTTGGGGGTGGGGTGGGGAAAGCACACCAAGCGGGAGTGCTGTGCTGAGACCTGGGCAAGGGAGGGATGCTGTCCCCAACCCTTGCCACCTAAGGGGGTCAGGAGAGCTGGCCTACCCCTCACTAGCTGTAACACTGAGGAGAGTGGGCCCTGCACCTCACTTGGGGATCACAGTAAGGCTGGCATGGCAGGTAAACTGACTCCGAGGCCGTGAGTGGGGGAGAGCTGGCCCTGCCACTTGTCTGCTATTTGGTGACATAGACAAGGGAGAGACCACCCCTCCCACCTTGCCCCTCGCCACCTCTGGCAAGCAGGAGAGCTAGCCCTGAGGTCATCAGAGCAGGAGAGCTGGCCTACCCCTCAACTGCTGCAACACTGTACCTCAACTGGGCACAGGGTAGAGCTGGCCCAAGGGTGTAAGAATGGGAGAGCTGGTGGGCTGACCAGCTCAGACACCTCTCGGGCCCAGATCTAGAGCTTTGAGTTGGCCCACCCCAACTTCTATCCCAAAGATGCTGAAGTGCATGAAGGGGCAGTTCCTACAGACTCAAAACTACAGGATCGCCATGACACAGGGCAACAACAGGATATCTGAGAGGAGTCCCAGAGAGGCTCCAGTATTGATAGAGTAGCAGAAGCCAGAGGCCTCGTACCAGACTCATTGCCAAGAACATTTGCAAGCAAAGAAGTGTGGACAAGGGGGGTACACTGTGGGACACACTGTGACACACTGCAGCTTCCATGATGAGATATTTTTCTCTGTTGGGGGTAAATTGCAATGGCTGAGG
Organism: Apodemus agrarius; assembly: GCA_964023405.1. Taxonomy (NCBI): domain Eukaryota; kingdom Metazoa; phylum Chordata; class Mammalia; order Rodentia; family Muridae; genus Apodemus; species Apodemus agrarius. The sequence goes on along the minus strand of OZ030008.1, from coordinate 125,427,493 downwards.
GCAGGTATTAGGGGAGGGGGAGAGGAGTCGAATTGGGGTGCCTGATGTGAAATTCACAGAGTCAATAAAAAGTTGTTGGTTTTTTTTTTTTTTTTTTTTTTTTTTTTTTTGGGGGGGGGTGGTGGCGCACGCCTTTAATCCTAGCACTTGGGAGGCAGAGACTGGCGGATTCCTGAGTTCAAGGCCAGCCTGGTCTACAGAGTGAGTTCCAGGACAGCCAAGGCTACACAGGGAAACCCTGTCTAAAAAAAAAAAAAAAAGTTTTTTTTTTTTTTAAGAAAAGAAATTTAATTTGAGACAATATCAAGCTTTCAATCAATATCAGCATGCGTCCATGAAATAACCCTAACCACTCCACCTAGGCTTAGCCTAGCATCCTGTACTCTGAACTAGTGTCGGGAGATTCTAAGATTTAGGAGACGGGGTTCTGCTTCTGTCCCTGACTGGCTCTGAAACCGTAAACAAGCCACTCACCCTCTGTGACCATCATCAAATGGATGCAATCACACACGTCTCCCCAGCGGAAACCTTCGAGACAAAGTGACCCCTAAGACACATCAAAGCTACTTAAGGAAGTGTAGTGAGCATACGGTAGAAGTTCCAGACGAGAGAAGAGAGGAACAGCGAGGGACGGAGCCCAACATGAAGAATCCAGGGGGGATGCCAAAGACTTGGGTCTGAAGGGAGAAGCATGGGGCTCATGAGAAATGGCAAAGATGGGACAAGAGGGTCATGTCACACTAATCTCTCTGCCCAGAGATGAAGGATGTCTTAGGGTTTTACTGCTGTGAACAGACACCATGACCAAGGCAAGTCTTATAAAGGACATTTAATCGGGGCTGGCTTACAAGTTCAGAGACTCAGTCCATTATCATCAAGGCAGGAGCATGGCAGGGTCCAGCCAGGCACGGTACAGGAGGAGCTGAGAGTTCTACATCTTCATCCGAAGGCTGCTAGCAGAATACTGACATCCAGGCAGCTAGGATGAGGGTCTTAAAGCCCACACCCACAGTGACACACCTACTCCAACAAGGCCACGCCCACTGCAACAAAACCATCCCTTCTGATAGGCTGAGCATATACAAACCATAACAAAGGCTATGCCAAGATGGTGAATGTGCAAAGGCACGTGACACAGTGACACAGTGAGGATGAAAGCATCAATTCTCATTCACAAGTGAGTTATTAACGACACATCACCGCAACAACTCCGGTAGGACCTATAGATCTGAACAAAAACTGGAATTAGCAGAAGAAAAAGGACCAGACTTATGAGAGAATCTGTTTGTTTGTTTGTTTGTTTGTTGTTTTTAAAAATCCAAGCTGTTCAACTTTACCAATGAAGACTTAGGAACCTGATGCTAGGGTCAAATCCTGCCAGCTCAGAGAGAGCACGCAGGGAGAGCACGCAGCTGATCTTCCTACTCCACTGACAGCCCAAAAGGAGAAAGTCCCTTCTTCCCGACGCTGTCTTAACTACTCTTGAGCTCAAGGACCCTCCGTTCTGCTCACTTCTGCTCACTCCCTGTCATCTGGCTGCTTGCTCTGCCTCTCGACCTAGGGTTGACTTTATTTAGCTCTTGGATTAAAGGCGTGTGCTAGGGCTGCACCACACCACAAGGTTTTTCCAGTTCACAATCTTGGGGTTCACAATGTGATCAAATATCCTGTAACAAGAGTCCCACAGCCATATGCCCATGGATGCATACAGCCAAGGGGACTTCTCAATCACTCAGGGAGGACAATTCTGCATGGATGTTCTGTGGCTTTCCTCAGGAGCTCCTGCTGTCAGTTTCCAGACAGACTCACAGCAGTGGGGAAGGGGTATCACAGGGCTGGGGGTTTCCTGGTAGACAGTCCCCGTGGATCACTTCAGGTCAATAAAACACACTGGGTCCAAAGATGAGATTAAGAAGATGTCCCTGCCACCAGGAGCTCCCAGGGCAGTGGTGGAGCCATGATAGTACATCAATAGAAAGCAAGGTTTAGGAAAGGGTGTTATAAATCTCCTGAAGGTCATGTTCAATCGAGAAAATCACAATGCCTGTGCAGACCAGTATAACCCATGTCCAGGAAGTTAATAAAACACTTTAGTTATACCTTCTATACTGAAATTTTCAAGCAGCCTCAAAGCTTAGACCTATATAGCTATTGAACTTCAAGTGTTCAGAGCTGCAACAATGTGACCAGGATTGTTTGCGCCAGACATTCAGTTCCTTTCCCGCCTCCCTCCTCTCCGCCTGGGTTATTTCATAGCATGGTTCAAATACACAATTTCCTCTAGCAATGTTTCAGTATGTTATTTCTAAAAGATGAGCGTCTCTTCCCTTCCCTCTTTTCCCATTTCTTTGTCTCTGCCCTGTACTTAGACCAGGCTTTTCACAAAGCCTGTGGAATAGAAGATAGTATTTTTGTAAAACACCAGGAATCTTTTACCATAAAGCGGAGATTGCTGTTGCTACGCTTAGATACAAGAGCCACACCAAGCAATCAGAAGACACAGGGCTGAGCCCAGCAGCGGGGAGAGTGTGGGATGGAAGGAGAGTGCGTTCAGACTGGAGGAGTGAGCAGAGGGAACAGGAGTTTCCGTGCGTGTGCTAGAAGGATGGAAAGAGTGCTCTGGAGAAGAGGAGCTCTTGCTGATGAAAACAATATAAAGAACCACATCTGAGGCTTCTCCAAAACAAAAAACAAAAAAACAAAACAAAACAAAAAAAAAAAAGAAAAAAAACAGGGTTGGAACAGAAACCAAAGTAAACAAATGAATGGCGAATAAAACTGTCTTTACTCTGCGGATACATGGAAGGCTCTGTGTATGAACTATACTCTTCAGAAGGGCCCAAGAACAAGCCTTGTGTTTGGCTCATGTGGAGTTTGAAAAACTAATATCTCTGTGTCAACTAGAGTCACTACCCACTCTATGACCACACACACACACACACACACACACACACACACACACACCTGCAGTGAAAGATCAAACTGTCCTCAGGATGGCTGGGAATTCCCAGGGGGTCCACTATCAATAGTTGCCTCTGATTTCTGATTAATTCCTTCATCGCTTCCTGCCCCCCCACCCCCCACCCCCACCCCCTACCCCCATCCACCACCCTGTTCTGGATGCCATGCTTTTCCTGCTGGCTGTCCCACAGTCTTCCTGCCCTTCTTCTCCTCTCCCCGACTCCCGCCAAATCAGCCATGGGCTACTTCTTGGGTACTTGAGGGAGTCACTTTATCCTCACGTAGCCTGCCAGCCCAGCAAGTTGTCCATCAACTGTCAGAACGTCACGATGGCACCCAAATATGACAGTGGCTAAGTGGTGAGTAATGAATTAGAAAGGGTGAAATGACCGAAGCTAAGCCAAGGGAAACGAGCGGTCGGGAGGAAAAGAGCAGAAAACGTTCAAAGAAACAGCCAAGAGAAGGATAGCCCCTGGAAGGTTCAGCGGTCTCTGAGGTTGGGTGGGGGAGTCTCCCCCGGCATGCCTTAGCCCCAAGTCAGCAGCCGCCCCTCCCACCCCATAAGAACAAAGGCTAGAGAGGAAGCTGGGAAGTCTCCAAACAGACAGGCTATGCTGTAACGTTGACAAGACCCAGAACTTGAATTCGAAGAAAGAAATCTTTGAGTGAAAAGACTGGTTGGGGAAAATAACCAAATTCCCCCAAAGGGCAAGAGCCGTGCAAGGTCAGGCTTCCAGGGTTTTATTGAGAAGGTGCGGGGTGGGAGCTGAGAGATCATAGTGAACAGGAGTGGGGGGGTAAGGGGGTTGGGGGGAGAATCCAGTGCACTGATCTGAGCCCTCAAAGGGACACAGAAAGATAAAGGGGAAGTTTGAACAGGATTCCTTGCCTGGGCACAGCAAAAGGCAGGGGCTAGGGAAAGGGACGGGACACAGAAGACATTGTGTCACCTTGACATTAAAGCCTTCGTCTTCGGACTGCAATGCGGAGTGACAGACTGTAATGTTTCAAAACAATCAATAATTATGGCGACGTCGTTTGGGTGACACTGGACCTCAGATACAGATGGGCTCTGGAGCTGTCAACCCCACAGGGCACAACATGCCACTGTTGCCACGATCAGAGGCTGATGAGACAGCGAGAGAACTTGGTAAGACTTTAAATGTGAAACATGAGACTTGAGTCACCATGACCTTGCTGAAGTCAAGAAGCTACCCAGATCAGCCGGCATCTGACCTGTGGTATTTATTATAAATAAAATTACGTCGGTCAATACTGGGTGTCCAGGAGAATTTTTTCTTTTTAAGATTTGTTTATTATTATGCCTAAGCGCACTGTGGCTGCCACCAGAAGAGGGCGTGTCAGATCTCTTTACGGATGGTTGTGAGTCACCATGTGCTTGCTGGGATTTGAACTCGGGACCTTTGGAAGAGCAGTCAGTGCTCTTAACTGCTGAGCCATCTCTCTAGCCTGGGATTTTTTTTTTAAAAAAAGAAGGGCCCATTAGTTACTCGAGTATAGAATAACTAGGGGGGATATATGCAAGGCAAGGCATCTGTCTGTCATGCCAGGACTCAGGAGGGTGGAGAAGGATGGCAATACTCAGAGCTAGCCTGTGCTACACAGCGAGTCCTTTGCACAGGAAGTAAAACACAAAATGATCAACAAAAGGTACCATTTAAGAGAGCGAATGTAAAGTAAGAGGCTCTGTCGCTTCTACTCAGGGGTTAAAATTAATTTCTTAAAGCGTAGAAAACTGAGGGAATGAGCGGAGCAGGGAAGCCCCCTGCCCTTTAAAACTGCAGAAATGTGAAACATTTTTTAGTGCCATAAAGAGAGCTTTCCAGGGGAATATAGCCAGAGGCTTTCAAGTCTAAAACAGATATTGCTGCAAATGCATTTAACAGAAAGCATGGGGAAGAAAAATGAAGGCAGAGACCCTGGGGCGCAGAAATAGCAAAATCAAAGAACGGATGCAAACAGCGTGGGGAAAATGAGAGCGGAAGGTCACTCAGGAACAAAACCGTTCCCGACGACAGGAAGAGAGGGCTGCACTGGGCAGAATTAAGAAGGGCAGCCAAAGATGGAGACAGCAGAAGCTTTAACTGGGTACAAGGAAGCCCGGGTGCGGAGCTGACCAGAAACAAGCAGTCTGAGGCTGGTCAAGTGGTCCGGCCCAGTTGGCTTTCAAAGGAGGGAAGCGCTCTCAGGCCCGCAGATGTCCTGTTTGGCTGTGCCAGGCCTGCACTGAATGGCAAAGTAGAGGACATGTGGAACTGGTGATAATATTTCCCCACAAAGAGAAGATGGGCACATAACATCCTTTTTTGGTTTGGTTTTTTTTTATTTTTTTGATTTTTTTGTTTTTGTTTTTTGTTTTTTCGAGACAGGGTTTCTCTGTATAGTCCTGGCTATCCTGGAACTCACTCTGTAGACCAGGCTGGCCTCGAACTCAGAAATCCGCCTGCCTCTGCCTCCCAAGTGCTGGGATTAAAGGTGTGCGCCACCACCGCCCGGCTATAACATCCTTTTTAAATAACATGATTGATGGATTGATTGACTGATACACTGAGAATTTTATACACGTAGACATATACGTATCTTCCCCAACTCCCCTGCTGCACTCCCCAGACTCCCCCCAAACAACCCCCACCCACCTTCATAGCTTAGTTTTAGCCCCTAAATCAAATGAATGCAGGTTGCCCGTGCAGGGGATTCGAGGCCATCCTCTGTCAACCACGTCTCCAAAAAGAAAAAAAATAATAATAATAACTCCCTCTCCCCAGGAACGGAGGTCCAAAGGAGGTGGTGCCTCTGGCCCCTCCCCCACCGGCGATAGCACATTGGTGGGCCCTACCTTGTCAGATGATCAACTTGTCAGCTGCTGGGAGTTCATGAGAGCAATGAATGACCACGCCGTACGTGGGAACAGTAGCTCACAGGACTCTTCTCCGCTGCCCAGCTTTTAATTTCTTTCCGTGCGCTCCGCCACAAGGATCCTTGAAGGCCTTGACATCGGTGCTCCTGTAGTAGTCAACTGTCACTCTCACACTCTGACCAGCCTCTACAGCGACTGTTGCCTGCTACACAAGGGAACTTCTCTCTCCCTCACCCCCCCCTCAGTGTGTGTGTGTGTGTGTGTGTGTGTGTGTGTGTGTGTGTGTGTGTGTTGGAAGATACAGGATGATGACCAAGACGTACTGGAAAATTCCTATGTGCAAGAGGCTGCCCACTCTCTCCAGTTTCTCACATCATTTACCACAACCCAATTTACAAATGCTAAAGGATTGTTCAGAAGGCCTAAGACTTACACCGCCCGCTCCTGTGGGCTGATATTCCTGCTCTTTCTCTATGGCTGCAAATCTTCCCATTAGCTATTCTTAAGATAGCCACGGTAACATTACATATACTATGTAAAAACACCGACACATGGAGCCTGGTGTGGTGCTGCTCACCTTTAAACCCAGCCCCAGGGGGGCAGGCACAGGCAGATCTCTAAGTTTGAGGTCAGCTTGGTTTACAAAGGGACTTCCAGGACAGCCGTGGCTACACAGGGGAAATGAAGAAACAACAAATAAGAAAATATTAAGACTGATCCACAAATATCCGTAGTGGTGCTCTCCATAATAAGCCCGAACTACAACCATATTATATATCCATCACGTGCTGAATGGTTAAATAATCCGCAGTCTCTCCTTGCAGTGGAAGATTATTTGACAATGAAAACAATTGAGGGGCTGGGATTAAACAAGCTTAGTGTCTTAGTCAGGGTTTCTATTCCTGCACAAACATCATGACCAAGAAGCAAGTTGGGGAGGAAAGGGTTTATTCCGCTTACACTTCCACATTGCTGTTTATCACCAAAGGAAGTCAGGACTGGAACTCAAGCAGGTCAGGAAGCAGGAGCTGATGCAGAGGCCATGGGGGGATGTTACTTACTGGCTTGCTTCCCCTGGCTTGCTCAGCTTGCTTTCTTATAGAACCTAAGACTACCAGCCTAGAGATGTCACCACCCACAATGGCCCACCCCTCCCCGATCACAAATTGAGATGCCTTACAGCTGGATCTCATGGAGGCACTTCCCCAACTGAAGCTCCTTTCTCTGTGATAACTCCAGCCTGTGTCAAGTTGACACACAAAATCAGCCAGTACGCTTAGTATACACGGGGCCCCAGGTATGATTCTGGCACCAAATGAACAAATACAAACAAACAAACAAACTGAAGTGCCGACGTGTCTGGTGCACAGGTGCTGCTGCTGCCCGAAGGGTGCCGGTCACAAAGGAGCGTGCGATGCATCCAAACCAAACGTCCACCATAGGCAGATCCTCAGAAGCAGGAAACAAGTCGGTGGTTGCCGAGGACAGAATGGGAGTTATAGGTACTTTTTATTTGTTCTTTGTGAATTTCACATCATGCACCCCAATCCCTCTCATCTCCCTCTCCCTTCATACCTGTCCTCTGCCCTTGCAACCTCTCCCCAAAAAGAGAAAAAAAAATCTTATTATGGAAGCAATAGGGTGTGGCAGTGTGTCCATACTTTTTTTTTTTTTTTTTTTTTTTTTTGGTTTTTTTTGAGACAGGGTTTCTCTGTGTAGCCCTGGCTGTCCTGGAACTCACTCTGTAGACCAGGCTGGCCTCGAACTCAGAAATCCGCCTGCCTCTGCCTCCCAAGTGCTGGGATTAAAGGCGTGCGCCACCACGCCCGGCCGGCGTGTCCAAACTTCTTTGCTTGCAAATGCTCGTTGCAATGAGTCATTGGGTCTGGTTGGAGAATCATGGAACCTCACGGGGACTCCTTTCGGATATCCTGTTGCTGCCCCGTGTCATGGAGATCCTGTGGTTTCGGATCTGTAAGACAGGCCCTTTCTCAGGCTCCAGCGGTTCATAGACGGGGTAGATGCTGAGGCAGGCCAGCTGGAATCCCTGGATCTGGACCTGAGAGGCATCTGAGCTGCTCAGTCTGCCAGCTCAACCGAATTCACACCACCCAGGCGAGCTCTCCTGCCCTGGCCCATCCAGTGCCTCAGCCAGCGAGGGAAGAACCAGCCCATCCACACTCTCTTGCCCTCAGGACTGGCTCCTCCATGCCCACACCATCAGAGACAGCTCTGCTATGTTGCAGCAGGCTAGGAGCTGGGCCAAGCTCTCTTGCTCTCACACCGTTGAAGCCGGCTTACCAGTAAACCCGTACCCAACCAGAGACAGCTCTTACCCTGCTCCCCGGGTGAGGCCCAGCACCCAGTCTCCCAGCTGCTGCTGAAGGACAGATCCAGTTCTCCCACTTTCACGGCCCCGGGACCAGCTGTCCCACCTGCCGTGGGTGTGTATGTGGTGTTGGGGGATGTCTAGGGATGTCTCTCCCTAGTCCACGCCCCAGCACAGCGGACGAGAGGCGAGCTTGGTTTTCCAGCACTCATGGGCTTGGGGCCAGCTCACCCTCAACTCCACATCCAGGGCTGCCTCTACCGTGCTGCCTAGGAGAGATGCAAAGCCCATTCTCCTGAAAGGCTGCAACTCCCTCCTATAATTTCCCCCAATCAGGGACAGCTCTACTGTGCTTCCTGGGTGATGGGACGGAAGGGGGTGAGGGGGGTTAGGGGGTGGGGAGTATGAGGGGGTTGAGGGGGATGAGGGGGGATGTGCGGGGGTGAGGGGTGGCTGCCTAAATATTGCAGCTTGCTAGGGGTGGGGTCAGCTCTGATTCTCCCACGCCCCCAGGGCCAGCTCTCCCCATCGATGCCCAGACAAGAGGTAGGGCCAGTTCTGCGCAGCCCTCAGACATCGGGACATCCACCTGGCATTTGGTGATAACAGACTCCTGCTGCTGCAAGGCCACGGCCCCAGACACGGTCCTTGGTGGCAGCACAGACAAGGACCCCACTACAGTCCCAGGGGGCGGCACCGGCTTCCCACAACAGCCTGTTCTTACTGCCCTCGGTCTCCAGTTCTGCCTGTCTTCACAGTCCCGCATCCTCCTGCTTCCCTTTCTCTTCCGTTTCTCCACCATCTGCTCGTCCCTCTTCATGGCGTCTGCGGACTCTGGGTGTCTAAGGTTGTCTCGGGAGTGGTCTCAGGAGTACTATGGCCTGCCCCTGCAGTATGACAACAGGCGGGGGTCATCTCGGGGATGGTCTGCCACCTGGACCTGCGAAGTGCGGAATTGGTGGTCTCAGGCTAGCTCCCTGTCTCACAGCGCCAGACTGATGGTTGTCTGGGGCTCACTCCTCCCCCAGATCCCGTGTGCTAAGGCTGTGATTGCGGGCTCACTCCCTGCCTGAGCCGTGTGGCCAGGCGAGGTCGTCTCATCTCACCCGTAGGTACCATCTTTAAAGCTCAGCTGTATGGGATACTTTGGGAATGGTGAGGACGTTCTCTAATTGATAGGATTAGAAGATGAAACACTAAAATAGATTGTAATGTTTTGTTGTTTCTGTGGTTACATTTATTTATTTGTATTTATTTATATGCAGGGGGTGCGTGCACATGCTCCAGCACACATGTGGGGGTCAGAGGACAACTTTCAGGAGTCAGTTCTCTTCCTCCACATCTGGATCCCAGGAATCAAATCCAGGCTGCCAGACCTAGCAAAAAGCTTTCATCCACTCAGCCATCTCCACAGCCTCACAATTATTTGGTTTGGTTTGGTTTGGTTTGGTTTGGTTTGGTTTGGTTTGGTTGTCTACGTGTTTATTTTCAGACAGAGGAGTCCCAGTCAATTCCCAGCACCCACAGGGTGCCTCACAACCATCTCTAATGTCTCTTCCCGTCATCTGCCCTCTTCTGGCCTCTACAGGTACTGCATAATGTGGTGTGTTTACATACATGCAAGCAAAATAATCACACTCATATAAAAATTAAATTTTTAAAAAAAAAATAGAAGAGGGGCTGCAGTGCAGATGTGACCCTAGGTTTGACACAAAGCAGGGTTTTCCAGCTACTTGGGAGACCAAATTCAAGTATGGGTAATGGAGCAGGATTCTGCCTCCAAGTTAATGTTTTGGTTTTTTGGGGTTTTTTTGTTTGTTTGTTTTGTTTTTTTTGGGTTTTTTGAGACAGGGTTTCTCTGTGTAGTCCTGGCTGTGCTGGAACTCACTCTGTAGACCAGGCTGGCCTCGAACTCAGAAATCCACCTGCCTCTGCCTCCCAAGTGCAGGGGTTAAAGGCGTGCACCACCACCGCCGCCCGGCCAAGTTAATGTTCTTAAAATCTACAGATATGGCTTAGTTTTAGAGTTCTTGCATCAAATACTTGAGGCACGGGGTTGAATCCCCAGCATCTAAAAAAGAAAGGAAGAAAGGAAGAAAGAAAGAAAGAAAGAAAGAAAGAAAGAAAGAAAGAAAGAAAGGAAGGAAGGAAGGAAGGAAGGAAGAAAGCTGAACAAATAAACATGCTTTTCACCCAAATATCATATCTAGCACAAACTTCTAACCCTAATCCACAAAGAACTGACTAATGAGGCAAAACGCATCCCCCAAGAGTATGACCAAGTTTGTGTGTGTTCTGAGAACAGAGGGCGTGGGAAGAGACAAGGGAATCAGAGGGGGAAGCCCTAGTTCACACCAGGTCACAAGCCCAGCCTTGGCTGATAGACGCTACCCGTCGTTACCCACCAAGTCTCCACAGGGACTGTAGAACAGCATCTGTCAATAGCAGAACCATTTTTTCCTTCCATTTACCCAAATGGTGTCTGGCACTAAAGCATCCATGGAATGTTTCTGAGATAGTGGTTTGAACAGCAGACAGCACAATACCGTCTCTAGGAGTCAAAGCAACCGTGTGAGGGTGTGAGGCTCTGGGTCTTTGGCACAGCTGTGGAGAGAGGTTCCCCCCTCCCCTTCTTTACAGCTTCCAACATCATCCAGATGCACATTTCTTCTCTTTCTCAAACTCAGCTACAGTTGGAAAACACAGAATCCAGCCCCTGACCACCCTGACCGTGCTAGTCAATGGAGGAAAACAAGCCTCTTGAAACAAAGTACCGTTTCTATTTTTAAATTACTTTTAAACAAAGTGTCATTGAAGAATCTCCTCCCGGTTCCCCTGCAGAACCATGATGGGAATCTGGGTGACTTTTTTTCATTTAGAACTTCAGAGAGCAGCTGCTGGCTGTTGGAGATGAATGGCTTGGTTTGCAGCAAAAGGAAGAAAGAGAGAAACATCGACTAGAAACTGAGTAACAGACCCGTTTGAAGTGTTGACCAAGCTCTATGGCGCCAGCTCACTGTCTCTTCGCCTCTGGTGGCAGATTGCTCCGCAGCCATTTTGTACATTATAGATAGATGTCCTGAAGGGTCTTCTGTTTTAGGAATCATTTGTTTCCACAGAGAGACTATTGCCCTCGGTGTGTAACTGTAAACTCATAAAGTTGATAACTGTAGCATGGCAACATCCTTAGGAAATTCTGTGCCGGTTAAGATCAATTGTCGGCTAACAGCATCTAGAAGAGATGAGCTTCTAGGTGTGCCTGTGAGGAACTATCTCTTTCTCGTTGATCTTGGTAAGAAGGCTGACCCCAACTGGGATATGCACCATTCCATAGCCTGGGGTCCCAGACTACATAAAAAGGAGAAAGAATTGAATGTTCACATGCATCTGTCTCTGGTTCCCGACCAGCAATCCTGTCACAAGGACTCCCCTGCTGGGTGTGATGAACTGCATCCTCTCAAACCCTAAGCTGAGATAAAAGCACTCTCCTGCCCCAAAAGTGGCTTTTTGTTAGATATTTTGTCACAACGACTGATACAAAATAAAATAAGCTTTTAGACATAGGAGAGCAAGACCCCCAGATGGTCCAGAGATGCCGCTGTGTCTAGATAAAAAGAGAGGCTGACAGGATAAAGCAGAGGTTTGGTTCCATTGCTGCATATTGTGATGCTAAATTCTGTATCCCAAGGTCTGGTTGCTTGCAAACCTATAAAAGCTGTCCCAATTCTACACTCGGGGATCACAGTCCTCTACCCCTGTGTGGTGTACGGCTGTGAACCCCAGAGCCTCTGGAATAAAAATCCTCTTGCTGTTGCATCAAGACCATTTCTCTCAAGTGATCTGGGTGTCGCCTTCCGAGGTGTGGGGCTCCGGGGTGTCCTCCTTTTTTTCCAAGTCTTACAATAGGACAATATTGTTCACATGGCTTTATAAGCTAATATTTTCTGTCAGCTTTAAAATTTTTGTATGAACATACCTTATAGAGAAGTTATTTACCATCTCCTAGTAGTATACAATTAGGGCATTTCGATGCTGCAGTGGGCTCCTTACATAGCTGGCTTAGACGACAGTCATCTAAGTAGACTTCCAGGGTTACAGAGTATCCAGCTTTCTAAGGCTTGGTTAATGTGACAACATTACCTTCCTGAATTACTGTTACAACTTTTAGGCTTACCAACATTTTGAGTGCTCTTCTTTTTTTTAAAAAATTCTAATTTAATAAAGAAAATTAGAATTTCAAAAAAAATAAGGTCTGGTTGCCTCAAGACAAGTGAATCCTCACCTATCCCAGCTTTTGTTATGTAAATCTACATTCCTTAATTTAAAACTATTGGGTAATAAAGATGGCTACAGCCTGTAGCTGGGCAGGAGAGAGAGGTAGGCAGGGCTTGGGTTCGCAGCCTTGGGGTCTGAGGGGAGACCATGAGGAGGGAGAAGGAAGGAAGGAGTCCCAGGAAGGAGTCCCAGGACGGAAGAGGATTGGGAGAGAAAGTGAATTGAAAGTTCACATTCATCTGTGTGTTCACATTCATGGCCATGAGGGCCAGCCTGTTGGAGTAGAAGTCAGTGTGACATACTGGGAAGCAGACAAACTAGCACAGAGGATTGACATCTGCCCAGCTCTAGTGCTTTAAGGCCTATTATAGATAGAAAGGCTCTGGGCTGCACTTGGGAGGCAGAGGCAGGCGGATTTCTGAGTTCGAGGCCAGCCTGGTCTACAGAGTGAGTTCCAGGACAGCCAGGGCTACTCAGAGAAACCCTGTCTCGAAAAAACCAAAAAAACAAAGGCTCTGGGCCTTTTCTTTGGGAACTAAATGATCAAAGAGGGGGTAGAAACCCTCAAATAATATTTACTGCAACGGGATAACCTCAGATAAGACAAAACGCCAGCAGGTGAGTCTGCTAAAGGCTCAGTGGTTCTTCTTTGTGCTTTTATTTTCGTAGTTTGCTTTTTCTTTTAAGCTGAAGCCATTTCTAAAGGCCAGAAAGTAAGACTATGCTGAGGCTTCTTAAACCGTAATGTAGCACAATGGGACTGCTACGGGCCACACCTCCTACCATACTGTTTTTCAAACATATTGTGTGTGTGAGTATGTGTATGTGTGTGTGTGTGTGTGTGTGTGTGTGTGTGTGCACACGCGCACGCGAGTGCGGTGTGTGTTGTGTGCAGTATGTGTAGTGTGTGTGTGTAGTGTGTGTGTTTTGTGTGTATGTGTGTTGTGTGTGTGTGTTTTGTGTGTGTGTTTTGTGTATGTGTTTTGTGTGGTATGTGTGTAGTGTGTGCTTTGTGTGTATGTGTGTAGTGTGTGTGTTTTGTGTGTATGTGTGTTTTGTGTGTATGTTTTGTGTGTGTGTGCATGTGTGTGTGTTTTGTGTGTATGTTTGTTGTGTATGTGTGTGTGTATGTATGCACACATGTGTGGATGTCAGAGGACAACTTTTGGGAGTTGGCTCTCTACTTCAAACGTAAGTTCTGGGGACCAAACTTGGGTTTGGCAGCACTTTCCCTGAGCCAGCTCGCTAAATCCTACTTCCCACTCTCCCTCTAGATTGACAATCTATGATTCAAAATTCCAAACAGCATACACGACAGAGAACTGCCACTCAGTCTGCATTCCATGTACCCCGTCATCCTCACATGCTACAGGCATCCAGAGCTGTCTGTCTCTGCCTCCCCTTTCCAGTGGTGTTTGTACAAGTGTGAATCTGTCAGAAACGGGAGCCCGCTGTACACAGAGTTCTGGGTGGCTCGGCCGCAGTCCATGCACCCTGCACAGCTCACCGTTCGGTGGTGGCTGTGGGGCGCTGTCCCTGTCTGCCGTGTAACAGGATGGACATACAGGCTGATTCTTTCATGTACGCAGAAACAATGCCAAACCCTAACTAAGACTGGGCTGTGAATTAAATAACCCACACTTCACATTCACACTTCACTGGCAATTAGAAAAGGTCAAATTCAAAATGTCTAGACTCTTTAAAAAAAAAAAAAACATATCCTGCCTCGTTTTGAACATCAAGGAAACATAAAACTTCAAATACTTTACCCCAAAGCACATGGAGAAGTTGGGTAACTGCAGGGTTCATTAACATTTTCATTATTTGTTCTTAAAAAGGTAGACAATATTCACCTGGGATTTCCGTTCGCCCATCTCCTTGGCAATAGCCTAGTATGTCCAAAGGAGATTACATTTACAAAGAAAGGTTTCTAAATGTCAGAAATATGATGGCCAAAGAAAACAGTTCTGTACCGTCTGCAGTACAGTCTAGTTCAATCCTGTAGATATACTCGGGAGGCCTCCTGCCAAGCTCTGAGCTGTCACAGACATTGATTCCGGCCTCCAGATGCTCGGACAAACGCATCTTTCCACGTGGACTGCTGTGCTCTGGGTAGCCTGCCTGGGGCTTGGGCTCACTCTGAGCAGTGGCTGCAGGAAGGATCTTGGTAACGCTTTGCCTTCTGGGAGGTTCATAGTAGGCTTGGATGTGGAGAACGTGATTAAAGAGTAAACCAGCGGCGGGCATGGTGACGCACGCCTGTAATCCCAGCACTTGGGAGGCAGAGGCAGGCGGATTTCTGAGTTCGAGGCCAGCCTGGACTACAGAGTGAGTTCTAGGACAGCCAGGGCCACACAGAGAAACCCTGTCTCGGAAAACCAAAAAAAAAAAAAAAAAAAAAAAAAAAAAGAGTAAACCAGCGGGACGCAAGAAGACAGCTGTGAGCTCTGTTCCGGTCTCACTGAAGCTGAGAACAAGCAGCTGTACATTTGGCTCTGATGAGGAGAGTTCTTGCCTAAAAGACAGAGGTGTGAGTGTGCTGATTGCTTCCTACTGCAGCTGGGATGTATGGCTACCAGCTTAGCGGAGTCCTCAGATTTACTCTCCTGTAGCTCTGGAAGTCAAAAGTCAAAAACCGCTCTTAACTGAGCTCCAGTCAGGATATCAGCGTATCAGCCACTGGAGAGAATTCCATCTTTCCGAGTTTTGTTCTCTCTCTAGAGGCCATCTGCATTCGTCAGCCCTGGCCCCTCCCCCATCTTCAATGACAGCTGCACGGTTGCCCTCCGCCTTATAATTACTTTGGGTCCATGCAGATAATGAAAGGCTTATTCTTGTCCAAGGGCCTTAACTTAGTCATATCTGCGAGTTCCTGTTTGCCATATAAGAAGGACAACCTTCACAGTCCTGGATCTATTAGGGCAGGGGCAGGAGGATCACCGTCAGTTTATGGCCAGCTAGTACATATGCAAGGTCCTGACCTGCAAGGACTACATACTGAAACCCTATGTCAGAAACCAAGGACAACGGGCTGTGGTAACACACGACTTTAATCCCAGCGCTTGGGAAGCGGAGACAAGTAGATATCTGAGTTCAAGGCCAGCCAGGGATATACAGAGAAACTGTCTTGGGAAAAAATGAAAAGCTTGAAGTGAAAAGGTCTCCAAACATAACACAGATTTCCGACCTTTTAAAGGAAAATCTTACAAAGATGAAAAAATGAAGCCCCTAAGAGCCCGCAAACAAAGGATCACAGGCAAGGTATTTCTGGTCATCTGAGGCATGAAGAACTCCCCTAATCCGTGTCTGTAAGTGAAAATTTAATGGGCAAATGAGTAAAAGCTACCACCAGCATTTGTAGAGGACAAAAAAGCAAACGGCTAATGCATATTTTTCAAGAGCCCCTCATTTTGCTGCCAAGATCAATAAAAAATCAGGAATAACAGTATCTGCTGGCGGGAAGGTGTCTTAGGGTCCCACTGCTGTGAAGATACACTATGACCAAGGCAGCTCTTACAGAGGTTAACAGTTCATTGGGGCTGGCTTACATTTTCAGAGGTTCAGTCGATTATCATCATGGCAGGAAGCATGCAGGCGGACATGGCGTGGAGGAGCCGAGAGTGCTACATCCTAGTCTGAAGGCAGCAGGAGACCGTGATCCACGCTGGGCACAGCATTGAGACCTCAAAGCCAACCTGTACAGGCTTCCTCCAACAAGGCCACACCTCCTAATAGTGCCACTCCCTATGGCCAAGCATTCAAATACGTGAATCTATGGGAGCCACACCTATTTAAGCCACCACAGAAGGAGTAGAAGCATGCCCAAGATCCCTTAGACATGTTGTCTTTGGGCCTGTTGTAGAACAATTCATATGGCAGGATATATATATATATATATATATATATATATATATATATATATAGAGAGAGAGAGAGAGAGAGAGAGAGAGAGAGAGAGATTTCCCCCAGGAAACTACTCATCTCCTGACTTCTGGAAAAGCAAAATGAGAAAGAGCAAGGGCAGGGGCCCCATTGGTCACCTCAGGGGCGTTCCTCCAATGACTGAACTCTTTTCCACTAGGCCCCGCCTCCTCCCAATAGCACCACAGGCTGACGGGCCAAGCCCTCAACAATGGAGCTTAGGAAGGCACTTAGAATCTGGACCATAATAGTCAGTGACTCACTAGAGGAGGGAAAAAAAAAAACAATAAAACGATAAGACTAGCAAATAGATAACTGGGCAGACCAGCATCCAGGTAGGAAGGACCAGAAGGGGACAGGTAAGAGAGGTGTGAGGAGTGACAGACAGGGTCCGTTTCTGAATTGTGATGACGGCTATGAAACTACGTGGATTTTTACAGACTCGCAGACTGTACATTTCAAAGGATGAATGCCACTGTCTTGGGGTTTGCGTCGCTGTGAAGAGACACCATGACCAAGGCAACTCTTACAAGGACAACGTTTAATTGGGCCTGGCTTACAGGTTCAGAGGTCCATTCTATTATCATCGAGGAAGGAACCTGGCGGTGTCCAGGCAGGGGTGGTGCAGGAGGAGCTGCGAGTTCTACATCTTCATCTGGAGGCTGCTAGGAACAGACTGGCTCCCACATGGTTAGGAGAAAGGTCTCATAGCCCACCCCCACAGTGACACACTTTCTCCAACAAGGCCACACCTCCTTATGGTGCCACGCCCTGGGCCAAGCATATTCAAACCACCACAGTCACTAATATGAACTTTACCTCTTTACACCTTTACAGCCAGGTACGGTGGGTACTCACTTGCAGTCCTGGACATGTGGGAGACTGGGGCTACATTCTTGAGAATTCGAGTCAAGCCTGGCCTGCAAGGCAATTAGATTCCATCTCGAAAGTCAGAATGGGATCCTTGGAAAACAGCAAGAATTTTCATGCTTCTTTTCAGTGTGACTCAATTAAGTTACTTTCAGTACGAATGTGCCCCTTGGTGATGTTTAAAGGTTTTTTTTTTTCCCAATATAATATTTTTATTGATTATTTGGGAACTTTGCATTATAAACCCTGACCACACTCACCACCCAGTCCTTCCAGGTCTGTCTTCCCACCCTCGTGACCCCCTCCCCACAAGAAGAGGAGACGGGGGAAGAAGAGGAGGAGGAGGAGGAGGAAGAGAAGGAAGAGGAGGTGGGGGAGGAGGAAAACACAGAAATCCAATTTGTGTTGCCCATATACTCACTCCCAGGAGCCAGCCCCTGTGGAGAAACTGAGTCCTCCCCACCCCCACCCTGCCAGACGCCAGCCACTGTGGAGAGCTCCATTTCAGCATCCTTACCCCAAGTTGTAAGAGTTCTCTTTGATGGAGTCCTATCTAGGATATATTAACTTTGGGGTAGGGGTGGGTAGGGCTTGTCACAGAAGCCTTCTATGTCCCTCTTTCTCAATTGTGAGTCTTCAGTCACTGATTCCATAGCAAAAGTAGCTTTCCTGCCCTTTACAGTCGGCAGGAGCAGGGATCATGTCATGGACTTCCACATGGTCTCTGGTGGTAGTGCAGACCACAGACATCAACCCGGCCCTCAGCTACAGCGTGGACCACAGGCCCCGTCCCAGCCCTCAGTGGCTGCACAGGCCACGGGCAGCAACGTGGTCTCCCAGGCCACACTGGGAACAGCCTAGCCCATGAGCATCAGCACAGACTCAGCTCGTAGCACAGGCCACACACGTCAACATGGCCCCTAGCGCTGCTCTGCCTCTGGACAGTGCATCAACATGGCCTCAGGCAGCAGCACAGGTCATAGACAAGGCCGGCGCCCTCATGGATGTCAACACAGGCCCCAGCTGCAGCAGGACCCAGACATCAACATGGCCCCAAGTGGTTTCACAGGCCATTCGTATCAATATGGCAACCTAGACCAGAGACACTATATGACCTGCAGTAGCACAGATCATGGAAGCCTACCTGTCCTCTGCGGTAGTAAAGGCCTCGGACATGCACATGGTCTTCAGTGGCAGCCCAGACCACAGACAGCCACAAGAACCTCAAGCTTCAATATGGACTGGGGTCTCTCAGAAACCACAGATCAGGTGCTGGCAACTAACACCATCTCTGTTTTTCTCTCCTATTTTTAAAAATTTTAATAAGTAAATTAATCGTGGAATACTTGAGCTACAGTTTTTTTTAAAAGCACTCATAGCCACCATTCAGGAGAAAAAGAAAAAAAAATACAATGGCATGCAAGAGTGATTTTGGAAAAACATAATTAAAATGTGTGCAAAAAAAATCTGTTCAGTGGGTGTCTGTGTGGAAACAGACAAGGAATGTATCTATGAAATGTTTAGCAGTAATTTAATAGTGCTTTGGGACAGTGCGGTATCACTGTGGATTTGTAGGAATGACATTTTTAACTTTTGTTAAATTATTTGAAACGACATAATTTCTGTAATTATATTGTATAAAGGGTGTTTAAAGAGTGTGACTGAAGAGGTTCCTTTGACTAAAAGGTGGCAGGTGGGGGGGTGGGGAGGGTCCCATTCTCTGAGAGGCAAGATTCGTGCATATAGATACAAGTGTGGAGGCTGGAGAGAAGGTAGACCATCAATAACTACGGCCCCGTTTTCTCAGAGAGACCGACCATCTTGTGAGAGAGAAGTGAATTGGTGTCAGAGACAGTGGGAGGTTAAAAGGGGAGGGGGGGCAAAGGTCAGGGATAGCGTGTAATACAGGAAGGACAGTGATTGGGAGACTCCTGTAAAGTCCCCCCAGGCACCACGGTACCACGCGGCTATGTGTAGAACGACCAGCAGGGGGCACCAGCAAACTAGGGAGAGAGTTAGCCAACAGGGTTCTCGGGGATTGCCACCCGCCAGTGCCAAGCCTTAAGAACAGACAGAAATACTGCGTTTTGGATAAAATCGTCCCATTAAAGGCTCTGGCAACCGGTTAAATATTGTTTCGCATACTGTCAAACCAAATGAGAGCTGTCAGCCGGTGGCTGAGATGACAGATTAGGGAAATGAGAGATGATGCACGCTTGTTTTTTTCTAAAACTATAACTACAGGGATTTCGTGGTGGCGGCGGTGGTGTTGACAGGGTCTCTCCATATAGCCCAGGCTGTCCGAGAAACTTGTGACCCTCTCCCTGAGTCTCCGAAATGCTGGATCACAGGTATGGGCCACCGTGTCCAGCTCTTCCTCCACTTTTCCAGCCCAGATTTTTTGTTTGTTTGTTTGTTTGTTTTGGTTTTTGGTTTTTTTTTTGTTTTGTTTTGTTTTGTTTTTTAACTCACTGCAGCTCGATTCAGGGGAAGATGAGATACAGTTCATTACAGAGAACGAGAGTTATTGATTGGACGTGGGGAACAAAACAAGCCTTTAGAAAAGCACAAAGCACGCTGCGACCGGCGGTGGTGCACGCCTTTAATCCCAGCACTTGGGAGGCAGAGGCAGGAGGATTTCTGAGTTCGAGGCCAGCCTGGTCTATAGAGTGAGTTTCAGAACAGCCAGGGCTACACAGAAAAAAAAAAAAAAAAAAAAAAAAAAAAAAAAAAAACGCTGTCTCAAAAAAAAACAAAAGGAAGAAAAAAAACAAAAAGAAAAGAAAGAGAAATGCAAGAAAACAGAAGCGAGGTTTTGAAACCCAGGCTTCCGACCGTAAGAGCCGGGTTCTTAAAAGGTAAAGATCTGTTGAATTCCAGCAGCCGCTCAGTCATCAGACACAAGGCACAGCGCAGTGTTCCCGGAGGAAAGCCTGCACTGTGTGTGGCCAGAGAAAGGAGATGAGAAAGGGGAACCAATCAGAGCCAACAGGGACAAGTGCCACTCAGGACCAGTGCCCCCACCCCAGGGACCAAAGCTCCTTCCAGGCTTGCCAACGCCTTCATTCGGATACCAACAACCGCAACGGGTCAGTCCTACAGCAAGCAGGCCTGGGCCAACCGCTTCCTCACAGGCTCTCGGAGTTTGAGCGAGGCCTTAAGAGTTCCGGAATTTCCCAAGGGCCTCAGAAGAAATCCAAGAGCCACCATAGGGTGGGGTTGGGGGGAGCAGTGACGATGTGACCAAGGCTTATGGGGGTGGGGGGGGGCGGAGGAGGGAGATTCTAGTTACCCAAAGAACAAGCCAAACAAACACATGGGGCATAGAGCAGGTCGGGCACCCCAAAATAAAATAAATTAAAGCGTATCATATTCTCCCTTTTCTACCTCCCTGCCCCAGCTTTTAAAAGTGGACACACACACACACACACACACACACACACCAATTCCCTTTCTCACTTCCTGAGGGACAAGGGCACATAACTTCTTCAGCACGTAGGACATTTAACCTAGCACTGGCTTCCTGGATAAGCCAAGACACAGCGAGCACGGCCAGATGGAAAGAAACGGAAGCTTCAGGGCTGGGAGGGAGAGCTCTCTGGGCTCCCAGGTCTGTCTCGGAGCTGGGCGTGGTGTAAAAAGGATGTGGTTGGCGAGCCCTAGTGGTGGGCTCTGTGCAGTGGCCTTGAGCTCTAGAGATTGACATGAGTGGCCTCGTGGAAAGAGGAGGGCACAAGGCCATTGTGAAGGTCACACAGAACGCAGCAGTCAGACGACGAGGTGGGGATCAGTCAGTCAGATACCGAAGCCATGTGTGAAGCCACAGAACCTTTCGGTACTGGGCATGCGTGCTAAGTCTCCTGCTTACTGATAGCCTGGTAGTGCTGTGAACATTGTGCTCTGAGTTTGTGCTTCTTTCTGGCATGAGTACTGGGGACCAGCTGTGGTTCCGAGTCCTACGTTTCCTGCCTCAAGGTTGTCCAGATGCCACCACTGCACACCAGGCTGGAAGGATGAAGCAGAGTGGGGGATGGGGTCTTCACCGAGGATTTTGGCATTATAGCTCTTTTAGATGATCCTCAATAAAAACAGCTTTCTTAGACGATCTTCAGTGAAACAGCTTGCATACATATGCTTTTAGGGGGGTGGAAAGGTTTATATATATAAACTTTGGCCAGTGGGGAGGAGTTTTCAGGACGAACAATATCATAGTCTGGCAAGCCTTTAATCCCAGCACTTGGGAGGCAGAGGCAGGCGGATTTCTGAGTTCGAGGCCAGCCTGGTCTACATAGTAAGTTCCAGGACAGCCAGGGCTACACAGAGAAACCCTATCTCGAAAAAACAAAAAAATAAAACAAAACAAAAAATTCATTGTCTGGAATTTAAAGTACTGTCAATGCCTCAAATTTATGGAGAGGCAATCCAGAAATCCCAGGTAATGCTGGGCGGGTTCTTATCAGGATAGAGGAAGTTGAACTTGCAGGTTTGCCAAGGACGATGTGACATTCCTTAGATAGCCGATTAGGGTCAGCCCCCTTCCCCGCCCCCCAGATCAGGAGGAAAGGGGGAAGCCCCACCCACCGAAAATGGGAGTCTTCCGTTGTGTACCGATCTCCGAGGAATTATTCAGGCATGGTAGAACGCAACCTTAGTAGCCAGGTTTAACACTTCTTCATGTCCTAGAGTTTTGTAAAATGTGCTGGTAAACACACATTGGCTCTTTCACACCAGACTGCAACCAAAGTAGAGGGGCACCACGTGTACCCCACCGCTTCCTGTCGAACACACTATAAATTAAATTTCTTTCCAAACGTTCATCGGACAGACGGAGACTGGCCATGTATGGAAGGTTTTGTTTTCAGAGGACTGAAGGCAGACAGGAGGTGCAGCAGAGCCCGCGCTGGGCATCTCACTTGACATCCAGAACGAGGTTGCAGAGAACGCTTTTCATTCAACACAAATGTCTTTTTGAACTCTCCAGAGAAAATGAAGCCAGAAATGATTTTTTGTTTAATTTGCTTTCATTTTCCTTATGCCAAACTAAGTATTCCTGAGAAAAAACAGACCTTTTCAGGGAGCCAGTCCCTTGCTCCACAGATCTAATTCTGGGTGATTACCGGTTTTCCAACCCAGGGGTGGAGGGGGGATAGGACCAGGCTCTGAGAGAAACCATGTTGACTTTTAGTTAATCTTCAGTTTTACAACCAGTTCAGCTGCCTTTTCTCTTTAACGACCTAAGTATCTGCTATGAAATTTTCCTTTCAAATAAACTGGAGGTCTGGCTTTATTATGTCCTGAAGTTTGCAGCTAAATATTTATGTATGTGCTGAGGGAAGACGGGAGACTACAGGGCCTGTGGTAGAACTCCTCGGGCAATGTTGAAATGGCCATCGGAGTCCCTGACCCGTGGGCGCTTCAATCTGCCCCAGTGAAGGAAGCGTTGATCATCAATACCATTGTAAGATCCGAAAGAAAAAACGGGGGTACTCCTGCACCCCATGCCTCGGAAACCGGCACCCCGAAACACTCACGAGAGACAGACCTGATGCAATTTTGCAAGAGGATTTTAATTTCCAGAGCTCTGGGGGGGGTTCAGTCTCCCCAGCAGGGTAAAGAAGCAAACCCGGCGAGGACTGGCTTGCCTTGGCCTTTATAGACTTATAACAGAACCCGCCTACCACAAGCTTCTAAGCCAATCAGTTCAATCCATCCGAACTTGCGCTCTCTGACGACCTACCAGCCTCTCACAGAGGCCGGAAGAACTAGTTAAGTCATTTCCGCTTACGTCACGCAGTGTCGCGCCCACCCTCCCCCACTGGCGTTGGGGACCCAAGTGCCCCCCCACGTGCCCAGGCACGGGGGATTCCTAGCTTACAACCTTATCCTTTCACCATCCATTTAATTTTCTCTAGTTTTGACGTTGCTAGTCAAAGCTTTTGCAAGATCCGAGATGGCATCCGATCGTGCTGGCATTTGTAAGGTGAGGGAAACCCGGGAAATTCTGCAGTCAGTGCGTCTGAAGTGGACCTAATGTTCCACACAGAGGGGCCGTACTACACGAGAAACCCGTGGGCGGCCCAGAGCTCCTCTTGTTCCTTGGGACTCTTTCCCTGCACACACTCATTCCTACCATGAAGTCCTGGCCCATGGCTGCAGGTTGCTGAGAGCGGATGAAAAAACTTTCCCGGCCTACTTCACTGTCTCCTTGGAAACCTCAAAACTGGTTTTGCTGTGGCTTGGAGATTCCTCGGGTAACACACTGGGACCTCCCGGGGCCTCCTGAGAAGGAAGATGTCTACTACACCTCAAACCAGGTGCTTACTTCTAGAACATTCTTAGTGCTGCTGTGGTAAATAGAGTAGGTTAGCACACACAACAGGCACACAGATTCATAGACACACAAGCTCTCTCTCTCTCTCTCTCTCTCTCTCTCACACACACACACACACCACACACACGCACACACGCACACACACACACACACACACACACATCTTCAAAACATTCCTCTTCTCTCTCTGTCTCTCTGTCTCTCTGTCTTTCTCTCACACACACACAAACACATACACATCTTCAAAACATACCTCTCTCTCTCTCTCTCTCTCTCTCTCTCTCTCTCTCTCTCTGACACACACACACACACACACACACACACACACACACATTTTCAACCCATACCTCTCCAACCTCACTTCTGACCTTGAACGTCCTTTTCTGGACCTTGGCTCTCTCCATCCCTGTAATAAGGATCTTTCTCTGTGGATATCCTTGGCCCACCTGCATAACCAGGTAGCCATGCTTCCCAGGATCTTAAATTAGTCCCATGACAACTACCTTGGGTGAGCTAGTTCATTCGGGAACTTCAGAGGCTGGAAACAGAGGTTATCCAGTCAGACATAGCAGGACGGAGCCTGGCTTCCTCAGCCTGGGGTCAGTCCCAGAGTTCAGTCACCAGCAGCGGGTTTAAGCCTGGCCGGGTCTTCTAAGGCCCCAGGCTTCAGGTGGTACCTGAGCTCCTTGCTGAGCCTCACAGCCTACTTCCACCTCACCCCTGCAGCCTGGGAAACTGAGGATCGGGAAGAGCTCGTAGGTCACATAGGAATTTCAACCTCGGTGGATAAGCAGGAAAGGAACGCAGTTCAAACGTGCTTCTACTTTGGTCAGCCAAGGCCTGGCTTGTGAGGGCGGAGCTCCGAGTGGGTGGAGCTGGGCCGACTTCATGCAGGACAATTCTGGGAATTCTAGGGTGCTTAGCATCCCAGGCCTTTGCTCTGTGAAGTCCTGCCGCATCCTCCTCCCTACCAACCATTGTGACAAGCCAAACAGACTCCCACGCACTTCCTAATGACCACTAGTGAGGCGGCATTGCCAAAAACCTCAGGCAGGACGATGCTTATCGGTATAGTCGAAGGTCCTCGGGGAGAAACTGTTTCTTAGGACACACGCAAACAACTTGGTCAGGTACTAAATACTAGGTCCCAGGTAGAAGCCTAAACTCTGAGGGCTAAGGCTGCTCCTCGGGGAGGTGTGTGGTGGGGAAAGGAGCCTGTCAACTTCTCTATGATCCCCGCTGCCAACCTGATGACCTGAGTTCATAAAGACCCCGGGGGAAGGAAAGCAAGCGGAACCCAACAGTACTAGGGAGCTGGGGGCAAGAATAGCAGATCGAGGTCATCCTCAGCTACTCAGTGAGTTCAAGGCCAGCCTGGACGACTTGAAATCACACTTCAAAACAAAAGCAGAAACAAAAAAACAAAAGCCAAGAGGTGCTCTCCACACTTCTTGCTAATGGTTTGATGTTCCGGTTTCTGTATGGTTTGTCCGTTCTGAAACTCCTGCTGGAAATTTGGCTGCTACTTAGAAGACCTGGCCAGGCTTAAACCTGCTGGTGTCTTAGAAGGGGAAGGCTTTGATGCCCTAGTTAGAGGAGAATTACAGCCTTCCCTGAGGGACTGGGTGTATGTTTGAGTGAACAAGTTGTGATAAAGTGCACCCACCCCCTGTGCTCTGTCTCTTGTGCAGGCTTCCGCTTGCCCTGAGCTCTCTGGCACGTTATGACCCAGCACCAGTCCACACCACACACACACACACACACACACACACACACACACACACACACACGGTCATGGATTCCAGAGCCGCGAACCGTATCCACCACTATACATTTTAGTTTATGAGGTCTCCGTTGTTTTCTCATAGCAACAGGGATGGTATATGACTGATCGTAACTGATTTTCTTCGGATGGCGTCTTGTGGGGTTTTTAGAGTTTCCACCACGGGAAACCCTGTCACAACTCACAGGACCCAAGGATGCCTTACAAGCCCAAGGTCATGGCCCAGTATCCCTACATCCTTGGCAATCCACGTGAATGTACTATGTACATATAGAGAAGAGAGATACCTCTTTCCATGGAGAAGAGGGCAAAATGGAAGTCCTTTTATTTCTTGTAGGTGGTGCCCAAGCCTGACTTTGGAATATTATTTCTATTGCAGTTTAGCACAGAGCTGAGCCTTCCGTCTCAATGCCCTGCGGTGGTTACAGATCCAGAGGGCATTTCCAAGGAAAACAGCATAAGACCTGATGCTCAATGGCTAAGACTCGCTGGGTCCCCGAGTTTCCACGGCTTGTTGTTCTGTGTCTCTGTGTAGCCATGGCTGTCCCTGAACTTGATCTGTAGACCTGGCTGACCTTAAACTCAGAGATCCCCCTGCCTCTGCCTCCCTAGTACTGGGATCAAAGGCGTGCGCCACCACCACCCAGCACTTTCTCATAACTTTGACAAGAGCATTTAACCATCTTTTTTTTTTTAATGATCCAATATATTTTCAAGCCGAATGTTGGAGATATTTCTTCAGATTTCCTTTTCTGCACTAGAGCGGTTAATAAGGACTTTTCCTTCCAGTCAAAACTCTGGGTAGCCAGGCGTGGCAGTACCTGTCCGTAGTGCCAGCATCGTGACTTTAATTCCAGCCAGTGCTACAGTGATACCTTGTCTCAAAAGTAAATTAAGATAAATGGGTTCTTTTCTTCACTACTTTAAGTCTTAATGCCCAGAAGCCTGCTACCTTGTATCCCTCTCCCCTCCAAATGGCTTCTGGGCCCCAAGTAACTTGCTATTCATCCTGTGTATGAACGTCTAGAACACAGAGGGGTGACTAACTCACATGTGATGAGAACACAACGACCTGCTTTACACTGCAGCCTCTGCACACTTATAAAACATCACACAGGCATCTTCTCCCCGGAGCCGTATGAGGTAAGCCGCTTTCCATGGGAAGGGAAGCTAAGACAAAAGGAAAGACTAACAGTGGGAACTATTAGGTGCCGAGTGATAGTCTGTCCAGACGCTTTTGTTGTCTTAAGACTGAGAGTGAACAGAAACGGTAGACCTTGTTATCATCCCAGTAGACCCACGGCTCAGAAAGGGGCCGTGACCTGCCTGAAGTCACACAGCAGTGAGGTGTCTCTTTGCTTCAGCTTTCTCTCCTGAACTAGAATTTGATCAATTACTTATAAAATGCTCTGTTATTCACTCTTTGCCTGGGGGAGGGGAGGACTTAGAATTTTTCTTAATCCACTGCTTTTATTGAATTTTAATGCCAGAAGAAGACGACAGAGGGCTAAAAGGGTAGACGTTTATGGCCCCCACTGCTGGCATTTAAGGGTGGCTGAAGAGGAATGAGGGTTTGATGAAACAGCCCTGAATCTCATCGCACAGCTTTGTAAAATCGGTGCTTTGGGACCAATCAGGCAGAGGTAAACACCAAGGCATTTCAAATAAGACAGACCCCCGTCTCCTAGTACCTATATATTAGTCGTCGGGAGCCCAGAGCGCACAGGAGGCTGGTGGTGTCAGGTTCCACGCTGGCACTGTCTATAAGGACTTCCAGAACCCGCCCTTTGCCCTTTGTCAGCTGCACACTAAACACCTTCCTCCCCCCAAGGGGCCCCCTCGCAGCACCCCCTGCTCCCCAGTCCTTTCTACCCCATGAGTTCTCCCTTGAGCTCACTCCTTCTGCTCCGTGCAGTTATGTGTGCGAGACACACACACACACACAGAGAGAGAGAGAGAGAGAGAGAGAGAGAGAGAGAGAGAGGCTTTCCTCAGTCCTCTGTGTCCCCAACCTCAGTACCTCTAATCGCAGGGCAGGCATTCCTTTGTAACACACAGACATTCTTTGTTACCCATCTGTGCATTCAAGGATTCCCACTTATCAGGCTTTTCAAAACCCGAGTCGCAATACAGGACCGGATGGTGCGAGTTCAGATGCTGTTTTAGTTGATACCAGGAGCTCTTAGGAGCGCAGAGAGTGCAAATACTTAGGGTGATATGGCTGCCGACACCACACAGCACAATGAAGCTGGATCGAGCCTGACATCTGAACACCTTTCCAGACAGAACCTGAACCACCCGGGCCATGCCTGAAGCTTCCCTTGACAGAAGCCCGTGTTTCCAGCATCCTGAGGTTCCCATTGAGTCCACAGCCTCCACACACAAGCCACTTTAGAGTAATTAGGCAGCACCAGGAGCTCTTCAGCTGGAGACCACAGTCCATGGTAAATGGCAGCCGGGAGGAGCTGAGGGGCCCACTTTCACCTGACTAGTCTTCTGTCTAGTAGAAGCCAGGCCCTTGACTCTCACAAGATCTGTAACTCAGAAGTTACACTCCTTGAAATTTATCCAAGGAAATGAAGCCAGGTGGCAATGCACACCTTTAATCCCAGCACTTGGAAGGCAGAGACAGGTAGAACTCTGTGTTCAAGGCCAGCCTGGTCTACAGAGTGAGTTCTGAGATAGCCAGGACTACACAGAGAAACCCTGGCTTGAAAAACCCGAGAGAGTAATCCCAGCACTTGGGAGGCAGAGGCAGGTGGATTTCTGAGTTCGAGGGCAGCCTGGTCTACAGAGTGAGTTCCAGGACAGCCCGAGCTACACAGAGAAACCCTGTCTCGAAAAAAAAAAGAAAGAAAGAAAAATGAAAAACCCAAGAGAGAGAGAGAGAGAGAGAGAGAGAGAGAGAGAGAGAAGGAGGAGGAGGAGGAGGAGGAGGAGGAGGAGGAGGAGGAGGAGGAGGAGGAGGAGGAAGAGGAGGAGGGGGGAGGGAGATATAACAGCGATAGCATCCTTCTTTTGTTTTGTTTTTTACTTATTCACTTTACATCCTGCTCACTACCTCCCTTGCATTAACCCCCTCCCACAATCCTTCCCCACCCCCCATCCCCCATCCCCCATCCCTCCACCCCCTTCTCTGAGCAGTGTCTAGTAATTTATTCTTAACAGTTCTAAATAGAAATAACGCAAATAGCTATCAGCAGGATAAAAGACAAATTGTAACCATCCCTACAATGAAACAAAAGAAACAAAAAAGAAGATAACTTTTATGTTGTACAAAAAGTAGCCAGATTTAAAAGGACACTGTATATGCAAATAAGAACGGGCATTCCGGGAGGTTGTAAAAAAAGACCTCTCGTGTCTTGGTTGATACTTATATGGCTAGACATGCTTTTCAAAACTCTAGAACTTATCACTTAAGATCCATACAGAGCTGAGAGTGTGCTTCCGTGGTAGAACGATTGCCTAGCACGCTCAAGGCCCTAGGTTTGACCCCGCCCCTCCCCCCCCTCAGAAAAAATTACAGCTAGAATTGTGTTAAATTGCACATCAACGCGAAATTGCATGTTTTATATTTTTATATCATCATCCCCATCGCAGTGAGTCACCACCAAGGCCATTGGCCTCAAGGGGAACGGGAACAGGTTGTGTGGCTGTTCGGGATGTACCAGCTGCTCTCTGACTCCAATACGTCACGGTGCCCATGAGAGCCGAGCATCTGCTGTTCCGAGCCTGGTGACTCTGCACTCATGACTCAGACGACTCCCAGCTTGCCAGTTCTTTCTACTGCTGTTTCTGTCTTGACTCTCCGTCGTCATCTCGGCCTCTCTTCCTTCTCCCATCCCTGCAGGGCATGGGGTTGAATGATGACTAACCCTTTCCAGTGGCATCGTCTCTAGGTACCCAGGGTCTGTCCATCTAAATCAATGAGGTCAAAAGCCTCCGGTCTGCTTTCTAACATGTATCGTTACCTTTGTCGGTATGATTTTTCCTGTATTGTCCTTATGAGCAGGGTGGCAGGGGCTCATGATACACTTCATGGTAGAATCTGGAAGCTATGAAGCTGTGTGGGTAACTTAAAGGTCCCCGAGTCAGTCATTGTAGTTATTGACGGCTCTGTCGTAGGGCAGCAGCACCCTTGTCTGAGCCTTGCCTCTTTGTATATTTGAAGGTTACCTTTAGGGCACACCTCTCCACCGTAGTAAGAAGTCCTATGCGTGTACTTTCTACCTACAGTACCTCCCCCAAGATTTGACTGTCTTACTGATAATGCAACAATATTACCAGAACTACAGTTAAGTTTATACTCCGTGTCAACAGTTAACTCCCGGAAGATCACGAGAAAAAAATTGTTGATGAAGCAAAGCTGGGGGAGGGGCATGGCCTCCCATCATGCTCCAGCACGGCTCAGGTAGGTTCCAGAAGGTGGGGACTGGATGGAATGAGGAGGTTCTCATTCACGGGTTCAAGGCTGTGGGGGTCTAGGAAGAGCTTGATGGACAAGAAGTAGCGGTTATCTATCACCAAATCTCTCAGCGGGCCCGCTCTTCCAGGACTGAGAGTTTTCTGGAGTAAGTGATGAATTTATTCTATAAGTGAAGGATTTATTTCAGCTCGATTCCAGCATTAATCAGCACAGGGCCCCCAAACTCTGATTCTTAGTTTCCACAAATGTATGAGTAAAATCTTAGAGTAACTTCTTACACCTCTTCATCATCATAAAGCCACCGTGGCGCCTGTAATCCCAGCACTCTGGGAGGCAGAGGCAGGTGGATTTCTGAGTTTGAGGCCGGCCTGGTCTACAGAGTGAGTTCCAGGACAGCCAGGGCTATACAGAGAAACCCCATCACGAAAAAATCAAATCCAAAAAAAAAAAAGCTACCGTGGGAGGCCTTGCACAGGTTATAATAGAGTGTGGTCTGTTCTCTGTTGCTGGCTTTCTTTCTTTCTTTTTTTCTTCCTTCCTTCCTTTCTTTCTAATTCCCGTGAGACAGTGGGATGCCATATAGTATATATTTTTCAGGTCCTTTTCATTCTCTTGATTTCGTGACACAATGAACTTCTCAATTTAATGGTCTGTAAAATAGGGATAATTCTACCAATTGTGATGAGGATTAAATAGCTTATATAAGTATAAAGAGCTTGGGAAAATAATAGCTGCTGCTATTATTATTATTATTATTATTATTATTATTATTATTATTATTGCTTCTTTCCTCCAGCCAAGGCATGCCATTACAGCAATCTGGTGTGTCATTAATATGCTTTTTTTTTTTTTTAAGTGCAAGGTCTCTCTAGGTAATCCTGGCTGTCCTGGGACTTGCACTGCAGACTAGTATTTATAGTTCATAACTTAAAATATATAATTCATGGTGGCATGCTTAGTAGCAAGGTCTGTTAAGGAGGAAGGCATCTTTGGGGGGAAATGCCCATATTTAAATGCAGCTTTAGAGTCTCTCTTTATCATTTCCAGCTAGAATTTCATGATGTAAATTGAGCATGCCCAGAAGCATTTCTGTCCATTCTTTCAACCTTTTAACTATGTCTTCCCTGACTCTGAATTAAGCATGCCCCAAAAGGTACCTACTAACCTTCCCTCTCTTTCTAAAGATTTTGTGTGTGTGTGTGAGTGTGTGTGTGTGTGTGTGTATGTGTGTGTGTGTGTATGTGTATGTGTGTGTGTGTGTGTGTGTGTGTGTGTGTGTAGTTACACGCAAGAGCAGACAGCTTCCCACGGAAGCTTCTCCCTGGATCTTAAGCTTGAACTGTGGGTGCTTGTAAGCCGCGAGGCGTGGGTACCGGCACCTGGACTCAAGCAGGGCAGTACTGGCCTTTAACTGCTGAGCCATCTCTCCCTCTGCTTCCTTCCTAAACTGAGCATGTGCAGGAACTTACTGCTTAACCGAGCATATTCAGGGATGCCGCATATATAGAGTCCTCTGTAAAACTCATGTGCTATTACATTCCAGCAGGTCTCTGCTTTGGAGACAACCCCTGGTCTGCTGCAGTAATATTCTCCTTTCTCTGCCTTTATGTCTTGGCTGTGCCAGTTTGGTCCTTATAGTCACCAAGATGTGAACCTATTATTGTCTTTGGTTACACCAACAGCTACCAGATTAAGGCCTGGTTCTCCTCACTAGGTGGCTTTCTCGGTGCTCTTACAAAGACACTAAGCTTTTTAGAGGCAGTCCCCCTGGAAAGTGGTAAAGCAACATTCCTTGCCCGCCTCCTTCCTGCTGGAGTGAAGTACTCTGCCAGAGAGCCATATAGACAAGTCACACTCTACAGCTAGAGTAGGCATGGGTGGGACTCACCACGAGCCTTGGCCATGGCTGTGAACTTCACAGCACAAGTTCTGCTGGCGTGGGGGAGGAGCCCCCTCCCCGCCTCCCCCGTGAGGGAAGGGACAGATGGATGCAGGAGGTGAGGCTGAACATCTCCACCCCCTGCCGGGCTTGTCCTGGCAAGTCCTCTCCCCGATGAGGCACAGCCTGGGGATTGCAACAGCCACCTACCTCCCTGGTGTCCCCACCCCCACTCTCCCACTGCTGCTTGTGCCTGTCAGCCCTCTCTAGACTCTGCCTCGGGCACCCAGAGTGGCAGAACTTTCTTACTATTCTTTCCTCTTGCCTAAGTCTTATTCACCCTTCAAGACTTGCTCTGATGTCCTTCCCTCTAGAAAGATTTTCCCAAGTCTTTCGCAGGAGGATATGTGACCTCCTGGGGTCCCCTCTGCACTATGTTCATAAGTCTAGTGGACCATAAATCATGGGAGTCTATATGTCTCCTCATTAAATTATAATATCCTCGAGCACAATATATTGAGCGGAATAAGTGAGTAAAAAGCCAAATTCTACCCAAGTCATGGTTTCTTTTTAAACTTTAAGATGCATCTAGATCTCTCTCCCTTTCCTCCCTTTCCCCTTCCCGGAGCGAATATGGAGCTTGTGGGAAAGGAGAAACGACATTGTGAATTGTGGTCCGGGGCCCCTAGCCTGGAATCTTCTGGCTTCCCTTTCAGGTGCCCTCTCCACTCTGAGGTCCCTCTCCATCCACAGATGCTCGGCAGATCAAAGCCGAGCGTCTGCTAGCGCATGTGACGTCTTGACAGCGCTGTGGTCTAATCTGAGAAACGAGAGGTTGGAACCCAAGGGCGCTGCAGCCTCTCTGCGCTTCTAATTGTCTCTAAGTGATTAAAGAAGCAATTAGAAACCTAGGCGTTCCCAACCGGTAGGAAAATCGCGTCTCAGAAGAGGCCGCGTTGGAGGTCCACGTGACAATCTGTTTATCGGTGGCCACCGCCTGGCAGCAGTTCTCCTGTCCTTCCTGACACAACACCCCCACCAGTGACTCAAAGCTCCCTTCAGAGGTGCCAGCTAGGCGCCCCTGGCCTGTGGCTTTGCTGTATTAACTTTGATGCCTCCCCTGCCGCTGCTATGACCTGTGTTATCCAAATTGTCCATGTCCTATCAAAAAAAACAAAACAAAACAAACCGCCATTTTCCCCATTTTTCTGGGCCACCACACTCTGGACTACCTAAAGAGCCAGAGCTGGGGCCTGTGCGTTTTGTGTTGGTCTCTGCTGGGGATTCTTAGAGATACTGTGACTGAGATACATCACACTACTTTAGGGGGGAGCCATCATGCTAGGGTCATTATAGACTTAAGCACACAGTAGGATTCTTTTCTTGATCCTATGCAGTTATCTATATATTCATGTATTCATTTACATATCAGTGGATTCTTGGGATGTCTCTCTCTCTCTCTTTCAGCTATTATAATACTAGTATGGATATGAGTGTACAAATTAAAATTGTTTTGAGGCCAAGTGTTACATAGAGCCCACACTGACCTCGAACTCACAATCTTCCTGCCTCTGCCTCTAGAGTGATGAAGATACAGGCATGTAATACCATGTTTTATAAAAAAAAAAAATTAATAACACAGCAAAGCATTTTGTGATGGGCAACTTCTGGAGCTTTTGTACAGCTTCGATTTTAACATGAGCTCATACTGTATTAACAGGATCTTACTGTGTCGTCTTGGCTGGTCTGAACTCCTGATTCAAGTGATGCTTATGCCTATTTCCCAAAAAGCTGGGACCACAGGCATGTGCTACCAGACATGGGTAATCCCTTTGGGTCCTTTAAAGTGTCTCTGAATTGTTTATTCAATCTTACTTCCTTTTGTGGGTTTGAGGTCAGGGTCACGTGACTCTATTGTTCTCACCGCTATACCTGTGGGTTCTTAAAAAATATTTTTAACACATATTTATATTTTTACACTTATATGTAATATATTTTTATATATTTATATATTATTTTATATATTTATAGTTTTGATTTTATATTTATATAATATATAATTTTATTTATATGTTCATATATAATTTTTATTTATTTATATATTTATATAAATTTTTATACTTTCTATATAATTATATGTGTGTGTATATATGTATTTGTTGTGAAGAAGGACATAGGCGTGTGTGTGTGTGTGTGTGTGTGTGTAGGTCAGAGTATAATTTACATAAGACAGCTTTCTCACCCTGTGGGTCCTGGAGAATAAAGTCAGGTCACCAGACTCGGCAGCCATCCTGTCGGGTCCTGTTTTCTTGTTTGTTTGAGGGGCATTTTTTTTCCCTAGAAGACCTCTATAGAATAACCAGAATGAATCGACACAGTGAGGTTGTTTGCACTGATATGTCCCACAGTTTACCGTCACCGATGGTAACATAAAAGGCTTTACCTTTCAGAAGACGCTTAATGTGGAAGGAAAAGCTGAATATCCTTAAAAAAATGTCAATAGACACTCAGTTTTTCTTCATGAGGATTTCTTTGTTGTTATGAAGTTGTTAAGACTAAATAGTTTAGTCCAAGTGGCTTCAATCACACCCATTCTCCGGGTATCCTAGAGATGGGTGCATTGTAGATGAAGGTCCCTGGCTTGATTCCTGCTAAGGGACGTCTTCCTGCCCTGCGGCTGGATGCCCTTTCACTCTGACATCGAGAGGCCTTTCTTGGGGTCTGCCCCACCCCCCAGCCCCCCACCACACTGCTTTAAACTTTTTATTGATTCTTTGTGACTTCACATCTTGCACCCCAATCCCACCCATCTCCCCCTCCCCTCATACCTGCCCTCCACTCCTGCAACCTCCCCCGAAACAGAGAAAAAAAAAATCTCATTGCGTAAGCTGTGGTGTGTCACAGTGTGCCCCGCTGTATACACTTTCATCCACACGTCTTTGCTTGCAAACGCTCATTGCAATGAGTCTGGTACAAGTCTTCTACCTTCTGCTACTCTGTCAGTACTGGAGCCTCATTGGAATCCCTCTTGGACGTCTCCCTTGTTGCCCTGTGTGGTGGAGATCCTGTAGTTTTGGGTCTGTGGAACAGGACCCTTCCTGCACACCAGCCGTTCATCGATGGAGTAGATACTGAGGCAGGCCAACTCAAAACCCTGGGTCTGGGATTGAGAGGCATCCGAGCCGGTCAGCCCTCCAGCCGCTCTCATACCCTCGGGGATGGGTGAGCATCCCACACTCTATTGTCATGGCAATGCTGCTGGCCCTCTTCATATAAGGCCACTAACCCCAGTGTGGCAGCCACGCCCACGGGACCTCTGTCTAAGCCTAATTTCTTCCAAATCCCACTTCCATGTTGAAGAATCGGAGCTTTAACAAGTGCATGTGAGGAATTCACACTGCGTTCAGTCTCTGATCCTGGGGAAGTTGCATTCTCCATGGCAACAGAGAGCTCAACCTCGGGCATCAAATGACTGTGTACTTATTGGCTTTGTTTTATTTGATAGTACAAAGGATAGACCCCTGGGCCTGGTTCGTGATGGGCAAGTGCCCTAACTCTGAACTCCAGGGCCAGCCTAACAACTTACCCTTGGATGACTCACTTCAAAATCCTAACTCGACTATGTTCACCAATGGCCATAAAATCATGAACTTTGGTCCAGTATCAGTCAAACTCCAACACCGAAAGACCTTAAAACCAGACCCCACAAACTCCAAGAGCACCCTTACCTCTGATATCTCAGCTACTAAGATTGGCTTTTTAGACTTTATTTATTTTATGTGTATTAGTGTGTGCTTGCTTGTGTGTCCTGAACCACATGCATGCAGTTCCCTTGGAGGCCCAAAAGAGGGCATCAGATCCCTTGTAACTGGGGTCGCATGGTTGCTAACTATCCTGTGAGTGCTTGGAATTGAACCTGGCCGTCTGGAAGAGAAGTCAGTGGCTTTAACTTCTGAGCTGTATCTCTAGCCTTTTGGGGGGGGGGTCAAGATACTGGCTTCTATCAGACATCTAGGTCAGCAACATAATCATTTGAGAGGAGTTGAGTAAAGAAATCATCGTAGCAGGTGTGGTAGTGGAACCCGCCTGTAATCCCAGCACTCTGGGAGGCAGAGGCAGGCGGATTTCTGAGTTTGAGGCCAGCCTGGTCTACAGAGTGAGTTCCAGGACAGCCGGGGCTATACAGAGAAACTGTCTCGAAAGAACCAAATCCAAAAAACCATAAACAAACAAACAAACAAACAAACAAATAAATCATGGAAATGGCTGCTCTATAATTGGGGACAGAGATTGGGGGGGGCGGTGTAGATAAGAGAGAACTTACGGAGACATCTGGAGCAGAGAGAAAAAGCAGCAGATTGGACCTGGCCAGAGCTCGGGAAGCGGGGCATGGGAAAATCTCGCGGGTTATCAGGGAGACGAGTAGCTGGGGGGTGGGGTGGGGAGGGGAGGGAAGCCCATTAGCTGGCGCAGGCCTGGCAGTTCGGGTACAAGTGAGAGAGGACAGCCGGTGTGGGGGCTCTAAACCGCACAGCAAGTACTCGTGGGCGGGGACTGAAGGAGGCTGGAGCCGGCACGTGCCACGCGCTTTGACGGGCAAGAGCAGGTACAGCAATGGAAGCCATATGCCTCTCCCGCCAGGGGCGTGGAAATGACTCCTTTTGGCTCGTGAAAACCCATTTCACAAGTTCCTGAGGAATGCCTTCCCGTACCTGACCACCGGAAATCCAGCTTGAGCTGCTACTCCAAGACTATCGTTTCTGGATATCCTGACACCTAACAATAATAAAGTAAGTGGGGGAGGGGGAGACAAAATAAAAATGTGAAGGGGGGGTTGTTGCTTGTTTTTAAGTATAGTTTGGATGTTGTCCCACATGCCAGAAATCCCAGTATTTCAAAGGTAACCAGAAGGACCTGGCTACTTAATACCAGTCTGGGTTACATAATGAATCCCTATCTTTAGAAGGAAATTACATGGAGCTGAAGAGATGGCCTAGTGGTTAAGGGTACATAGAGGACCCAAGGTCAATGACTGGCTCCAATGTTAGGCACGACCACAACTGCCTAGAACTCCAGCTCCCGGGGCAGAGGGGATGGGTAAGGAGGGTCTGATGCCTCTGGCCTCCACAGGCACCTGTATTCACACGTGTACACCGAGAAACACAATTTTTAAAAAATTTAAGCTGGGCAGTGGTGGCGCATACCTCTAATCTCAGCACTGGGGAGGTAGAGGCAGGCAGGTCTCTGAGCTCAAGGCCAGAGCCAATTTCGAAACAGCCAAGGATACAAAGAGAAACCCTGTCTCAAACATCAAACATCAAAAAAAAAAAAAAGATAAAAAAATAAATAAATTACATGACAAAAAAGTAAACAATATATTGATTTGAGGGGCTGTGGCTTGAGACAGGTTCTCAGTGCATTGTCCTGGCTGCCTTGGAACTTGAGACATAGACCAGGCTGGTCTTGAACTCAGAGATCCACCTGCCTCTGCCTCTTTCCTGCCTCTGAGCTAGGATTAAAGGTGTAGCCACCATGCCCTAAAAATATTGATAATTTTAGTTTTTTTTTTTTAAGAGAAGGGAAAGAATTTACAGCATTTGGCCCATTGCAGCCGTGAAAAACATCACTGCTTCTGCCTTCAGTGCTCAGCTTGAGCAAACGGGCCAAGAATCGTCAGAAGTCCGAAGGCTTTTACGACTGTTTCCGTTTCCTCCTTTGGTGCGGGTCTAATTAGGCTGTTCATCCTTCTTGGTTTAACTTTGGTAGTTTAGAGAAACCAAAAAAATTCACCCATTTCTTTTAGATTTTCCAGTGTAATGAAGTAGGGGTTTTAAAGTACACCTTTATAATATTCTATATTTCTTTGGTGTCTCTGGGAATGTTTCCCAGTTCATCTCTGATTCTTTTAATTTGCATCCTCTCTTTTCCTCTTTCGGTCGGTCGGTCGGGACAAGGGTCTGTCTATCTTGTTTATCTTCTCAAAGACCCAGGCCTGAGGTTCATTGACTCTTCATGTTACTCTTTGTTTCTATTTCATTAATTTATGCCTTAATTTGTATTAATTACAAATTAATTCTACTTCCTTTCAACTACATTTAGATTTGTTCTTGTTTTTCCAAATTGTTTTTTTTTGTTTTTTGTTTTGTTTTGTTTTGTTTTGTTTTGTTTTGTTTTGTTTTGTTGGTGGTGGGGTGTTGAGACAGGGTTTCTCTGTGTAGTCCTGGCTGTCCTGAAATTCACTCTGTAGACCAGGCTGGCCTTGAACCCAGAGATCTGCCTGCCTCTGCCTCCCAAGTGCTGGGATTAAAGGTGTTCATGACCGCTGCCCCATATTTTTTGTCAAATTCTTGAGTTGCGTTATTAAGTCATGTATTTGATCTCACTCAGGCTGTTTTAATGTAGGCACTTAGCGCTATGAATGTTCCTCTCAGAGCTGCTTTTCACATATCCCAGAGGTCTCATTGTATAGTGTTTTCATTTTCATTTAGTTCCAGAAATATTTTAACCCAAACTCAGAAAAACAAATGCCTTATGTTCTCCCTCATCTGAGATCCAAATCCTTAGATATAAGGGCTTCCGCCCCTCACTGAGGAACCTTTCTTTGAGACCATGACAAGAACCCACAACTGGACACAATACAGAGGTCAGCAAAGAGTGGAGAGCCCAGGCCGACCGGGACATCTACATCACGCTTCCTGCCTCCAGGGAACCACCACAGAAGAGGAAGTGGAAGGGTTGTAAGAGGCAGAATTCCAGGAAGCCTGCAGGGACAGTCTGTATAGCTGCATCAGCAAGGCAGGAACAATGGAGATATCCACGGCCACACTAACACAGAAGGGAGGAAATTTCACGGTGTCCCACCCCTGGACAAGAAAAAAAAAAGACTGGTGGAGAAGAAGAGAAGATCCCCTTATTGGTTGTGCAAAACAGAGTGGTCAGCCCTGAAACCATACACATGCTATCAATAAAAACAGATGCAGCAAGTTGTATTTATATGTATTTGTACATAAACATACATACATACATACATACATAACAGTAATAATAACAGAGAGGCTATCACCTTGAGAGGGACACGGAAAGGATTGGAGGAAGGGGACAGAGAAGGGGAAATGTAATTCTGTTCCAATGAAAAACATGTTTCTAAAACAAAAAAAAAAAATTCAAAAGGCATTACAACCTTTTATAAAAGGTTTTGCCTCGTGTATATTATACATTATAATTAAATATGTTGCTCATCTTCATATTTGGATAAGTGTAGAATAGAATAAATAAAATACAAATTCCATTCCCTTTAAAATAAAAGAATTGCCCAAAATCAACCTTTCAGATGGTGAGGAGGCAGCACGGGTGTCTTTACGCACACTAAGCAAAGCACATTTAACTCACTTTGAAGCGAAGTTCCCCAGTGAAACAATCCATACCGGACTAGTTAAGTGAGGCTAAGCATGAGGCTGAGGCTGGCGAATCCACACACGTCTCATCTCACAGCGAGGCTGAGGCTCCGGTGCTGTCTGTGCTGCTGCTTCAGC
This sequence comes from Apodemus agrarius, assembly GCA_964023405.1. Taxonomy (NCBI): domain Eukaryota; kingdom Metazoa; phylum Chordata; class Mammalia; order Rodentia; family Muridae; genus Apodemus; species Apodemus agrarius. The sequence goes on along the minus strand of OZ030008.1, from coordinate 125,388,308 downwards.
ATGCAGCTGTCAAACAGACAAAGAGGCTCACGAAACCCAACAACCTTCTCTGGGTGGTTCATCATACATTCCTTCTGGGTTTCCTTAAGATGACCCAGGTTTTTCTTTTGCAAAAAATCAGGCAAATAGCTAAGCGGCAATCAATCTTGACCGGGCCTGACTCTGCCCGTTGCACTGAGTCTCTGGCTGGGGGTGGAGGGGTGCACCTGCGTGTGTTACTCTTGGCACATCAGAGCAGCATCATTTGTGAGCAACCGACCCCTAACGCTCTGATTTCTCAGAGTTAACGGTCTTCTCCTAAACTCCTTCATGCAATCTTTGGCCAGCAACCCTGAAGTTTAGCGTTTCAGATACAACTGGTCCAACTTGGGTATTTGTTGGCCTAGCCAAAGGATCTTGAAAGGAAAACTTAATGTGTGAGTTTCATTATCCAGTAATGCACCCCCACATATTGTCTACAGGCAACAAACAATACACACATGCATGTATGCAAGCATGTGAGCTTAGACATAATCATAGCCTTGATCTCTAAATTGCACATACGATTGAGATGAGTGGAAATAAAGAACACATTCATATGAGAGATACTACATCCAAGGAGCTTCTAATCCCTGTGTACTTTTCTCACCCAGATCTTACTAAAAGCGCGAATGGAATCACACACACACACACACACACACACACACCTATTCCCTTTAGAATTAAAAATATCTGAAGATGCTTTCTTTGTCACCAGACAACCTAAGTGCTTTCTTCCAACCACTAGAGGGCAGTACAGACCAACCAAAAGCAGACCGTCCGCAGTGGCCCTGGATTTGAGAGTGTCAATATGATATGAAGCCACTTGATCATAATGAAGAATTTAGGCAAAATAGTTCAGGCCTCGTGTTTTTAAAACTCAAAATTAAAACGGTATGCTTTTTCTCAACACCGTGAGAGATAAGTATGTTCATCGTGATGTCTTAGACATTAATTGCTACTAATCCAGGCTCAACAAGCCTGAGTCTAAGCCTCCTCTACCCTTAAAGGTGTTGTAAACATACACCAGCTCTCTAACTTTTCTCCCTCCTCCCCTCCCTCCCTTCATTTCCTTTTCTTCCTAATGTGCATGAACATTTTACCTTTACCACATACCTGCCTGGTGTCCAAAGAAGCCAGAAGAGCTGGTGGATCCCCCCGGAACTGGAATTAAAGACAGTTGTGAGTCACCGAGTGTGCTGGAAATCACGAGGGTCTTCTGGAAGAGCAACTTGTAGCCAATAGGTAATCTCTCCCCCCAGCCTCTCTGATTAGCGGTTAATCTTGTTCCACTTAATTCAAATTAGCACGCTCTGTGCTCACTCTTAGTAAAGCAGAACCGGTTAGAGGTAATACAGCCTTGTAAAACAGCCAGCAGGGTCAATCCTTTGGCTTGAAGCATGAGTGCACACTATTCAGTGCAGTGCCTGGCACATGGTAAAACGTAACATAGATGTTTGTGTTATATTTAATATTCTTTTTACAATGACTGTGATGGTTTGTATATGCTTTTCCCAGGGAGTGGCACTATTAGGAGGTGTGGCCTTGTTGGAGTAGGTGTGTCACTGTGGGTGTGGGCTTAAGACCTTCACCCTAGTTGCCTGGAAGTCAGTCTTCCACTAGCAGCCTTCAGATGAAGATGTAGAACTCTCAGCTCCTCCTGCACTATGCCTGCCTGGACGCTGCCATGTTTCTGCCTTGATGACAATGGACTGAACCTCTGAGCCTGTAAGCCAACCCCCAATTAAATGTTGTCTTTTATAAAACTTGCATTGATCATGGTGTCTGTTCACAGCAGTAAAACCCTAACTAAGACAATGACAAATGATATTATTATTATATTTGTAACCAAAACATGTGGAACCGCATTTACACTATCGCTAACCTTAAAGGCCCATTGAGAAATACTGACATGAAATGTACTTTCTGGGTCTGACGCCCACACTGGCCACAGTCAGATCATTCAAAATCTCCAGGTTTCTCCTAAGAGGCTGAGTACCAGCGTCAGCCCTCGTCCATTTCTGGACTGACTTTCACAGATGAACGTATCTGGGGCTCCCTCCGCTGCTCTGCTGTCAGTCGGGTCGCAGTGGTCCTTAAGTAAAGCCTGCTCCACGCAGGCTCACTTCCTCCGTTTGTCTCTTAAAAGGTCATGTGTAGTTCATATTAAAAACGCCCCCCTCCTGGTTGCTTCATGTTTTACTAGATCCGTCTGAGGAGCATGACAGGGCTGAAGTGTTGCTCAGGCAGCCGTCTCTCCGAGTAATTAAAACAGTGAACACCTTTTCAACAAAGCAAATTGGCCTTGTGAGCTTACTGAGCCTCTGGGGGGGGGGGAGGGGCGGAGGGGGCGGGGCGGACAGAGTCAGGAGGGTTGCATGGAACTGCCAGCCAGGTTACTTGTTGGCAATGGATGGCATTCCCCACGGAGCTGTGTTCACTCCTTTCACTCCGACCTGCTGTGCCCGACACCACCGCCTCTCTGGTTACCTCCATTTGGGACCCAGCTTCAGTTGGTTATAATATCACCAAGAGCCAGAGAAAATGGTAAGCCCTGGATGGCTTCCAGAGGACAAGCACGCCAGTGAGCCCAGGACTCTGTTTTCATCATGTTAAGGGTTCAAAAAGCTTGTCTAAAAAAGAAAGAAAGAAAGAAAGAAAGAAAGAGAGAGAGAGAGAGAGAGAGAGAGAGAGAGAAAGAAAGAAAGAAAGAAAGAAAGAAAGAAAGAAAGAAAGAAAGAAAGAAAGAAAAAAGCACTTCTGTGGCTGTGGCTGACTGGCTGGTGTCCCAGTGTGGTCACGTCTGCCCTTTAAATGTGGCAACTGAAGTACTTTGTAAAACCTGAAAACAGTTTAGGACATTAAAGGGACCTCCCTACCCACCCACCCCAAAACAGGAATTTCCATGCACTGTGGAAACTATTCAGAGGCAAAAACACAGCATCTTAGCGAACATAATAGGGTCTCACATGCCCTCTTACCGGAACACAACTCTCATTGACTTAAAAGTGACATTTCCAAAGAGGCTGCGAGGACAAAGCAGGCTGCGTCTGCTCCGATAGAATGGCTTCTCTTCTCTGTGTCCGCATAGTTTGGTACAGTATTTACTCGGTCATTCAGTCGAGGGTGACTCTCGTTTGAAAAAATTTTCTCAATGAGACCATTTAAAAATATTTTTAAATCCAGAGCTTTCCTCTGAGGCCTCTTTCAGCCTTCTGTCTTGTAGCTTAACAGGGATCGCAAGCAAGATTAGTCTTTTGAAACGAATATATATATATATCAGTAAAATTCAGCCTAAAAGAGATCATGTACTGTAACATCATGTCTGACTGAACATGTGCAGCCACTAGAAGTGTTCTGATTGTATCAAGTCTTTTTTATCCCCCTTCAATTAAATGGTATGGAAGAGAAGGCATTTAAATAGACATTCATGTGCTAAAGCTCATTTCCAGAATAACCCACCACTGCAGTTTAAAAACTGTGCTACAGAAACCAGAGCTGCAGGTCTGCGCCTCTGTGACCCCCACAGGGGTCCAATCTCCTCCCATCCACCTTCTCCGGTCCCATGCACTTCCTGGCCCCACAGGTCAGAATTCCCATAAATTTCAGGGTTTGGCATTCTCTCGGGGGCAGAGGTGAAGCCTGAGGGAAGAGGTGAGTCCAAGGCACATCTTCATTAAAGTCAAACAAAGCAGTCCCGCAGCGTTTACATCGCCGGCCTGAGGATGTGCTTCAAGATGGCTCTTACATAAACAGCAGCTGAATATAACCTGTGCCGCAGACGTGATCCGGGAGCGTGAGTGTGTGTGTGTGTGTGTGTGTGTGTGTGTGTGTGCGCCGGGAGGAGTTCCGAGATAGCTTCACAAGGACCTCTTCCTAAACACAATCAACCCACGGGTTACCACAATAAGTGAGTGTATGGGGTTTGTTTTAATTCCCAGCCCCCCACCCCCACCCCAACCCCCTCAGGATCAAAGCCACGCCCTCACCCTTGGGAAGTAACCTCACCACCCCAGGCCTGTGTCTAGAGTTAAAAGGGTCTCAAATACCAAAGGTAAAATGGGGTTTAAATTAAGGACTGGTCAGCCAGCAAGCTGTGGCTGTTTTTCAGCTCTCCCTTCCTCTGCTAGAGCAATTGAAAAGTTGTTGGGTTTTTTTGGTTTTTGGTGTTTTGTTTTGTTTTTTTAAAATCAGTGTTTAACGTCTGCCTAGCTCTTTAAAACTAAGAAAACAAGCCGGGCGGTGGTGGCGCACGCCTGTAGTCCTAGCACTCTGGGAGGCAGAGGAAGGCAGATTTCTGAGTTCGAGGCCAGCCTGGTCTACAGAGTGAGTTCCAGGACAGCCAGGGCTATACAGAGAAACCCTGTCTGGAAAAACCACAAAAGAAAAAAAAAAAAAAAAAAAAAAAAAAAACCTAAGAAAACAACCAAAGAATGAGATTGTTAAATATCAAATATCAAAGAACGCCCTGCTCCATTTTAAACGTCCCTTTGAGTGAGAAGAGAAGGATCAAGTTGAGCAACACTTTGTCCCAGAGTGCCAAACCCGTCCTCCTCGCTAATCTCCTCTGGGATTTCGCTCCCTTGAGCAAATTAGCTGAAGGTGAAGGATGATCAAAAGAGGAACTTAGGAGGAGCTCTTCCTAAGAACTGTTAGTGAGGCTAAAACGCAGATCACAAAATCTCCCGGTAGATAAAGATCAGAAGCGAAGGCGCGGATGTAAGCGAGACTTCTGCTTACATTAAAAATAAGTGGGGGCAACTGGAGACTGGGAGAGGAGCTAAGAATGTTGCTGGAGGAGTGTGGAGGAGTGTGGCAGTCCGCCTTTGATGCCAGCATGCGGAGGCAAGAGGAAAGAATCTCTGAGTTCAAGGCCAGCCTGGTCTTAGTAGTGAGTTCTAGAACAGCCAGAGCTATATCAGAGACCTTCACACACACACACACACACACACACACACACACACACACACACACGAAACTGAAGGCTCCTCACAGCCCTTTTGCGCATCTTTCTTGGCAGACAGAGACTCAATTATGTAGACCTGGATTAGAGTTTTCCCATTCCAACTCTCCTCTTTCCTTTTCCAACAGTAAGTTTCTATTTCCACAAATGGACAAACCCTTCTGGTAGCATCAAGATGAGCAGAAGATGTTTACATATGAGAGATCTTTATGACAGAGAGATCTGGGAGCTGGAGCGATTTCTCGGTTAAGTGCACTCACTGCTCCTGCAGAGGGCCTGGGGTTTCCTTTCGAGCACCCACGAAGTGGCTCACAGCCGGTTCTAACTACAGTTCCAGGGGATCTGATGTCCTCTTCTGGCCTTTGAGAACAGCAGGAATGCGTAAAATAAAAATAAGTTTATCTTTAAAAGAATTGACATGCTTGGATTTGATTCCCAACTATAGGATGAAAAGGAAAGTATTATAAACAATTCAGTGGGGACTGTCTAACATACCACTGTCCATTTCTTCACTCAAACCATATGAAACTGAGAAAATAATACAAAATCTGAGATTGTCATCCAGGATGTATTGGTACTCCAGTACATATATATGTGAGTGTGTATGTAAGTATGTGTGTGTACATATGTGTGCATGCGTGAGTTTGTGTGTGAGCATATATGTATGTATATATGTATGTGTGTATATATATTTTCTCCTGAATATTTTCCAATTACATTCATATAAGCTCTATTCTGAACTTTTATTTCAGATAGCAGGGCAACTCAACAATAAGACACTTTATTTTTCAATTTCGATGTTTTTTAAATTTTATTTTTATGTGTATGAGTGTTTTGCCTGCATACACTACTATGCACTATTTATATTTCTGGTACCTGTGGAGGTCAGAAGAGGGCATTGGATGCCCTTGAACTGGAGTTATTGATGATTATGAGCCACCATGAGGGTGCTGGGACCTGAAGCCGGGCCTACAGCAACAGCAACCTGTGCTCTTAACTGGTGTAACATCTCTCCAGCCCCTCAACCCCTTTTCTCTGTAGACAACAAGTTTGCATACATCACTGAAGAAGTGATATGGATGTAGGCATGTGACAGGATTCCCAGAGTCATTAGTCACTGGGGGAAATGCAGTGCTAATAGATTGGCTGGAGTTTTAAATCAATGACAGTGTCAAATTCTGAGCGCAATGCAGAGCACTTGGAATTCGTGTAAAATGGCCCGTCCACCTTTGCTATATCCCAGCAGCCTTGGGTTCTAAGAAAAGTTAACACACACCTACCCTAGGGCCAGCAGCCCCGTACCTATAAATTCACCCAAGAGAAATGAAGGTGTGCCTTGTGCAAACCAAATGCCTAGCAACCTGCATTGGTAACTTGGGCAGCATTCTAACTATAGCGCTACCTAGCTTAGGATCAAGGACGGATACTAATGTCACGAATATACTTCAAATCCACCGTGCTAAGAGAAGGGAAACAGCCTAACTCAGGGGTGCCTCCATTTATGGGATCTGAAAACGATTCTAGAACAGGACAAAACATAGATGGGGTCAGGGGCTCAGAGTAGAGAAAGATTTGCCTACAAAGGATGTAAGGACTTTATACCTTCCAAGAGATGATGTCTTGTACACAAGTTAGACCTCATGAACCAGACTTGGAGGGCCAGCAAGGCAGAACACTATTTGCTGCCAAGCCTGACAACCTGAGTTTGGTCTCTGGGACCTGCATCATGGCAGGAAGGAACCAAATCTTAGATGCTGTCCTTTGATGCCCCACATGAGTTCCATGACACATGTACATGCATGATTGTACACATGCACACAAATACACACACACACACACACACACACACACACACACCATAAGTGGGAAACTATTCAGACTTCTGTTTTGAAAGGTTGCTCTGGTTGTTTCATGACAAGAGGAATGGGAGGGACAAGAGCCAAATGGTTTGGAGATCACACAGTTGTCTTGACCATGTTTGCCCTCAGATAAGCAACCTGGGTGGGAGTCGGGTGAAAGTGGACAAGAGGGGGCCCATTATATAGGGCCTTGGGAGTGATGAAGTGTCTCTCAGTACCCGTGGGCCACTGGTTCCAGAAAAGTCCACATATAACCCAAATACACAGGTACTGACATCTCGTTTAAATGTCACCGTCTTCACACCCAATCCATAGTCACCATCCCCTATCAATAACATCTAGCCTCCTGACACTGAGACACAATGCTGTCATCTACAAAACCCACACTGCAGAACCACACACCAAGTACCAAAAAAAAAAATGCAAATATGTCTCACAGTATGGTAAGTAAGTTTATAGTTTTGTGTCGAGACACATTTATTGCTGTCCTTAGCCATTGTAGCCTGTGAACCACAGATTGGACATGCCTGCCTCATCTCTAGACAGTTTAATACTTAATACCAAGTAACATCTAAATACTGTATAAATAATGTGTAAATAGCCCTTTTTCTACATTGCCTTTAAAGCAATCCAAAATCTGGATGTCTTTAGTACAAGCACATTTGTTCTGAATATTGTTTGATCTGCCACTGGTTGGCCCTGTCCATGTGGAACCACAGCCGTGATGGATCAAGCTGAGACTGAAGAGACTTGCTAGTGCACTGGCTGAAAACCAGGAGAGATCTAGCATTGTCCAAGGAGATTCCATGGACGTTCCTTATTCTGTGTCAGGGAGGGAGAATGAGCATTAGCAGTTCTATCCTGATTCTGCCATGAATTACCTGCAGAACTGTTGTCTTCTGCAGGCACACATTAGCAACATCTGTATGTGAAGGGCAGGAAGAGTAATAGAAAAACAAAGGCACATCTGGCAGAGAATCAGTTTGTTATCTGACTTAGAAACATAATAATCATAATCATAATCAATAATAAAACCCATCTAGTCATACTTGCAGTAAAGAAAGGCTACTCTCAAAGAAGGAAATTCTCACACCAGAAAGGCAAGAGCTCAAAGATAAAACTGTTATTTATATTTTCTTGCAAACACAGAACAGCCTAACATGGAGCTGGAGAGATGGCTTAGTAGTTAAGAGGATTTGTTGCTTTTGCAGAGGACCCAGGTTCGGTTCCCAGCGCCCACATGGTGGTGGTCTCTGTCAAGAACTGCAGTGACGGAGTGGGAGACAGAGTGCCCATGTTGTGTGCAGAGTCCATGTCAACTCCTGGCTTAGAAAAAGGGAGGGGGAGCCCTATTTAAATAGAATCAATCTACTAATACGGCTCTGTCTTTAATTTGACTTCTGTCTTAGGGTTTTACCACTGTGAAGAGACACCATGACTAAGACAACTCTAGGAGGAGATTGGCTCCCACATAGTTAGGAGGAAGGTCTTATTGCCCACCACCACAGTGACACACTTCCTCCAATGAGGCCACACCTACTCCAACAAGGCCACACCTCCTAATAGTGCCACTCCCTGGGCCAAGCATATTCAAACCACCACGATATATAAACATAAACACAAACACACACACACACACACACACACACACACACACACACACATGGATATATATCCAAAAATAACACTTGGAGGGCTTGGGAAATTTTAGTCAGTAAAGTGCTCAAGTTCAGTCCTTAGTATCCATGAAGAGGCCAGACAGGATGGTATACATCTATAATCCCAGGTCAGGGATTACTAGAAAGCCAGTCTAGCCAAATTGGTGAGTTCGAGGTTCAATGAATGACCCTGTCTCAAAAAATACAATGGTGAACAATTGAAAAAAAAAACACAATATCACTTTCTGCCCTTACATGTATGTACACACCTACACACATGCACTTACACACACACACACACACACACACACACACACACACACACAAATGATAACAGGGGTTATTAGAAAAGACTTTAGAGGTCCAGGTGTGACGGTGTATGCCTGTATTCTTAGCACTTAGAGGCTGAGGCAGGACACGAGTTTGAGGCCAACCTGATCTACACAGTAAAACCTGTCTCAAAAAATCCAAACAAAACAAAATGAAAACAAATACAGATGCCAGAAAACCTCCCCAGTTTCATTTCCCAGACAGCCACTGTTCTGGCTTTTGGGTACACAGTCCTTCAGTTTATTTGATGTATAACTACATGTTTATTTTGAAACCAATGATTATAGGAAGGTAACTTAAAGAAATATATATCTACCAGTGGCTATTAATACTTCAACTCTGATTAGACAGAGGAAATGATATGATAAGGTACATTTAAATATTTCCAAAGGATATGTCTGAATGATTCATTCTTTTTCTTTGGGGGGGGGGGTTTGAGACAGGGTTTCTCTGTATAGCCTTGGCTGTCCTGGAACTCACTCTGAGACCAGGCTGGCCTCGAACTCAGAAATCCACCTGCCTCTGCCTCCCAAGTGATGGAATTAAAGGCGTGCGCCACCACCGCTCGGCACTATTCGTTCATTTTTAAAATATTAATCCAAGGCCATTTCTTTTGACAATTATCAAGAAAATATGATGAAAACCCATGGAAATTAGTAAAATATAATTACAGAATTATCTAATCCTGTAGAATATGTCTTAGCAATAGTATTTCAACAATAAGATTCTAGAATTATCTGAGTTTTTAGAATATTTTTTATCAATCATTTCAAAAGGGCCTATTATATTTATAAGAATATTTTGTTCTTATGGGTGTGATTTCTCAATAATAAAATAAAGTATATTCTTGAATGTTCCTGATAATTTGAATTGAAGAAAAATATAATTAATAACAAGTAGGTAATTAATATCAACATATTTCTTAAGATTAGATTTCTCTTTTTTTCAGGTTTTTTTTATTTATTTATTTATTTATTTATTTATTTTATTTGTGAGTGTTTTGTCTTCATGCACACCAGAGGAGGGCTTCAGATCCTATTACAGATGGTTGTGAGCCACTGTGTGGTTGCTGGGATTTGAACTCAGGACCACTAGAAGAATAGCCAATCCTCCTAACCACTGAGCCACCTCTTCAGATTAGATTCCTTAGTATCGGGGTTGGTGAGAAGGCTTAGTGGGCGAAGCACTTGCTCACAACACAATAGTACTATGCAAAATTTTTTCAAGACATTTCTTTAAGCCTAACGTTATGAAAGAAAAATTAAGAAAATCTTCCCTATAAATGTGCTTTACAGCATCCCGTACACAGTTTTTCTTGGTGGTTAAAAAACTACAGAGCAGCCGGGCGGTGGTGGCGCACGCCTTTAATCCCAGCACTTGGGAGGCAGAGGCAGGTGGATCTCTGAGTTCGAGGCTAGCCTGGTCGACATAGTGAGTTCTAGGACAGCCATGGCTACACAGAGAAACCCTGTCTCGAAAAAACCAAATCCCAAAAAAACCAAAAACAAACAAACAAACAAAAAAAACCCAAAACTACAGAGCAGTTCAAAACTACCCAGGCATGGTCAAATAAGGCTACAGAATGTACAATAACAGACAAACAACAACAACAGGCTGTACAGAGAGAGGCAACGTCTAACCTGATTGACTGTTTTTCCTTTACAGCTGACTCTCCGTATATCAAGTGTGTGCTGTATTGCAATGTTAACCTTTGGTTGTCAGACACCGCAATGAACCCAATGTTTATATCGTCCCCAAATTTGAAGCCACGTTCCCCAAAGTTCTAGAAGTGGGACCCTTCGAGATCACTAGAACGTGAGGGTAGAGACTTCATGATGGAACTAGTTCTCTTTTGAGAAGGCTCCAAGGACTGGAGAGATGGCTCAGCAGTTAAGAGCTTTAACTGTTCTTCCAGAGGTCCTGAGTTCAATTCCCAGCAACCACGTGGTGGCTCACAGCCATCTGTAATGGTATCCAAAATCAAGACAGCTACAGTATGCTCATATACATAAAACAAAATCTTTAAATAAAAAAAAAGAAAGAAAATAAAGAACGAAAAGTCTCCAAATAGCTTGCTTGTTTGTTCTCCCTATTCCTAAGAACAGTTAGCAACCCGAAGGTGGCCAGTGTAGCATCCAGTCTCAGACTTCCAGCCTTCAAATGTTCCACCGGAATGTGATGGGACCCGATCATGTTGTTTTCGGGGAGGATTTTGGAAATGTTTAGAACCTTGAGCTGGAAACGATATCGAGTTCTCAGAGTTTAATGAGCTGTTTCTGTGGGAGTCTGAAAGAGAAGAACTCTGAGAAACGTGGACAGCGAGGCCTGGCTTGTAAAGTTTCAGGGGGACGTTTGAGAGTCCCTTAAAACCTCCATCAATGTCACCCATGCAATAGATTCGAATCAAGGGTCTGCGAAGCCTTTTTTCTTACTGGAATAATGGATGCTCGTTAGCCGGAGTTGGAACATCAGCTGTGGTTAATAAGAGGCCAATCAGCTTCATTGAGGCAAGAATCTTCTGGGAACTTTTTCCTCAAAGTGAGGACATAAACACTACATCTGGTGGGGGCCAAGACGGCACACCAAACTGGCAACAGAACTTGGAAATAATGTGTGAGAATCCCCCACATGGTACTCTTTGGAAGGCACGATGGGGCCATGGAGAGTCGCCCCACTGCTTTCCAAAGTCCCCCAATCCACATTTCTTCTAACAAAAGCACCATCAGGCCTATCACAGCAATACCCCAGGCCCTGGTTCTGTTTTAGTTAGAGTTTCTTTCTTTTTTTAAAGTTTTATTTATTATTATATGTGTAAGTACACTGTAGCTGTCTTCAGACACCAGAAGAGCACGTCAGATCTTGTTCCGGATGGTTGTGAGCCATGGTTGCTGGGATTTGAACTCAGGACCTCTGGAAGAGCAGTCAGTACTCTTAACCACAGAGCCATCTCTCCAGCCCCCTTAGTTAGAGTTTCATTGCTATGAAGAGACACCATGACCAAGGCAACTCTTTTTTTTTTTTTTTTTTTTTTTTGGTTTTTTGCATTTTTGGTTTTTTCAAGACAGGATTTCTTGGTATAGCCCTGGCTGTCCTGGAACTCACTTTATAGACCTGGCTGGCCTCGAACTCAGAAATCCACCTGCCTCGGCCTCCCAGAGTGCTGGGATTACAGGCATGCGCCACCACTGCCCAGCAAGGCAACTCTTATTATAAGGACAACATTTAATTGGGGCTGGCTTACAAGATTCAGAGGTTCAGTCCATTGTCTTCAAGGCGGAAGCATGGCAGCATCCAGGCAGGCGTGGTGCAGGAGGAGCTGAGAGTTCTACATCTGGTTCAGAAGACAAACAGGAGAAGACTGGCTCCCACATGGTTAGGAGAAGGGTCACATTGCCCACCCCCACAGTGACACACTTCCTCCAACAAGGCCACACGTCCTAACAGTGCCACTCTCTGGGCCAAGCATATTCCAGCCACCACAGATAGTCACCAAGTAGAGCACCATGTGAGGACTGGGGTTGATGGAGCCTGTGAGGAGAACTAGGTGTGCTTTGGATGTCAGAGCTGGAGAAGTGGATCTGCCCAAGCCTTTGAAGCCAAAAGATCATGAGTGAATCCCAAATGCTGGGCAGGCACTGAGTTATTTACACAGTTGGGTTTTGGTTTTAATTTGTTGTAAACATGCCCTGGCTCTTCCCTCTTAGAATAAGAACATATGTAACTTATTTTGGATCTCACAGACAGCCACAGTTAATAGCAGCCTTGTGATTCTTTAAAAGAGGACTTGGACTTTTAAAATTTTAAACTTTTTAAGACTGTGAGACTTGGGCTGGAGAGATGGCTCAGCAGTTAAGAGCACCAACTGCTCTTCTGAAGGTTGTGAGTTCGAATCCCAGTAACCACATGATGGCTCACAACCATCCATAATGAGATCTGACGCCCTCTTCTGGGGTGTCTGAAGACAGCTCAGTGTACTTACATATAATAAATAAATAAATCTTTTTTTAAAAAAAAGATTGTGAGACTTTTAAATTTGAACTGTGTTATATTGTGATATAACATAAAATGTTGAGGACAAGAAAAGGAAATTAATACACACATCTATAAGCATATATGTATATACATATATATATATCATTTTGAAAGATCAATAAATGAAGTGGTTAGGTGTATAAATATCAAGCAATTACATGTATTCCAAGAAGAAAGTAGGAGGAGGTCATTAAATGCATAGAACTCTTTACTGTAAAAGTGGGTGTGGTAGTGCATGCCTGTAATCTCAGCACTAGGGAGGAAGAGTCTAGAAGACTATCACAATGTCAAGGCTAGCCTGGTCTACATAGCAATTTCCAGGCCAAATAGCTACATAGTAGGACTGTTTCATAGGAAGGAAGGAAGGAAGGAAGGAAGGAAGGAAGGAGGGAGGGAGGGAGGGAGGGAGGGAGGGAGGGAGGGAGGGAGGGAGGGTGAGAAGGAGGGAGAGAGAAAGAGACAGAGAGAGAGAGAGACAGAGAGAGAGAGGAGGCTTCACTGAAAGGGATGTCCAATAGTGAGTAGAGCCACTAGAAATCTTAGGAGTGATCCAATTTGCAAACTACGCTGAAGCATCCCTGAAGTTTCATAAACGCACAGCCATAGACTATGTAAATTGATAGCTCGATAGTTCAATTCACAATTTATATTCTTAGAAAGTGTGTGGTATTCTTCAGAATACCAGAACAACTCTGTGTCAGTCAGAGATCCAACAAGGAACAGCTGACCCTTCCCAGTGAGGCGTTGAGGATGGGGCCATTTTCAGTGTGGGGCAGGGCTAAAGGACAGCAGGAAAGATTGGTGTCCTGCTTTGGGATTAGCTGTAGGGTAGAAAACAGTCCCTGGCTCTGAGCGCGCGGCTGTGAGAGCGGCTGCCTGCAGGAGCCATGGCCGGCACAGGAGGTCACAGAGACCTTCAGTGACCGTGAATGGGAGGAGGTGATCAGACAAGCCTGCCTCACTCCCCAGCTTGTATTGTCATTTGCTAAGCATGGCATCTCTGTGGGGAAGGGGAAGGTCAATCTGGAGGAGAAATGGAGAAAATTCCACTTACATAGAGTCCTACCCTAATCATTAGTAGCCATGGACCCCAGGGCAAAGCCACCAAGAACCATCAATGATGTATGTGTTTACTCGTGGTGATGAGATGGATAACAGGAGAGAAAGGCTGTCAGCAATTAGGACTTGGCTTCTGCACATAAGCCATGTCACAGGAAGCCAACTGGAATCTTTGTACTGAACTTAGAAGAAAACTACCATCCCGCTCATGGGTTACACTAACCAAAGAATGTTGGAGGAATAACTCAAGCAATCCCTGGGAATCGTGTTTATAACAGCTATTACTAAGAGAAACAATGTACAAAGCAGAAATGGATAGGTGATAAAGGGGCAGGGCCCTCCACAAACCAGAATGGCTAAGCCTCTGCTTTAAAATGAAATGTATTTCAGTTTATAAACAAGTAGACACAGTTGGAGACAACATGCTTGTAGCTGTTCTTGCCTAAAAATAATGTCTAATTGGTTGGGGAAAAAAGTGTCCAGATGAAGACCTGAGATTTCATAGGTTTAGAAAATTAATTTTTTCCTAAAAAATTGTTTTTGGGCCAGGCGTGGTGGAGCATGCCTGTAATCCCAGTACTTGGGAGGCAGAGGCAGAGGCAGGCGGATTTCTGAGTTCTAGGCCAGCCTGGTCTACAGAGTGAGTTCCAAGACATCCAGGACCACACAGAGAAACCCTGTCTCAAAAAAACCAAAAACAAAACAAAAAAACAAAAAATTGTTTTTGGTTTTGTTTTGTTTTTTTAAATCTTATGTGTCTCATTTTCACGCTGCCACTATTTATTACTACATGTTATTTATTCTTAGTGGTTTAAAATGGATGTCATCCTTTCTGTTGAGAACATGGTTTTTGGAAAAGCTCTGGGGAGGAGAGATGATCAATCGAATTCCTGATACTTGCTTCAACATCTATAGGAGACTTTAAATGCACTTTAAGAAACAGGCTCGGATTTCTGAGTTCGAGGCCAGCCTGGTCTACAAAGTGAGTTCCAGGACAGCCAGGGCTACACAGAGAAACCCTGTCTCAAAAACAAAACAAAACAACAAAAAAGAAAGAAAGAAAGAAAGAAAGGAAGGAAGGAAGGAAGGAAGGAAGGAAGGAAGAAAGAAAGAAAGAAAGGAAGGAAGGAAGGAAGGAAGGAAGGAAGGAAGGAAGGAAGAAAGAAAGAAAGAAAGAAAGAAAGAAAGAAAGAAAGAAAGAAAAAGAAAGAAAGAAACAGGCTACAGGGCTGGAGAGCTGGCTTAGTGGTGAAGAGCACCAACTGCTCTTCTGAAGGTCCTGAGTTCAAATCCCAGCAACCATGTGGTGGCTCACAACCATCTGTAATGGGATCTGACACCCTCTTCTGGAGTGTCTGAAGACAGCTACAGTGTACTTACATGTAATAAAATAAATAAATCTTAAAAAAAAAAAAAAAAAAAAAAGAACCAGACTACAGTTTCCTTCCTGGTGTCTGAAGATGCCCGACTGTCTCCCGAGCCACGGAGCACACTTCACCCCGCGAGGCAGCAAGCAGCTTTAGCCAGTACCTCCCTCCCTCCCTCCCTCCCTCCACACAGGGTAGCGCCATTTTCATTCAACACGATAAAAAGTGATAGCAGAGCAACTCACAATGAAATGCTTCTTTTGTTGAATTTTCTCTATATAATGGTATCTGTAAGAATATAAAGGAAGCCAGGTGATGGATGCTAGTGTACACCTTTAATCCAAGCACTTGAGAGGCAGAGGCAGGTGGATCTCTGTGAGTTCGAGGCCAGCCAGGTCACAGGATGAGTTGTAGGACAGCCAAGCCTACACAGAGAAGCCTTGTCTTGAAAACCCCAAAAATAAAATACAAAAATAAAAAAAGAATAAGACTTTAGAATAGCTCAGTGACAAACCCTGTGTTTACTTAGTGTGAGCTATTGGGTTCAATCCTTAGCACCCCAGTTAACTAATTAATATTACAATATAAAAACATACAATTAGAAGGCTGAAGAAATTGCTCACCGGCTAGGAGCATTTTCTGTACAAGCATGAAGACCTGAGTTCAAATCTCCAGCACCCATGTGAAAAGCCAGGCACTGATGTGCATGTCCGGAAACCCAGCACTGAGTGGGAACAGGTGAGTCCTGGGAGCTTGGAGGCCGGCCAGCCTAGCGAAAGTGTTAACTGCCGCTTCAGCCAGGCCCTGTCTCAACTTGAGAAGGTAGAGAATGACGCAGAAGGAAGGATTCTGTGTCCTCTTCAACACACACACACACACACACACACACACACACACACACACACACAGTGGGGATAAGCGTGCATGCACACACACATAATTCATTAATTCATCCCATTATGAGATTGGGACCTGGAGATAAAACTCAGCAGTTAAGAGCAGTAGCTGCTCCTCCAGCGGACCTGAGTTCAGTTCCCAGCACCCTCACGGTGGCATCCAGAAGTACAGTTCCAGAGACCTGACGCCCTCTTTGGCCTTCCTTGGACACCAGACATGAATGCGGTGCACAGACA
This sequence comes from Apodemus agrarius, assembly GCA_964023405.1. Classification (NCBI taxonomy): domain Eukaryota; kingdom Metazoa; phylum Chordata; class Mammalia; order Rodentia; family Muridae; genus Apodemus; species Apodemus agrarius. The sequence goes on along the minus strand of OZ030008.1, from coordinate 125,371,889 downwards.
GACATGCAGCCAAAATGCCACCCACATAAAGTAATAAAATTCTGAAAGTATTCAAAGAGGGAGGGGGAGGAAGAGGAGGAGGAAAAAGAGGAGGAGGAGGAGCTTTGGGCTGCTGAGATGATCCAGTTGGTAAAGTGCTTGCCATGTAGGCGTGACAACTTAGGTTTCATCCCAGAACCTATGTAAAGGTGGAAAGAGAGAACGGACTCCACAAAGTTGTCCTCTGACACACCACAAGTGCACTCGCGTGCCTATTTACACAGATCTCTCTCTCTCTCTCTCTCTCTCTCTCTCTCTCTCTCTCTCTCTCTCCTCTCCCTCCCTCCCTCCCTCTCCCTCTCCCTCTCCCTCTCCCTCTCCCTCTCCCTCTCCCTCTCCCTCTCCCTCTCCCTCTCCCTCTCCCTCTCTCTCCTCTCCCTCCCTCCCTCCCTCTCCCTCTCCCTCTCCCTCTCCCTCTCTCTCTCTCTCTCTCTCTCTCTCTCTCTCTCTCTCTCACACACACACACACACACACACACACATACACACACACTAAATTTTTTAAAAAATTTAACAGAGCCGGGCATGGTGGCGCACACCTGTAATCCCAGCACTTGGGAGGCAGAGGCAGGTGGATTTCTGAGTTCGAGGCCAGCCTGGTCTACAGAGTGAGTTCCAGGACAACCAGGGCTACACAGAGAAACCCTGTCTCGAAAAAACCAAAAAAAAAAAAAAAAAAAAAAAATTAACAGAGGGCTTTGGGTCTGATTAAGCCAGCTCGACGGGTAAATGCTTGCTGCCAATCCTGCTGCTCTGAGTTTAACCCCTGACCTACCTGGTAAGAGAGAACAGACTCCCAACTTCTGTCCTCTGTCCTCCAGTTCATGACGATCACCTCTGCAGATGCACACATAAATAAAAAATAAGTGTAATTTATATTTAAAGAGGCTTCCCAATGTCAAACTCCCCATGATGTGACCACTAAGGGCTCTGCATTAGCAGGACAGTTCTGTCTCTGGATCACGATGGTGAAGGCAATCTCACTGTGACACAGCTATGTCCAACTGCACACTCGCTCACAACGAGGGCCTGCTATCCTGGGGAACTCTAGGTGAAATCTATGGCTTATACCGCTGCTCACTTCCAGGCTTTCCTGGGGGACCTGGGGCAGTGCGCTGGAAGTATTACTCTGTATTACTTGCACACGTCTCTAAGTTTATCACTTAAAACATTGTTAAAGGTTACACACTCTGCAATTCAAAACGTTTACTATCCCCAAAAGTCAAAACTATCGGCTGGTAGATGTAGAGACAGGACAGGGCGTGAGTACAAAGCGGGTCTGGCAGAGTGTCCGGATGGCGGGATAATTCTGTAAATAGTTTGTGTTTGTGATCCTGTGGTTCGCTACATGTGTAATTCATCAGGCTGCATATAAACGCAATGTCGATTTTACTATCGTTTTAATATTTATAAATTTTCTCATCTTTTATTTAAAGTGTTCAAGGATTTAAAGTAAGACCGTCATTTGGGTATTGGTACATTTGGGCAGATAAATCTGTTTTCTAATCTATGGAATAAGAGTAACAGCTGGTTTAGTGGCAACTCAGTCTAGCCAAGGTCTCACTGGTCATCGCCCAGCACTGAGACAATAGCATTATTCATTTACACCTATGGCTTTTTATTTATGGGATCCATTTTGTTAGATGCCTAGCTAGGTATTAGCAGGTTTGAAGGTTCACTGAGGGTGGACACTTCGCTCACCATCAATAGCTTGTAAAACCAGGAATGAAGACTCAAATGGGGTTTGAGTCTTAGCTCTGATCCTAGGTGAAGACATGACCTTAAAGGTCTTAATAGATAACTGTCTGAGCCTTATGAGATCATTATCTAGCCTGGGGATTCCCAGGAGAGAAGAGAGATACCAGACACATCATTTTCCCTTCTGTAAAGAGTGAATCCAAATGGCCCTATTCATCACCTGGGCAGGACCATACCCCCTTCAAGAAAGCTGTTTGGTGGAAAGACTTTACACATAGTTTAAATCCCAAGCAGGGAATGAAGTTTATATGATAGAGAAGATGCCGGGCTTCCATAAAGCCCTGGGTTCAAATCTCTGGCACTACCTATGCTAGGTGTGATGGTGCAAGCCTTTGGACCTAGCTTGTCAGAGGTGAATGTGGATGGATCAGGAATTCAATGTCATCCTCAGTCAGTCACACAAGTTTGGAGCCAGCCTAAGTTATATTATGCTCTGTTAATGGGGGTGGTGGGAGTCTGGCATGGTGGCACCCTCACTCCTTTAATCCCAGCAAACAGAGGCAGACACAGGGGCATCCCTGAGTTTGAGGCCAGCCTGATCTACAGAGTGAGTGTCAGAACACACAGGAATATATAGAGAAATCTTGTCTCAAAAAAAAGAGAGAAAAGGGGGGATAGAGAAGAAGGAAGAGGAGGGGGAGGAGGAGGAGAAAAAGGAGAAAAGAGAGAGAGACGGAGGGATGGATGGACAGAGGGAAGAGGATAAACTCTGACTAAGATGAAGGTTAGCACACGGTTTCTTTGGCTGTGATTCATTTCCAGCCCTTGAGAGAAGCCTCACTGTGCTGTGTAGTAAACGCTACCTATCTTCTTCATGCTTTGTGTTGCATCTGAATTCTTCTGACAGAATCCTGAGGAGGAGGGAACAGAGGGAGTAGGATCTCATTGACAGTTCTACAAGGAGAGTTTCGAAACGCTGGTTTTAAAAGTGTGTATTCCCCTTGGTGTGCATCTACAAATCTGTGTGTGGACGCTTCTGCTACAGCATATGTGTGGGGAGCAGAGGACAACCTGGGGTGCCAGCTCTCCCTTTCCACCTGTGGCTTCCACCTGGGTTCTGGAGATCCACATGCAAGCGTCAGGCATTCTTGGCAAACAGCATTACCCACGGAGCCATCTCTCCAGGCCTAGACTAAGTGGTTGAAATCGTCTGTTCCCTGCTCTAAGTGAGACCCCATATTATGTAAAACTGTTTTTCAAGACTGCCTGTACTAAGAGGCTCCATTTTACAAGCAGCATCTGACTCCATTTTTGAGGTCGGAGGATGACTTGACACCTTACTGGACACATAGACAGCACCATCTGTCTGGCACCGCCCACGAGGCGCAAAGTGACAAATAACATACTACTAAAAATAGAAAGGGCACCACTCTGTGAACTTATCAAAATAAATTGGAACTGTAGAAGCACATGGAGATATTAAAGATCATATCAGGGGCTGACAAAATAGCTCAAGAAAGGCAGTCACTGCCAAGAATAATTCAATCTCCAAACCCATCTGGTAAAAGTAAAAAATCTATTTCTGCAAAATATATTCTGACCATCACACTCAGACACACACACACACACACACACACACACACACACCACACATACACATACTACACACACCACACACCACACACACACACCACACACACACACACACACCACACACACACCACACACACACACCACACATACACATACTACACACACCACACACCACACACACACACACCACACACACACATACCACACACACCACACACACACACACACACATACCACACACACCACACACACACACACACACACACACACACACACACACACACAGATAGATAGATGTAATTACCATCAAATTTACAAAACCAGGCTGGAAAGCTTATTAAACATACCAAGCTGAGGAAAAGGGATAATGTCTTTACATGGCTCCAATAAAGAAGAAGACACCTAATTCTGCAATAGCCACGCCAGCCTGTCCTCTGACCAAGGGTCCTTGTGTATCAAGGGACCCCGCCAACCATCTCAAAGTTTCAGTCCCCATTTTGGACATGTCTTACCTGAGCTGTCATCCCTTCTTCTGTCCATTTGTCCTTCTGAGCCTCGACAGCTTCCAGAGTCCCACAGTTCACGTCTTCAGTTCAGCTTGCCGCTGGGGCAGGCTTGAACCTGTGACCCAACAGCCTGACTCTGTAGCTCCCAGCAGACCTCCATCAGAGATAATTATATGAGCACAGAGCAAAGATGTTTCGAGTTGCTATTAGATTCCCGTTTCTGCCTCTCAGCTAGGCCTCCTTGAAGCTCTTAGAACTCTGCTGAGGCCTATTTAACCCTTTAAAGACTGTGTGTGTGTGTGTGTGTGTGTGTGTGTGTAAGGGTGGGTAAAAGGATAGATATTTACATACATACATGCATACACAAACATCTGTATTTACCTTTGTAATCTGAGTTAATATTAATAGTCAAGATTAAAATAAAACAACTTCTGTCTTACTGTCTATGAAAGAAATTGGGACTACTTGGCAAATTGCTGCCAATAAAATTGTTATATCTTGTGAGTTTATTGTTAGTCACTAAATTTTGATGTGGGAAAAGAAACCAAACTAGTTTATCTAGACTTTTTTCATTTCTTTCCCTTTCCTTTCCCTCCCTTCCTCACTCCCCCCTCCACCCCACATCTCTCTTTATCTCTCTTTTTCTCTCTTTCTCTTTCTTTCTTTGCGGTGTGGTTTCTCTGTGTAGTCCTGGTTCTAGAACTTGATCAGACTGGCCTCAGAGACCCGCCTGCCTCTGCCCCGCCCCGCCCCGCCCCGCCTCATCCTGCTCCCCCTCCACCACCACCCCACCCCCCACCCCCGTTAAAGGTATGTGCCACCTCCACCCCATCACCAGGCTATTGTCTGTGATTAAAACAAATCCTGGTGTACTCAGGAGAAAGTAAAGCAATTCCTACTGGATATCTCCGGAAGATAGCATTGAGTACAACATGCTTTGGACTTCTCTGGATGTAGACTTTCACCTTTTCACTTAATTTACAATGTTTTATAATTCTGTCGTTTGTAAATTCCAAATCTTTAATTTTCCGTGACCTCAGTTACAGAACTGTTACAGCACCCCACAAGGATTCCCACGTACCGCTTGCCAGTCGCCTCCGAGGCGGAACCGTGACTGAATCATGTAGGCGTCCCTACCGCTTCACACCCCAGTACAGCCAATGAAAACTCCAGCCTGGTCGCCATTTGTAAATGCGTTTAAACATTCTTTTGTTCCACATAAAACTGATCCTATTGGGTTCTCCTTTGAACCAGTGGTAATGTATTTCTAGTTTCCACATTAAATAATAAATGACATAAAATCTTTGACCTCCACAAGAGAGTCATGAGTTTACTTATTTTGGGAACCCTATACTTTAGTAACTTTATAGTTACTTTATAGTAACTTTATAGCTGGAAAGGGCACAGAGGCGATGTGAAATTCTAACAGACGCAATCCGCACTGCATCTTCATTACTTAGTCTTCTTGGCTGTTTTGAATGACCTGGAATTTTAGTGTCTAATTTAAAAATACAGCCCTAAAATTTGAATACAGTTTTTTTCATCTTTTCATCTCTAGTAGTGTTGCTTGATGTTTGTTTATTTTTGTTTTTGCTTGTTTTGAAACAGCATCTTGATATGTAGCTCAGGCTAGCCTAGAACACCAGATCCTTCTGCCTCAGCTGGGATAGCAGGCTACCCACGACCTTTATTCAGTACTCTGTACACGGTGGGCCTCCGCATACATTTACTGCACAAATAAGATGACCCGTGATTGCATTTGAAACTGCTCCATTAGATCAAAGGGTGGATATTAGCTTTTGTACTCCCGAAACACTCGCTGTCTGTCTGCATTATTTATAATTGCTCTGAATTTTATCTGTTAAGAAGTGCTGGACAGCAGGAACAAACAACTCCGGGATCGACACAGCAAAAGGGAATTTTTGAAGCAGCACAGTGGGTCAGTCGGTAAGGGACTTGCCACATGCATCTGACAACGTGAACTCAATGCCAGAGAGAGAAGACCGGAGGAGCTGCCGAAAGTTGTCTTCTGACTCAACACCCCTACTCACATACACACATAAAGCACACACGCATAGTAATAATAATAATTAAATTAAAGTTTAAAAAGTCGATTCTTCACTATTAACTGCAGGTCTCAGGGGAGCTCTCCTAGCCACTGCCACACTTGTCACTCAGCCCCAGACCCCCCACCCCTCACCCCCACCCCCCAGCCAGGCCGGGGAAGTGAGCCGTGGAAGCAGCGGACTTTCAGGTTTCCACCTAGAAAGGACACATGGCACTTTACGGTTCCGTAGGACCGAGCAGATCACACTGTATCACTTGTAAAAGAGCAAGGGAAGCCGGGCAGTGGCGGTGCACGCCTTTAATCCCAGCACTTGGGAGGCAGAGGCAGGTGGATTTCTGAGTTCGAGGCCAGCCTGGTCTACAGAGTGAGTTCCAGGACAGCCAGGGCTACACAGAGAAACCCTGTCTCAGGGAAAAAGAGGGGACAAAAAAGAAAAAAGAGCAAGGAAGTGCATCCCTACTGTGTGTCTGGAGGAAACAGCACTAACAATTTACACACCAGTGCACTCAGTGGGAAAACAGACGTGGTGGGGGGAAGGGGAGCTGGCAGGGGTGAGGTGGGGGAGGGGTTGTTCAATAGACTTCTAACGAAGCTGTTAACAAAAGCTGTAGCGATCCTAAACATTTACTACATCTCCGGTGTTGTGGCAGCCCTGCCACCCCTCTCCCTGCCCCCACCCACCCCACCCCCACCCCCGCAGGTTCACAAAACAGGAGACACTCTTCCTGGCCACTTGGGCAGCCCTGAGCACCGGGCAGCGGTGAGGCACACTAACACTCTCTAAGAGAAAAGAAGCCACATGAATGTCTAGAGAGAAGCTCGGTCAAAATATAGGGATCAAAATACATCTTTAAGTGAAGAAGTAAAAGATGAATTAAGAAAACAGTTACAACCAGTTAAAGGCAATAGTCACCAAAGAACGGAAAGACAGGCTGTCTAATATATCACCTCTCTGGAGAGCTTCGCATAGCCCCGGGGCTGAAATCTGCACACACTGGAGACAGAATGACTGTTCCCTGGCACAGGCATTCAACAGGAAGAGTGGGGCTTTTAAATCACTGTTTTATTGAAGGAAAACTAAGTCTGAACCAGAGGACTCAGAAGCCCAGGGAGGGAAGCGTGGCCAACTGCTGCCTGGGAGAGGGGAGGCCGAGGAGTCTGGGCCTGGATCCCCACCAAGTCTGTTTCCAATTTACTTGATTGAGAATTTTACTTTGAAAAGAGTACTTCATGGGGCCTTTGGGAGCTGTCGAGCTCTGCCCCCGGGCAGAAGATTAACTGCTCTGGGGACCAGTAGGGAAAGCTTAGTAAATCAGAGGCCCCTTGTTTGTGGATGTGTGGACTTACAGGTGGCAGTGGGGCAGGCTCTGCCTCTCTGCAGGGCGCCCGAGGACGGCACAGTTCATGCCTCAGAAAGAACCGTGTAAGTGGGGGGGGGGGGGGGGGAAATTCATCTAAAAGCAGCCTCGGAACCGCTGGTTGGGAACAGGGATGGGACGGTAGGAAATGCTCACTCCAACCTGCAAAGTGAAATAATCGGACAGAAGTGTGGGAGTCAAGGCAGGGGCAAAGGGAAGAGGAAATAGGCGGATAACAAATATGGCAGCCCTCAGTCCACGCATGGCAATGGTCGTCCTAAATATCAGCTGTCTATATCAACTAATTAAAGGATAAAAAATTGTGAAGATGGATCAAAAAGCAACTCACAAGTAACTCATGAGTTAACTACAAAAAAGAAAAAAGAAACACCTACTCTAAATATAAAGATGCATGTCTATTAAAACCAAGGATGAGCCGGGCGGTGGTGGCGCACGCCTGTAATCCCAGCACTTGGGAGGCAGAGGCAGGCAGATTTCTGAGTTCGAGGCCAGCCTGGTCTACAGAGTGAGTTCCAGGACAGCCAGGGCTGCACAGAGAAACCCTGTCTCAAAATAAATAAATAAATAAATAAATAAATAAATAAATACCAAGGATGGAGAAATACATACCACAGTACACTGATCATAAGGAAGTAGAAAGTGACTGGGATCACACAAGGAAGTCTCCTTGAGCTAACAGTGTTCTGGAAGGTACTGGTGGCCTCTGGTTGGGGAGAGGAGGCTGCTTTTTCAACCTAGTTGAGAGCAGGGCTCTAGAACCTTGGCTCTTCCCTGTAGAGCAGTGGGGATCTCTCTCTCTCTCTCTCTCTCTCTCTCTCTCTCTCTCTCTCTCACACACACACACACACACACACACACACACACACACACACACACCTTTCTGAATTTAACTGGAGATCATAATGAAGATTCGATGAATCGATTGTAGCCCAGGCTGGCCTCAAACTCATGATCTTCCTGACTCTGCCTCCTTCAGCAAATCCTCCCAGTGTGTGCCACCATAACTGACTGGCTCGATGAATCAATGGTATGGAAGAGAGTTAGGTACCATAGTGAGTAAGCACTGTACAAGGACTGGCGTGACTTCAATCAGTGCATTGTATTTAGTACTGATTAATATTTTCAAATATATTTTTATAAAGGGCTGGAACTATTTCCCTTTTTATGTAGTGCTTTGGGGATGAAGTGTTGAGAATACCTCTATGAGGTTAATACTTGTATTCTTCTTTTCTGGTGTGGTGATTTAAACGGGACTGTCCCCCACAGGCTCAGCTGGGAATATCTGATCCCCAGTTGGTCATGCTGTTTGAGTAGGGTTAGGAGGCATAGCCTTGCTAGAGGAACACATCACTGGGGCGGGCTTGGCGGTTGTAAAGCCACACACCATTCTCTCTGTGTCTCTGTCTCTGTCTGTCTCTCTGTCTCTGTCTCTGTCTCTGTCTCTGTCTCTCTCTCTCTCTCTCTCTCTCTCTCTCTCTCTCTCTTTCTCTGCTTTCTGCTTGCATTTCAAAGTGTGGTCTCTTTCTGCTTTCAGTCCCAGTAGCTAAGCCTGCTGCCTACTGCCATGCTGTGTCCACTATTATGAACCCTAACCCTCTGGAACTGTAAGCCCAAATTATTAACTCCTTCTATAAATTGCTTTGCTCATTGTGTTTTCTCTCAGGAACAGAACACACACACACACACACACACACACACACACACACACATGATTTCAATCTCTATTCCCTGTATTTTTAAAAGATTTTAAAGATGTGTATGACTGTTTGCATATATATATATCTCACTTGTATGCCTGATGGCCGTGGAGATAGAGGAGGGTAACAGATCCCTTGGGACCGGAGTTGCTCGGAACTAACCCTAGGTCCTCTGCACAAACACGTGCTGAGCCGTTCCTCCTGCTTCCTCCCTGCACTTCCAGTCCAAGGCAGGGCCCCCTGCCTACGTGGTGGCCTGGAAAGCAGAACAGTCCTTGCTATCAAGTGCTTCCCCGTCCGTTCTCCACTTATCACGGGAGTGCTGTGCAGAAAGTCTATCAATAGCTATGGGAATGAACTGTCCTAGTCCTTAAATGGTCCTTTATAGCAGAAACACCCCCAAAAGAAAGAAAATTAATCATTCGCATTCCTTATAGTGAGTAACAGCTAAGACCTATGCTTTCTCAAATTGATACTGAAGGGCACAGGTGCTACACTGGAACCACCACCCTCCTTAAAATGATTAATTCTCTTTATTTTTCAGGAAAACTTTAGGCTACAGCAAAATCAAGCAGGAAGTGTCCCCGTGCAACCCCTGACAAACACACACACATGTACACATACACAGAGACACACATACACATATACATACACACACGCACACGCGCACACACATATACACATACACACATGCACACACATATACACATACACATACACACACACACACACACACACACACACACACAAACCTTTCACAGCTTTCAGCATCCTCCAGCACAGTGCTATACCCGTTACACTGAGTCTCTCCTGACATTACCACTCATCGTCCATAACTCATGTTAGGATTCCCATAGCAGGCCATCGTCCTGAGCTCTGGTAAAGAGTAATCTTTTTACTGTCTCCACAGTGGGTTTTCCCAGAACGTATCCTTTAGTCCGTTTCTTGTTCACACTTGGTGTACATTTCAGTCTCCTCCATGTCTTTTAATGACTTGATAGGCCACTACCTATTTTCATTCATTATTCACTTTTATTATTGTCATTGCCATTGGCTGAGGCTATGTCAGAAACACAGACAAGCATGGCTGTGTCTTTCTAGAATGTCGGAATGTACTGAATGAAAAACTTACAATCTACAGTGATTCTGTTGACAGTCATTTGCCAAAGTAACCCTTCTTTGCATGGTAGCCTTGACTGAAGTAGATGCAAGCTCTCTTATCCCAATATTATTATTATTATTATTATTATTATTATTATTGGGTTTTTTTGGATTTGGTTTTTTCGAGACAGGGTTTCTCTGTATAGTCCTGGCTGTCCTGGAACTCACTCTGTAGACCAGGCTGGCCTCAAACTCAGAAATCCGCCTGCCTCTGCCTCCCACCTGTGCCACCACCGCCCATCTCCAATCTTAATTTTTATTTATTTATTTATTTATTATTACATCTAAGTACACTGTAGCTATTTTCAGACACACCAGAAGAGGGTGTCAGGTTTCATTATGGATGGTTGTGAGCCACCATGTGGTTGCTGGGATTTGAACTCAGGACCTTCGGAAGAGCAGTCGGTGCTCTTAACCGCTGAGCCATCTCTCCAGCCGCCTCCAATCTTAGTTTTTAATACTAACCGTTAAGCACACATCATACATCAAAGAGTAAATATATTCGTCTCTTTGTTTATATGTGTATGTATAGCTTAGAGAATATTTGCACAGGTTTACAAGAGCACAGCAGGGCTGAAGAGGGGGCTTAGAGATGAAGAGCGCTGGCTAGTCTTCCAGTGAACCCAGGTTTGAATCCCAGCGCCTACATGGTGGCTCACAACTGTCCAGAACTCCAGTTTCAGAAGACCCAGTGCCTTCTTCAGAAGTTCACGGATACCAGGCATGCACACGGTTGGAGCATAGACAAACATGCAAGCAAAATACTCATTCACATAAAAAATGTGCATAGATATATATAAAACCACATAAGATTTCAGAAGTTTCTAAGAGAACAGAGAGGCAGAAGGGGCAGTGATAGAGGCACAGAAAGAGCCACTGTGGGCATAAGATAATGAACTAACTAGAGGTGTCCTGGGGGAGCTTCTGCTGCTGTCTAGCTGCAGGGTCAGAGCTGAGCTGTAGGCGCAGGAGGTGAAGGTGTCTTGTAGTACTTTCCTCTGAGATTAAAACATTCTGTTCTGCAAAAGCTCTTCAAGCATGGAAACAAACAATTCAAAACACCTTCAGGAAGTCCCTGAAACTGACCAGATTCACGAGGCTCCTCCCTGCCAGAGTAAGAGCAATAAAAGCTGAGAGTGGTTCTCAGACCCACAGAACCAGAGCTGCAAAGAAGACCAGCTTCCTGGAAGGAGCAAACCCCAGCTGAGCTGTCTGGAAGAGGTTTAGACCAGAGTCCCTTGGAAAAGACTCTCAAACCTGCCGAACCGGCTTCAGGCTGGGCAGTGTGCTACTGGTTTCTCAGCTTCTGAACAGTCAGTCACCTGTGCTGTTGGGGGCCTTGGTAATAAGGCTGTCTTTGAGTCATTTCTGCTCTTGTAAGTAAGCCCTCACCCATATTTTTGTAAGTAACCCCAACATGTTGACTCACCAAGTTTGACTTTGGCAAACCAAATTTTTAGCCTTTCTGGGTCCCGCTCTGGAGTGAGTAGACGGGTGTGTTGTGACTCCTCAGGAGAAGTTTTGTCACGTGGAAGAAGGTGAAGGAAGATGAGGCCTGGGGAGGAAACAGACAGGAGGAGATGACCCCCGATGGACAAGGGATAGACCATAAACCCAGATGGTCAGACAGCAATTGGAACAGGTCCCATCAACAGTGGGACAGGCTGAGCTGAAGCTCTTCAGAGAATCAAAGCGTTCTCCATCTGACCATGGTCACATGACAGGGTGGTGGGAGCATTGCTGTCACAGTGCTAAGTGTCTTCTTCTCAGCAGGGTTGAGGTGAGCGTGTTTCAGGACAGCACCCTTTCTTCAGTCTGGTGTGTTTGATTGGTTGCAGGCCTTGGATTTCTGGATATGATTTCAATGCGGCTGGATGCTCCTACAGTCCTAATTCCCCTCCATGTATTTATAAGGTGACGACCTTTCTATTTTTCAGAATAATTTTCTTCTCAGTCTGGGCCTTGTGGTTGGTGCCAGATGGATGGTGGTGTTTACATGTCCAGCAAGGTGTAGAGTCATCCTCTGTTCTCAAAATGGAGTCAAATGGTCATTGTAAATGGAGTGTCTTAGGGCCGGATATGATCAGAAAAAGCACTGTTTTACAGAGTGTGGAGCAGCTTAGGGCCGGTATCAGCCTGATATTGTCAGCAGCAGCAGGGGCAGCGCAGGGGCAGCGCAGGGGCAGCAGCAGGGGCAGCATGTTACCAGCTCATTGCCTATCCTGCCCAGGCCCCCCTCAACTCCTTGATTGGAGCAGTCTTCTCTCTCCATCCTATTGCGCATGACTATAAACCTTTGACTCCCATACCCTGATGCTCTTGAGTAAATGTTCCGTTGTCAGGATGTGACCAACATTTGCTTATCAATTATTCTCTGACGGGAGGACATCTTGGTTGCTTCTAAGTTTTGCCAATCGCGAATAAAGATTCCACAAATTGTAGAGATGATTTTTGCCTCCTTCATATTTGTAAACTGGGTGTGGTGGCCCACCCTCTATAATCCTAACCCCCAGGGAAGCCGAGGCTGTGGATTACTGTAAGTTCCAGGCTTGCCTGAGTTATGATATGAGACTCTGAAGGACAATGCCAAAACCAAAAACAAACAAAACCCGAAGCAGAATAACAACAAGAACCCCAATAAAATAATAAAATAAGCCTGTGGGTTAGTCCAAGCACTCAAGAGGCAGAGACAGACAGATCTCTGTGAGTTCAAGGCCAGCTTGGTCTACAGAGTTCCAGAACAGGGCTACATAAAATGAAACACCTAAATACATAGATACGTGTGTATGTACATACATATATACATACATACACTCCATAAAGTGTGGTTTGAGGCTCGGAGTGCCGCCAGCCTGGCTAATGGTCCCTGTAAGTTTGAGAAAAGCATGCCCTCTGCTGTGGCAACTGAAGTAGTCTGTAGGCATCCACTCAGTCGACCGATGGCGCTGTCTAATTCACTGTTCTTTCTGGTTTTCTGCCTTCTGGGTCTGTTCAATTCTTCTAAAAAGGAATTAAAACTTCCAATTTCATAGTGGATTCGTCTACACAACCTCACAGTTCCATCCAAATCTTCTCTCAGGTTTTTGATGCTCTGTATCTGGCTCACCCGTTAAGATCCACTCTGTTTCCTTAGGGCTCTGCCTTACCGATGAGGATGCCTCTCTATCCTGGATTACTTCCTTGATCCCAAATCCTCTTTGTCTATATTAGTTCATCCACGTCCACTCTGACCAGCGTGGGGTAGTATGTGTGTCTCTGTGCCTTTGCTCTTAATAGACATGCATCTTTACGTTTAGAGTAGGGTGTTCTCTAGGCAACACAGGTCTTGCTTTCTGACCCATCCTCACGATTTTTATCCATTAATTAATAAATATAGACATGATATTTAGATGATAATTGACATATGTTGCAGGATTTTCCCTGTCCAATTACATTAGTGCAGAGGTGATCTGTGATTGGACAGGGAAAAGGGAGGCGGAGCTAAGGGTTGCAGAGAGTTGGGTATCTCAGAGTAGGAGGAGAAGGAAGATGGCTGCGGACCTGAACTGGTGTGTGGTGTTTATCAGCCACAAGTAGCTGTGATTTCACAAGGTTAGAAATATTGGGATAAAGCTTTCACCATTATCAATTGTCTCTGAAATTATTGTATTGGCATCTTGTAAATTGTGATTCTATTGATACATAAATCTGATTGGTTAATTAAGCTTTGAGTCTTGATTCTACCGGGTTACTGGGTATTGTGATATACAGCCTCGAGGTTGGTGGTTCCTTAGGTACTGGAATGGAAGTGGGGTCGCCGACTACAAGGTTTCATGCTGAGGAAGAACTAGCGGCAGGAGCTCGGGAGCATGGTCTGGCCCGAGGAGAGTTGGGGGGCTCGGGTTTTGTTTTTGTTTTTTTAATATTTCCCACAACAGACGTGCATGCATTAATATCTACCATGCTTGTTTTCTGTCTGTCTCTCTTTTTCTCTGTGTTCCTGGCTTTATCTTCCACACTTTTCTTTGCAATAAGTTGAAATGAACATTTCCTACTGTTTCCTCTCTCTCTCTCTCTCTCTCTCTCTCTCTCTCTCTCTCTCTCTCTCCCTCCTCCTCTTCCTTCCCCCCTATGCTGAAGACTAAACCAGAACCTCATTAACGCTATGAACCAACTCAACCACTGGCCTACACCCCACCTCTGCTTCACTTTCACTTTGAACAGAGTTTTGCAAGGTACAGAGTCCTAAGCTGATAGGTGTTTATCTTTCAACTTAAAAGGCTTGCAAGTTTTTCAAAGCCAATTTTAGAGCTGGAGAGGTTCTGTGATGGTTTGTATAAGCTCGTCCCAGGGAGTGGCACTATTAGAAGGTGTGGCCTTGTTGGAGGAAGTGTGTCCCTGTGGGGATGGGCTTGGAGATTTTCCTCCTAGATGCCTGAGCATGCCCAGTCTGTTCCTGGCTTCCTTTGGATAAAGAGGTAGAACCCTCAGCTCCTCCTGCACCACGCCTGCCTGGATGCTGCCATGCTTCTGCCTTGATGACAGTGGACTGAACTTCTGAGCCTGTAAGCCAGCCCCAATTAAATGTTGTCTTTTATAACTTGCATTGGTCATGATGTCTGTTCACAGCAGTAAAACCCTAAGACAGGTTCTCAACAGTTAAGAAATTGACTGCTCATAACAGATGAACTGAGTTCCAGTCACAGTACCTATGTAGTGGTTTACAAGTCTGTAACTCTGGTACCAGGGATCAGATGCCCTCTTTCAGATTCCATGGGTACCTGGCGCACACATGATGCACAGATAAACAGACATCTAGGCAAAACACACATACACATAAAATAAATTAAAAGAGCCGGGCAGTGGTGGCACACGCCTTTAATCCCAGCACTTGGGAGGCAGAGACAGGCGGATTTCTGAGTTCGAGGCCAGCCTGGTCTACAGAATGAGTTCCAGGACAGCCAGGGCTACAGAGACCCTGTCTCAAAAAACAAAAAACAAACAAACTAATTAATTAGTTAATTAATTAAAAGAGTACAGTTTGGTTGTTTTCAATGTTTTCTAGGCTAGCCAAAGCTATATAGTGAGACCCTGTCTTAATAATAAAAAAAAAAGTTTCACTAGACTATATTAGATACACTTGATAATGAGATTAATGTGACCTTTGAATACATGCATATGATATGTTCTATCATGTTCACCCTCCCATCACTCCACCAAGGCCCCCCAACCTCTGCTCATGCCCTTACTTTTTCCAGCTGGTTCCCCTCTACTTTCCCATTTCTCTTTAGGCTGTCCTTGACCTCAGAGATCTGCCTGCCTCTGCTTTCTGAGTGCTGGGATTAAAGGGGTGCGCTACCACTGCCTGGCTCTCTTTATGACATTATTTTTCTGTGTGTGCATGGGAATGCACATGTGGCCACATCATGTGTGTGGCAGTCAGAAAGCAACTTACAGCAGTCAGTTCTCTCCTACCATGTGGATTCCGGGGATCAAACCCGGCTTGTCTTTACCCACTGGGCCGTCTTGTTAGCCCCAAGATTTGTTTTGTTTTGTTTTGTTTTCTTTCATCTTTGGGTATTAATCCTGTTTGTTGTTGTTTAAGCTTCCTGGCTCTGAGGTTTGGTGTCTGAGATTAATTTAGGGAAATGGTTGGTCATTATTGCTTCAAATATTTCTCTGTTGTTCCCTTTCCTCCTTTGACATTTATTCCATGGTGCTATAACTTGACACACACCAGAAGAGGGCGTCAGATCCCATTACAGATGGTTGTGAGCCACCATGTGGTTGCTGGGAATTGAACTCAGTACCTCTAGGAGAGCAATCAGTGCTCTTAATCGCTGGGCCACCTCTCTAGCCCCGCTTCTGTCCTCTTCTGTTCACTTTACCATTTGTAAGTTTTTGTGTTCCTCTCAAGTCTTTTATCTGCTCTGTCAATCTACAAGTCACTGCTGGTTTCGACCTCCAACATTTCCTTTTCATTCTTAGAATCTCTAGCTCGTTATGTATATTGCCATCTGCTCTTGCATGTGGCCTACTTTTTCTATTAGTCTTTTATTATATAATCATAGTATTGCAGAATTGTTACGTAGTAATCCCAGTGCTCCTGGAATATCTGGCTCTGGTTCTGATGCCACTTCGTCTCTTTAGACTGTCTGCCTGTAGTAATGCCTTCTAGTATTTAGTATGTCTCCTAGTAGAAAGGCAGACATGATATAAGGCAGTTAGTGTCAAGGTAGAGGGGCAGGGTGTCTTCATGGTCTTATGAGGCCTCAGCCTTTTGATGGCCTGTATCCACGAGCTGTGGGCATCTCTACCGTTCCTCATTCCCCATCCCTCCCTTGGTAAGAGGCAATGCTTGGAGAGGACTGGATGGAGCTGTGTGCCCCCCTCTCCTCCATGGGGGACTACAGGGAGCTGGAGTGACGTATTTCTGTTCCCACATGTAGTGAAGACTCCGGTAAAACAGTTTCTCCTCTGGACAGGCCTTGTTAGGAGTGCTCTGGGCCTTTCAGTGTTTCCTTTCTCTCCCTCCTCCTGGACTTTGAAGAGACTTCTCTCCCTTCTGCACCGGGAGGACCATCTGTGCCCCTGCAGGAGG
This sequence comes from Apodemus agrarius, assembly GCA_964023405.1. Classification (NCBI taxonomy): domain Eukaryota; kingdom Metazoa; phylum Chordata; class Mammalia; order Rodentia; family Muridae; genus Apodemus; species Apodemus agrarius. The sequence goes on along the minus strand of OZ030008.1, from coordinate 125,355,168 downwards.
ACTCAGTACTGTGTGGTGCTCCCCTGTGACTGAGAAGAGCATTGCAGTGCTCAGGCTTGCTCCCCTGTGACTGACCCAGACACGCCCATGCTCAAGCTAGTTGACACCGAGCTTCGTAAGTCATCGCACACGCTTCAGTTCATGCTGGCACCCACGCTGGTTCTCCAGAGCCTCCTGCCCATCTGCTTCTGCCCAGGTAACTGAGTTCTCTGTACTTATTGGTGGCTCCAGTTTTGGGCTTAGCAGCTTATCTTGTGACTGTGCTTCTCTCCTGGAGAGTCGGGTTGTTGCTTGATTATTACACTTCCTCCCTTCTTTCTTTCCTCTCTCCCTCCCTCCATCCTTCCTTCTCTTCCTTCCGTCATTTTTCCTGTCAGTTTCATGTAGCCCAGGCTGGCCATGAACTGCTGATCTCCTGCCTCTATCTCCCAAGTACTGATGTTTTTTGTTTGTTTTCCTTTTTTTTTTTCTTCTTCGGTTTAGCTTTTAACTTGCCTCCCCGCACCCATCTCCCAGATGGGATCTCACTATGTAGTTCTGGGTTTCCCGGAACTCACTGTGTAGACCAAGCTGGCCTTGAACTCACAGAAATCCACCTGCCTCTGCCTCCCGAATGCTAGGATTAAAGGTATGTGCCACCATGCCTGGCTTGCTTTTGTAACATTGTGCCAACTTCTAAACTCCTTAAATGTCATATCAGGTCCTTAGAATAGTCTTTCTTTTTTAACTAAAAAGATCCAAACCTACAAAGAGGTAAAGAAATTAATATAGCATACCCTTATACAGCCAACCCTGGAGTTTAACCACTGTTAAGTTTCCCATATTTATTCCTGGGTTTCTGTTTGCTTGTTTTTGTTCACTTAGGTTTTCTTTTAAAAATTATAACTAGTTAATTTAAAGTTCAGAATTTTAACATGGATTGATAGAGTTCTGATACATTAAGGGAACGTTGGCAGTTTATAATTCAATTACAAGCTTAAGATTTTAATTTCTCATTGGTTGTTTTCTGAGTATAAACTTAAAGATGCTTCTCATCAAGCTAAAAACAATCTCTGTTCAATCTGCATATTTACAGGTGTATAACAGACACCTGTTAACTAAATTTCTAAAATATGAATTTCAATACAATAGTAAACGCTAATGTATATTCTTTTGTAAACTAAAGTTGTGCAAACTTAAGCTTCAGGGAATTATGAATCCTAAGACTTGGATCCAACCGTCACAGATCAAATTGACTCTAGACATATACACCTATCTTTTCTTGAAAATGAAATTTTTCTTTGGTATTGGGGTTTCTTACACCTGATGAATTGCTAGACAATCTTAATTTCTGTTCCTAGTCTATACCTGCCTCAGCAGATTCCCCCTGGCTGACAGACTCTATCCAGGGGTGACCTGTGCAGCCGCTCAACTCTGGACTTGCTGAGGGCTGATATTAACTAGTTTAGCTGGTGTGATCGCTCCTCGTCATCTAGATTAGCGATCAGATGTTTTTGATAAGCACGCCATTGCCCAGCCTTTGACTAGCATTTAGGCTTTCCTGAGTCATTTTGCAGTGTCCTGATGTCAGCAGGAAGCAGATACAGATGGGAGATTTGACCATTATCCCACTTTACAGGCTGAAATGCTAAGTCGAAAAAGGAATGCCCTTGGGCAAACATTCTAAAAACAACCCATTGTCTCTTGGAAAACGTTGTAATACCTTATATATCCTTGCTTCAAATATTGGTGATTGGACAAATAAATGTTTCTATGTCTTAGAGCAATAGGATGTTCATTTTAACTTTTCAAATACTCTATAGATGGAACCTATAAAAATGCTATGGAAAGTACTCCCTCAAGAAATGATGAATTCCCTTACTATACGTCAGGTTTCTGTAGCTAAGGCTTTGCATCCTATTAGACATCACACTAGAGAGTTGGACTGCCGATGGATTTCTCAGTCTGCAAGGAGGTTTGGGTCACTTGAACCAAGATAAGCTATTGCTAGGTAAACAGCACCTGGTGGGACCAAGAAACCAGGGGGAAAATGTTTATTCTTCTTTCTGTATAAAACATGCTAAAACGTTGAATAAAGTGCACATTGGCTGACTATGGCTGTGTGCCCCTGTGCCCAGGTTAAGGTGGCTGTACCCTTGGGACCCCAACTCACTAGATGCAGACAATAACTCTTCACACTTTTTAAAACTAGTGTAGTCGAAGCGTAAATTTACAGACCTTTTAAAGTGTACAAGTCCACGTGTTCCTGTGGTGGACACACGCCAGCATCAGGACCATGAATCTTACGTTTTCATCACCCTTAAAAGAAAACTTTAAAATGCTCCAACTCTTAGTCCTCTTGCACCCCCCCTCTGCCCACAGAACTACTTAATCTTCCTGACCGTGTCTTAGATTTACTGTTCTGGACATCGGACAGAAACAGAATCTCCCACTGTTCTTAGAAAGTCCCTCTGAGTAGCTTCCTTCACCCAGAATAACTTCTGCCTGGCTCCACCATGCAGTGCCCTAAATCACCACGTCATTCCTTGACACGGCTGGACTGGAGCTGATTCTTCCAGGATGCCGTATTTTATTTATCCGTCCACCTGTTGACTGATAATGGGCTACTACAGAAAGAATGCTGTTAGGAACACTCGCCTAAAAGGAGCATGTTATTTTACTCCTAACATTTATTTTCAGTGCTAAGAAGGGAGAATATTTGTCCACAATACCACACAAATGAACACCCATCTAATACCGAATGCGAATACAAGTTCACATTGAGATCCAGTCAATACAGTGTGTCACCTTTCTGCCTTTGCTTGCTTGCCTGTGGAGTGACTCTGGGTAGGAGAAAGACACTTTTAGCTCCTTTTTTGCATTAAAAACTATTTATTCTTTTTCCTTCGTGCTACAACTTGAATCTTGGGTCATGCATGCACTCAGCATACATCTGCCACTGAACTACACCCCTAACCTGACACTGGCCTTTTGAAAAGCCACAATTCTAGCCGGGCGGTGGTGGCGCACGCCTGTAATCCCAGCACTTGGGAGGCAGAGGCAGGTGGATTTCTGAGTTCGAGGCCAGCCTGGTCTACAAAGTGAGTTCCAGGACAGCCAGGGCTACACAGAGAAACCCTGTCTCAAAAAAAACAAAAAACAAAAAAAAAAAAGAAAAAAAAAGAAAAGCCACAATTCTGCTTTAAGTCACTTTGTGGCAGTCATGGGAGGGGCAGCAAGCAAATATAGAAGTCCAGGTTACCACTCTTATCATACTAAACACACCCATAGCCCTTAGTTATTTTGGGGTGCTTGAATCTCAGCACACCAGATTTGAGCACCTTCATCTTTCTACAGAGAAATTAACTTCTGTTTTGAGACCTTGTGTCTTTCTGCCAAGTGTGGATACCTTCTTGTAATGAAGTTTCAAGTTCATCATTCCCTAGGGTGAAGCCCACCTTCCTAGGGGTTTACAGCCTGTGGAAGTATGCCAGGTGCGGTGGTACACACCACTAGGATATGCTGGGGAGACAGAGACAGGAAGAGCACAAGTTCAAGGCCAGCCAGAGTGTGGCTGTGTGGTCAATAGGTCCTGACTCTCCAGATTGCTAGCTCTCTGTGGTGACAACCAGACATCCAAATTGCCGTCCACACATGCAGATCAATGCTCTTTCCCCTTACCATAAAACGAGGCCTCCTTAGGTCCTCTGCCTCCTGGGGCTGCACCTGTAATACTCCAGAATATACAAAAATATATATATACATGAATACATATTATTTATGTCAATATTTATACATTGTGTATAAGTGTATATATACTTTCTCATGCTGTAAACCCCTAGGAATGTGGATATGACCCTAGGGAAAGATGAACTTGAAATTCAATCTGATTATAATTAAGTATCCACTCTTGGTAGAAAGATTAAGACCTCAAAATAGTAGAAAGATGAAGGTTCATGTATTTGGTCTGCTGAGATTCAAGAACACTGCAAAAAAAAAAATATATATATATATATATATACACACACACACATATATATACACATATACATATATATGTATATATAGTCTATATACATAGACTATATAGTATATATAGTATATAGTATACAAATATATATGCAAAATAAATATTTTCCAAATGTACAAATATATATTATATATAAATATATTATATATTTTTATATTGTATACATACATTACACATATATGTATGTGCATATAAACATGTATACAGACATGCATAGTGACTAGCTGTTGGATATTGGTTAAGAATTTTTTTTCTTTTTTTTCTTTTTTTTTGGTTTTTTGAGACAGGGTTTCTCTGTACAGCCCGGCTGTCCTGGAACTCACTCTGTAAACCAGGCTGGCCTCGAACTCAGAAATCTACCTGCTTCTGCCTCCTGAGTGTTGGGATTAAAGGCATGTGCCACCACTGCCCCGCTCCTGGGTTAAGAATTTCTTAAGAATATATTTAGTAGAGCTGGGTGTGGTAGCGCACGCCTGTAATCCCAGCACTTGGGAGGCAGAGGCAGGCGGATTTCTGAGTTCGAGGCCAGCCTAGTCTACAGAGTGAGTTCCAGGACAGCCAGGGCTACACAGAGAAACCCTGTCTCGAAAAACCAAAAAAAAAAAAAAAAGAATGTATTTAGTCTATCAGAACCTGTGCTATCTAATACAACTTACACACACACACACACACACACACACACACACACACATACACGGCATAAACAACATAACTATGACTTAACCTAAATTGAGCTATTCCATGACTAGGAAATGCATGCTAGATTGATACAAAAGCTTCAGAGCTTAGCTAGACATAGTAGTACCTGCCTGCAAATGCCAGCAGCTTGGCAGGCAGAAACGGGAGGGAAGACCTGGAGCTAGTGACCAGCTTGGTTTTCCTGTCAAGATTCTGACTCAAAAAAATAAAATAATAATAAAATGAAATAAAGCTAAGTATGCTAATTATAACTTTTGTTGGTTATATTCTAAGTATTTTAGTATATATTGATCACATACTGTATGGTAAGGAATGGAGAGAGCTCAGGAAGTAAGGTACTTGCCTGCAGAGCAGGAGGACTCAAGTCAGGCCACCAGAACCTACACAGAGAGCTGGGTGTCGGGGTGCACGCCTGTAATCCCAGAACTCAGGAGGCAGAGGCATCTCTGTCTTTGAGGCCAGCCTGGTCTACAGAGCAGGTTCCAGAACAGCCAGAGCTATACAGAGGAAAACCTGTCTCAACAAAACAAGACAAAATAAAAACTCTGGGTGTGGGGGCACGTGTCTGGAGCTCAGGAATGACGAGGCAGAGACAGGAAGATCCCTGGAAGCTCTCAGGCAAGTGGCCTGGCTGGCCTACAGGATGAAGTCCCAGGTCAATGAGACACTGGGTCTCAAAGAAACGGTGAAAGAGCCTAAGGGCTGATGCCTGACATTGTCTTCTGACCCATATATGGGTCTTTCGTGTGTGCACACACCCATCCCTACATATGAGTACACACACACACACACACACACACACACACAGTAAAATGTGCTATTCAAATTATTTCCACTTCTTTTACTTTCTTTAATATGGCCACTAGAACGCTGAAAATCACGTGCATGAGTCACGGTACATCTCTAGCAAACCATGTCTGGGCCCTCCGTGCAGCCATTACATTCTCCATCACAGGAGAGTTCCTGGTCTGCCACACCCCTCGGAGGCTGGGGCAGTTCAACAAGCTCTGAGTGCTCCAGCAGGGTGGGAGGACTACCTCACCCCCCCGGGAACTCATGGCACTTGCTCCCCTCTGTTCCCTTCCTTGAGCTGCTGCTCCCCCAAAGGGGAGTCAGTGTGGAGCAGGCGATGCTGCTTTCAACCAGTCCTAAAACTGACTGCTCACCGCCCCCCCCCCCCCACCAAATGGTTCCAAGTCAAAAGCCAGGAATCTGGCTTTTGTTCTCTTGTAATATATTTTTTAAGTTCTTTGAGAATTTTGTTTAATATATTTTGATTCTATTCACCCCTCCCCCAACTCTTCCTAGATCCCCTCCCGTTCTCTACCACCAAACTTTACATCTTTTTTTTTCTTTTCAAACCCATTAAGTACAAGCTTGTGCTGCCTATGTGCTCTGGGCTCTGTGGCCATCCACTGGGGGGGGGGGGGGCGTGGTTGGCCGACCCTGGAGCCACACCCTTAGCACTGTTTCTCCTTCTCCCAGCAGCCATCAATTGCCAGGAAGTCCTCAGCTAGGGGCAGAACTTCCCGCCCTCCCCTCTCTCTGTGTTGGGATTTTGGCTGGCTTGAGCTTGTCTAGGTTGCCTGCGTGCTGTCACAGTCGCTGTAAATTCATATTAACAACTGCCCCGTTGTTTCCCGACAGTCATCGGCAGCCTTGGGCTCTAAAATCTTCCTGCCACGTTTCCCACAGTGATCTCTGAGCCTTGATTGGTGGTGGTGGTGGTGAAAGAGAGAGAGAGAGAGAGAGAGAGAGAGAGAGAGAGAGAGAGAGAGAGAGAGAGAGAACCTGTGGTTAGACAGGTTATATGCCTTAGGGGAGAATCCACTACCTTTATTCTTCTAAACGGTCATAGTACTAAACACCCCTCTGGCCTTTGCATTATACTCATAGATTAGCACATTGGATTAGCACATCCCTTGGCCCTCAAGAGAGACGCTTCTTTATGCAGTAGATATTGGTCAGCACAGACTCACCACTAGTCGGGATGGAGAGAATAAGGGGCTGCAGAATGCTCGCGCCTAAATGGGACATCTGCGTTCCTGGGTTATTCTTACGTGGTGACAGTCTAGGTGTAGAATAGCCTCCCCAATTCCAGAAATAGGAAGATACTAGAGAGAGGCGGGGAATGGGAATGAGAACTGCATCAGCACTAGACCCAAACACCCCCTGCTACCTATTCCTCATAAGAACACTCTTCGTCCTAGGAACCTGACCGATTCTGGATCTGGGAGTGACAATATGAATAAGACTCGGGTCTGCTTCAGGATGCAGGTAGAATGAGACTTTAGACACTGTGTCCTGTCCAAAGCCTGTTCAGGACATGTCAGGGCACCAGATAAGCACTGAGCTGGTCACTTCTGCTACAGGGTGCAGGGAGTGGCCAGGAAATGGGCGCCACCGATCCAAGAAGCTACCAAGTGTTTGGAGAAAAGAAACACCTCATGGCGATCCGTTACGGCGCCTAGGTCGGGACTCGCTTTGCCTTTCGGAGCCTTAGTTCCCATGACTGAGAAGAATGAGAATGATTCCCACCTGAAAACGTGACCTCAAAACATTCGGGGGAGACATTCACTCAGCAAATATGCCAAACGACATCGCTGGGCTTCGGTAAGATTTTTAGTGCCTCTTGTTCTACTGTTTTTGTTTTCAATCTTTTTCGTTTAGATTATTTTATTTTATGTGTGTGAGCATTTTGCCTGCGTGTATGTATGTGCACCATGTGTGCTTGGTACCCACAGAGGTCAGAAGAGGGTGGTGGATACCCTCTTCTGGATATGGTTGTGAACTACTGTGTGGGCACTAGGAACTGAACTCCCGTCCTTTCTAAGAGCAGAAAATGCTCTTAACCCCTGAGCTAGTCCTCCAGCCCCTACTCTACTATTAGTAGTATTCTATAGTACCCAATTTTTATATGTGACTAAATAATAATAATAATAATAATAATAATAATAATAATAAATAAGAGTTTTAAATTTTGCCCTAGCTGCCAAACTACTTGACTAGTGGTCTACACTGGCTTTTGCTACTTCCTGATCCACTGACTGCAACCACTGCAATGTGGCTTCTGCTCCACTCCTCACCCTGACCAAAGCTCTCCAGTGGCCTCCCACTTGCCAACGTCAATGATCTCTTCTTGGTTCTTATGCAACTTGATTTCTTTGTAACATTAGCCTAGTTATTTAGAACTTCCAAAAATTACTTTTAAATTGTAGACTAAGAGAGCTATTCTAAAAAAATATTTTATTAAACCAACCATTACCAGCATTGCCACATGACAGTAATATTAAGGCTATGTTAGCATATTTTCTACTATCCTTTTGTTCGTGCGCGTGTGTGTATGTGTGTGTGTGTGTGTGTGTTCATGTGTGTGTTTACACATGCATATGGACAAGTGTGCCATGCGTGAGGCTCGTGAGGCCAGCGGTCAACATCAGCTCTCTTGCTCAGTTGTTCTCCGACTTAACTTTTGAGGCAGGGTCTCTCCTTGAGTCATCAGCTCATCAATCAGGCTGGACAGTCTGGCCAGCAAGCTCTAGAGATCCTTCTGTCTCTGCCTCTGCAGTACTGAGGCTACGGTGAATCCCTATGCCCAGCTTTTTTACATGACTTCTGGGCTCCGGTCTTCATGCCTGTGCAGCAAGCACTTTCTTCACTGAGCATTTCTTCAGGGCCTTCTACTACCCTTTTTGCTTAGGCATGTTTTTTTTTTAACATCATTATGTATGAATGTATGTGCATATTCATACGTATAAACATAGGATTTCAGATTTGGTACCTCTATCTTGAAACTCTCCTTACTAGATAATTACTTCCTGGTTTTTGGTGTTTTTTTTTTTCCAAAAATTCCCTTACCCGCACAAACTTGAAAATAGGACCATCCCTTGGGTCTCCAGGGTTAGAGAGTGACTGGCACACACGATAGTGGAGGGAAATTGTCTAAACTCCTTTAACATGTAGATGCCTGGAGCACAGTCCGCGCCCTCAAGATCCTGTTTAACTCACAAATCTTTCTCTTTCGCTTGTTTCGGTTTTTGGTTTGAGGCAGGTCTCACTATGTAGCCCAAGTTATACTGGGACTCACTATATAGCCCAGGCTGGCCTCAAACCCACAGAAATCTGCTTGGGTCTGTCTCCTGAGTGCTGAGATTAAAGTCATGTGCCAGCCAGGCGGTGGTGGCACACGCCTGTGATCCCAGCACTTGGGAGGCAGAGGCAGGCAGATTTCTGAGTTCGAGGCCAGCCTGGTCTACAGAGTTCCAGGACAGCCAGGGCTATACAGAGAAACCCTGTCTCCCAAAAAAACAAAACAAAACAAAACAAAACAAAACAAAACAAAACAAAACAAAACGTCATGTGCCAGCACACCCAACATTTCATTAGTCTTTCCTTTGACCCCCCCCACTCCATATTTCCTACTTTGCATATATAGTCCTAAGATCCTACTGAAAAAATGTGTAGTGCACACACACACACACACACACACACACACACCACCTAGTAACCAACTAAACAAACAACCAGAAAAAAAAAAACAAAACAACAAAAAACCCAGAGTGCTAATAGCACTAGTACATGCTAATCCTCAGATTCAGTAGCAACGCCTTTGTCTGTGTAAAGCCCTTGGGGCTGGGGTGGGGGGGGGGGATTCTGATGGCCTCCTGCCTTTGCTTCACCGGCTCCTCCCACTTGCACACTGCTCACGTTCTGCCTACACGGCCTCTACTCACGTCGGTGTTCAGAGTTCATTCAGCTCCACCGCCACAGAGCCTTCTCTTCTGCCATGGGCCTTCCCAACCCCCTCACAAAGTCGAGCTAGCCATTCAACCGCGTCTTCAGGCTGGATGACAAACTGCCTGAAAGCCCCTGTGCCGGGTAGACTGTGCTAGTCGCGTCCTGCTGGGCAAGGTCTACTGTGTAGACATTGGCTTCCTCCCACTCTGGCCCTGGCTGAGGGGCTGAGAGAAGCTCAGACGTACACAGACATTTGGCTGTGGCCTTCTCTGGTCGGTAACCTGTTGGTAGAGCCTGACAGGAAGAAATTAGGAATGATCAAAATGGAAAGAAAGAGGCAAGCTGCCCGCCTTTCCCCCTCGAAGCCTCCTGAAACTCCGGCAGCTTTGTTTCGTCTAGGAAAGCTGTTTTACACATCAGCAACCAAGTGACAGGTCTTTATTTTTAATTCATCACAGAAGCCTGCTACCCAAATGATGCTTGACAGAAAAATCTCTTGCTGGCAGGGGCCTTTCTAGATGCCAAGAAAAACTTCAGAATTACTTTGTTTTCCTCTGGGTCCTTGTATTAGTCAGGGTTTTCTAGAATGACCTAACTTGTAGAATGAATGTCTCTCTGTATATAGAAAGGGTACGTGGGAGAATGACTTGCAGGCTGTGGTCCAGTTAATCCAACAGTGGCTGCCTACGAACGGAAGGTCCAGGGATCCACTAGTTGTTTAGTCCACAAGAGTCTGGTCTTCAGTCTGTGCTCGAATTCTAAGAAGCAGGCGCTAATGCCAGCGGAGGGATAGACAAACTAGTGAGGGGGAGAGCGAGCAGGCAACGAGAGAGAGCGCCTGCACTTCCTTTGTCCAAATCCTTCCTATAGGCTGCCGGCAGGACGTGTGGTCCAAATTAAAGATGGATCTTCCCACCGCGAAAGAACTGCAGACAAGGTTTATCTTCCTGCCTTGAAGATCTGGATTAGAAGTGGGTCTTCCCACTTCAAATGATTTAACTAAGGAAAAAAAATCCCTCCCAGCTGTGCCCAGTCACTCCGGTTTGAATTCATTCGGGTTGTAGTCAAGTTGACAGCCAGGGACAGTCTTCACAGTCCTCATGGCAAATCCAGCCTTCTTTAACTCTGTACTCATGGGACGGCTCCTAGTCCTTGATATGTTTTAGAAAGGGAACTCTGACCATCTAACACAGGTAGAGCCCGGATCCCAACCAAACAGCCTAGACTGAAATGATAGGTTCACAATAGCCAGATCTGTGTGATCTGGGGCAGGTTATATTTTGTGCTTCTGTTTCCTCATGAGTGAGATGGGGAAGATATCATGCCTTCATAGAATTCTGATTTTGAACAGTGAGGCCTTTATAGCTTTTACATTCTAATACTACTGTAACAATGTTTTAATTTTTTTTCCTTATGAGTTCTTCCTGATCTTCAATATTATATGTAGGGTTGGGTTGTTTTTTTTTTTTTTTTTTTTTTTTTTTTAATTTTGGTTCTCTCTTCCTATTTACTTATTATTCATTAAATATACTCCCTGGTAACCTGCAAACGGGTGTTAAGTGGCCTAAGCCAGCTTAGTGGTGCACAGTTGACAGCATCTTATGACTTCAGACAATTCAAGTCAATAGAAAGCCTAAACCTAGTCCACTCCAAGGCTGCTTCGTGATGAGGCCATGATTGTTAGTCTTGTGCAGGGCAAACAAGTCCAAGAATCAAGCCAATCAGCCTTGTAAACTGTTGTAAGCTGTAGGCTCTGACTAGAACCTCCCATGAAATATTCACTCAAACTAGACACCACGGTGTCCAAACATAGGATCCAGCAGACCGGGGGACATCGCCCTGCGCAGACAGGCAGGCACAGACCCAAGCAAACACCAAGAACCGGTGAGGTGCCGAGACGGTGCACGGCAGTCAGCGCCGAACATCTCACCAGTGAACAGCTATGGCCGACCTCTCGTCCACTAAACTGTAAATTCTCCAATTACATCCAGACAGGAAGAACTCAAGGAGCTGGAACAGCCCTAGATTCCCGGTCCAAGGATCCCATTAGAGACATGAAATGCTAACAAAACACTCCCTGGTGCCCGTATTCCAGTTAGAACACTTCAAATGTTAATTAAGAATTCCTGGGGCGAATATTAAAACTAACTCTTCAAACAGATGCACATATTTTACTGCTTAAGCTGAAGTATTTGAATTATGCTCATACTTTCTTGCTGTTGGTGAAACGTTCAAATCCGACATCATATTTCCTTTTAGGTGACAGCTTTCCTGTTGACTTGGTTCGTGGCAACGGGGACCTTATGCTGCCCCAGTTAGCCTCAAACCCGGGAAGTAACTGAGATGGTCTGAACCTGAACGGACATGACCCCCGTAGGCTCCTCTGCTTGAACACTTGGCCTCCAGTTGGTGGAAATGTTTGGGAAGGATTAGGAGGAGAGGTCTTGTTGAAGGAGGTATGTCACTGGGATGGACTCAAGATTTCAAAAGACTCCCGCCATTCTCAGTGTGCTGCCTGCCTTCTTGTGGATTCCAATATAAGCTCTCAACTGTTCCACTGCCATGTCTGAGCAGTTCCGTCATGAGATCTAGCCCTCTGAAACGCTAAGCTAAATCAAACACTTTCTTTATAAGTTGCCTTGGCTGTAGTGTTTTTTTTTTTTTTTTTTTTCACAGCAATAGAGAGTAACTAACAAGAATAACAGAGCATGACCTTAATCTGCTGAGCGCTGGAGATACAGACCCGCACCAACATGCCTAGTTCATATAAGTGCTAAGGATGAGCCAAGGGTTTCCTTCATGCTAAGCACCTCGCCAACTGAGCTGCATGTCTAGTCCTTGACTCTAATTTTTAAAGGGATTCATGGGGACTTCATTAAACATGAATAATTAAAACATCAGCTGATAAGTGCTGTTTGCGAGGGCTCTTCACAGCTCTTGATTTTATAATCACTGAGAAATGTGCTTCCAGACGTGTGGGCGTGTTGGACGCGATTCTGTATGTGACTCAGGCATATCAGGAGCCGCATAAGTAGAGCCCATTAATATCAGGAGTGTGTGCAGGAAGTCTCTTCACAGGAGTCGATTTCTGGTGAAACAAATGGGATTTCAGAATTGAAATATCAGTGCCTCGACAGGAACGGCTCTCTTCCTTTTGGCCGGCCCTGGAACACAAGTCTCTCCTTTGGAGGACAAAACCTGTGTGGCCAACAGCGCAATAGAGATCACAGGCCTGTTTATTGAGGACACACCTCTGTCCTTTGCTTTTGAAATCAACTAAAAGTAGGTCACAGCAGGCGAAATATCAAAAGAAAAATATAGATATTTATTTTTAGTGTCCTGGATGGTGCATTGGTTTGGCTCTAAGTTAGGCTGGTGTGGGGATGCAGGAAAGGAGAGGAGAGAGAGAAAGAGAAGGGTGTTGGTGAAAGGGAACGCACGCCTAGTTTGAACTAGAAGATGTATCATTGAAAGCGTGAGCCAATGAATTTTCGTTACTTACTTTTCTTCGGTCCATTAAGAAAAATAAAGATATCTTGTGATTATTAAGAAAAAGCAAGTATGGGGTGGGTATATCCATAAAAACTCTCTGTTTCCCTCTTCCTATGAAATCCCTACCTTGCCGAGTTCTCTCGATTTTTATTTTAGCTATATATTTAATTTGAGGCAGAGTCTTGCTATGTAGCCCGGGATGGTCTGAACCGGAAGACACTCCCCCCACCCCCGCTTCTGCCTCTCTACTCCTGGCGGGGGATGGTGGGGACTGGGGTGGGGGGGGAGAGTGTGTGCCACTAACCTGGGTTATAATAGTCCGTTTTAAACTTCCATCCTAAATACAAAACATCGATGGTAGAAGAGTCAACGTGCTCTCCCACCTCCATCCCAGTCCGCCGTGCACGGCGCATGTGCCTACCTCTCCTCTTTTTCCCAGTGGAAAACCCTAGGTTTGGAGGATGGCGTAGAAGACACGGTTTCTTTGCTGGTGTCCTCTAGACAAGGTGATCGGCGAGAGCGTCTGCCTGAGCTGACAACCAAAGAACTCCAGCAGCAAACCTCCGTCCCTTCAGTACCTGCCGTCGTGGTCTCCCAGCATCACGCACTGGCGCACAAACCCCAGATGTGGCATCTACTAACTCGAGCACTGCTTCTTCCTGTTAGCCCAGGTCAGGATGTACGCACTCTGTCTGTCTATCGCTGTCTTGGATATGGTACTGGCAGGATGACTGGGACCCAGCTACTTGGCCTGCTTCCTTAGAAACTTCATTAGGAATGGCTCAGAGCGCCTTGCAGCAGCAGAAAACAATCTATTGTCATTTCAAGTGGATGAGCTATTCCGGGAGGGCGTCAATGCAAATCATGCCCAGGACCGAGGGGCAGAAGCGCAAGAACAGCGGTTTTTCAACTTTCCTTTAACACAGTTCCTCTGTCTTGTGGTGACTCCCAACCATAAACTTATTTCCACTGCTACTGCATAACTCTAATTTTGTTACTGTTATAAGCCATGATGTAAACATCTGATATTCAGGATATCGGATATGTGACCCCTGGCCCACACAGGTTGAGCGTTGCTGGGCTAGAGCAAGGGCCCCAGTTCTAAATATCAATGCAATGCCCTATGCTCAGAGAGCACAGTAGATGCCTTAACCAACAAGCATGAATAGGGGGCGTGTTTTTCTCCTATAGCCAAAGAGCTTTATTGAACCCACCCCCAATCCACACGGTAGAGCCAGCGCCTACCAGCCTTTCAACCGTGATTGACCTGACCTGTTCTAATGCTCTGGTGGGAACCTCCTTCTCACAGGAGGTGATCAGTTTTATCGTCTCAGTCCTGAGCCTTGAACCAGATACCTCTTGGCTTCCCCGACACTCACAAATGCCCTGAGCTTCCGTATTTTCTCTGCTCCCTTTGAGACACAAGGAAGGTCAGATCAACCAACTTTGTTTGTTTGTTTTGTTTTTCTTTTTTTTTATTGGATATATTCTTTATTTACATTTCATTTCCCTTTTCCTGGTTCCCTGCCCCCCCCCCCAAAGGTCCCATAAATGCCCTTTTCCCTCCCCCTGTTCCCCCATCCACCCCTTCCCACTTCCCTGTTCTGGTATTCCCCTACACTGATGCGTTGATCCTTTCCAGAACCAGGGTCCACTCCTTCCTTCTTCTCAGATATCATTTGGTATGTGGATTGTGTCTTTGGTATTCCAATATTCTAGGCTAATATCCACTTATCAGTGAGTGCATACCATGGGTATTCTTTTGAGACTGGGTTACCTCACTTAGTAATGATGTTCTCCAGCTCCATCCATTTCTCTAAGAATTTCATGAATTCATTGTTTCTAAATGGCTGAATAGTACTCCACTGTGTATATATACAACATTTTTTGTATCCATTCCTCTGTTGAGGGACATCTGGGTTCTTTCCAGCTTCTGGCTATTATAAATAAGGCTGCTATGAACATAGTAGAGTATGTATCCTTATTACATGTTGGGGAATCTTCTGGGTATATGCCCAGGAGTGGTATAGCTGGGTCTTCCGGAAGTATTGTGTCCAGTTTTCTGAGGAACCACTAGACTGATTTCCAGAGTGGTTGCAATCCCACCAGCAGTCCTAAACATAGTAAAAGCAATTTACAGCAGACCGGTAGTCAACATCAAAGTAAATGGAGAAAAACTTGAAGTAATCCCACTAAAATCAGGGACTAGACAAGGCTGCCCCCTCTCACCATATTTTTTCAATATAGTACTTGAGGTACTACTAGCTAGAGCAATTCAACAACATAAGGAAGTCAAAGGGATACAAATTGGAAAGGAAGAAGTCAAACTATCACTATTCACAGATGATATGATAGTATATTTAAGTGACCCAGAGAACTCCACCAGAGAACTCCTACAGCTGATAAACAACTTCAGCAAAGTGGCTGGTTATAAAATCAACTCAAGCAAATCAGTAGCTTTCCTATACTCAGAGGATAAGCAGGCTGAGAAAGAAATTGGGGAAGTGTTTTGTTTTTCAAAACAGGGTTTCTCTGTGTAGCCCTGGCTATCCTAGAATTCATTTTGTAGACCAGGCTGGCCTTGAACTCAGAGATCTGCCTGCCTCTGTCTCCCCAATGCTGGGATTAAAGTTGTGTGTCCACCCAGTCTAGCTTTTGTGTGTGTGTGTGTGTGTGTGTGTGTGTGTGTGTGTATGTGTGTGTGTGTTTTCGAGACAGGGTTTCTCTGTGTAGCCCTGGCTGTCCTGGAACTCACTCTGTAGACCAGGCTGGCCTCGAACTCAGAAATCCACCTGCCTCTGCCTCCCAAGTGCTGGGATTACAGGCGTGCACCACCATGCCGAGCTTCCAGTCTAGCTTTTTAACTTCTTATTAGGAAAGCACCCAAATCGCAATTAAAACAGAAGCCCTCGCTAAGCTGGCTCATACCCACTGCCCAGCAACACGGGGAGCACTTCACAGTCGCCCGTCTCCCCTGCAGCATGGATTCAAACCATAACACCTGTGTTATTCCTGCAACAGTATCAACATATTTTAAAAGCCAGGGATATGAGTTAGTGGAGGGTGCTTGCCTAGCTTGCACCAAGGCCCTAAGTTTCATTCTTAGTACCACACATATAAAAAAGTATCGAACTAAATTTACAAAACACACCTAAAAATAAATAGCAGTTTCTCTATCACCATCTGTTAAGAGTTAGCTTTCCCTGTCAGCTTGACACACCTGAGAAACAGGAACCTCAACTGAGGAACTGCCTTCATCAGGTTGGCTGCAGGCCTGTCTGTGGGTTATTATATATATTTATATATAATATATAATATAGTATATATAATATAATGTATAAATATATAATATATAATATAATATACAATATATTATATATGTCTGTGGGTAATATATATATTTTTATTAAAAAATATATATTTTTATTCTATGTACATTGGTGATTTGACTGCAATATATATCTGTGTGAGGATGTCGGATCCCCTAGGACAGGCGTTACAGACAGTTGTGAGCTGCCATGTGGGTGCTGGGAATTGAACCCAGGTCCTCTGAAAGAGCAGCCAGTGCTCTTAACCTCCGAGTTAATCTCTTCAGCTCCCAGGTTATTTTCTTAATTGGTAAACGATGGAGGGGGGGCCTAGCCCACTGTGGGCGGTGTCATCCCTAGGCAGTGGGGCTGGGCTATATAAGAAATATAATCGAGTGACCCAAGGGAAGCAAGCCAGTGTGTAGCATCGCCCCATGGTCTCTGCTTCAGTTCCTGCCTCAAGGTTCTGCCCTGGCTTCCCTAGAGAATGGACTGTCACTAAAGCTACAATAAACCCTACCTCCCTCAAAGAGCTTTTCCTTAGTGTTTTCTCACAGTAACCAGGAAGCAAGCTAGAACACGGTCTTGTATCCAGTTCCTCCGGTTGTCTCCTAAGACGGGATTCTAGTAAGGATCATATGTTAAATTGGCAACATCCCTTGTGTAACGCAGAGTACATTATGTTATGCTGCGGTGGCAGAAAACTGAAATCAGGCCTCCAGCAGCCTGGCTTGACTTCCTGTTCATGCGAACCTCCACGGTGAGTCACCTCCGCACCATCTTCACTCTTGGCCATCAGCTAAAGGAACAGTCCCTATTCGGGACAACCCACTTCCTGGCAGATGGGAAAGGAAGATTGGTTGAAACTCACAATGACTCTGGGGGGCTGATGTGTCTGCTCGGAGTGGCCGCCTTCACACCTGCTCGTGGGTTCCGGCTCAAAGCGAATCAAAGCGAATCTCACAGCTGAAGCAGAGATCAGCAGGGGGGGGGGAGAGAGACTGTCCCACGGGGGAGGGCAGCAATTCTTGGGAAAAAGGCAAATCTAGTATACCTCTTAGGGGTCTTTTAGTAGCCCCACCCCCGCCCTTAGCTTTTCCCTTTCAGTCAACCAACTGAAGAAATTGGGTCATTTGGGCTGTAGTCTCTAGTCTGGTTTTTTGTTGACTGCGCGTCTACGGCGTCTGCGTCCGTGGGCTACGTGCGTCTAACACGTCTACTTCCTCCAAGCCTGTAGTTAATCTGGAGGCCTGCTCCAGTTCAGAAAACACGAAGTCTGCACCCGAAAACTAGAGCTTTTCCATGCAATGCTGTTCAACAATTCAAATCCCTAGGTCCGAATGCCTTCGAGGAGAGCACCGCGGCAAGTCAGCTGTGAACCCTTGTGTAATAAGTCAGCCCCAAGATGGTGGCTTAAGACAACGTAACAGTGCATTATCGTTCCTATGAGTCAAGAATTCCCTGGGCTGGAGGGGGGGTAGCTTGTCACTCTGATTCCCAGGGTTCTTAGCTGGAAATCTCAAAGCCTGGGGAACTGAACTTCGGAATATTTGACTGAGACAAAGGTTCTGCATCCGGTGTGGCCTGCTTACCGATTTCTTTTCCACATCCTCAGTGCATGTGCCTGCAATACTATCCTCACAGCACGGTAGCTGGACCTCAGAGCACCTGGACCAGAAGAGCGGTCCTGATGCGACCGGGTCTTTTGTGATCTAGTCTTCGAATTCACACACGGACACCACTCTGGCCACAATTCTGCTCTTATCCAATGGAAGGAAACTCTACACAAATGCATAAATACCAGGAGAGAATTCATAGCCAGATGTGATAGCACATTTCTATAATTCTAACACTGGGAGGTAGGGACAGGTGTGTGTGTGTGTGTGTGTGTGTGTGTGTGAACTTGTGTTGGCTACATAGCAAGTTTAAAGACAGCCTGGGCTAATAGAACCTGGTGAAGGGAGAGATAAAGGAGAAAAGGGGAGGGGGAAAGAGAGGGAGGGAGGGAGGGAGGGAGGGGAAAGAGAGATTCACTAGAAGCTATCTTGGATTAGAGGCTAGTTCCTCTATATACTACATATATTTACACATCAAAACAGAAAAGAATGGATCATCCACAGCACATTCTGTGGGATGGTGATTTTCACCATTTGAAATGTTGTGGTCGGAAAGATTTCAGGGGAAAATCAGAAGTTTCTAAATGGAAAACCAGATATTTATCTTGCCATATGACAACATGCAAAAAGAACAATTTGTTCCTCCCTCCCTCCCTCTCTTCCATCTTATTTTGTTTCATTTAAGACACGGTGTTGCTATGTTACTCAGAGCGGCTTCAAACTTAAGGCAAATCCTGCTGCTACTTCTGTCTCTAAAGCTGGGCCTGCAGATGTGAGCCACTGTGCCCAGATTTTTTCCTTTGTTTTAAAGAGTCTTTTTTATACAAAAGCATCTTAATCTTAGAATAAAGAACCCTTATTTTTATTTATTTTCTTTTTCTTTTTTGAGACAGGTTTTTCTGTGTAGCCCTGGCTATCCTGAACTTACTATGTAGACCAGGCTGGCCGTGAACTCAGAGATCTATCCTGATTGCTGGATTTAAAGGTGTGTGCCACCACTGCCTGGCTTACTCATTTATTTTTCAAAAGATGAAATCACACGATTTTCCCAGACTGGTCTCAAATCCCCCAACTCAAGGAATCCTCCTGCCTTAGCCTCTCCAGTAGCTGGGACTATACGTTTATATTACTGCACCTGCCCAAAATGTCTTATGTTAGATAAGAAGCAAAGAAAGAGAAATCTCCTCAATTTCTCGTAGCAATATAGATGTGGAATCTACTTGGAAAACATTCTCTAGATAACTTACAGATTTTGTTACCCAAAATCTACAGTCAAGTACCCTAAAAATGTATGCGCACACACCTTATGTAAGAGTCGGATGCAAGAATGATGTTCGTCACGGCGTGCTTGGGATGGCCTGGGACTGAAGCAGCCGCAGCCACACAGAGGAGCTGGTGTGCATTTGTACTGGGTGAGCCTGTTTGTAGAAACTCATGAGACAAGCAAGAGGAGAGTAGTTTAGGGTGCATATTTTAGGTGAAAAAAGGTTAAAAGAGCAAAGAAACAATCATTAAAAGGTCAAGTTGTAATTACCATTGGGATGACTGGTGTTTCTGGTCAAGAGGGAACCCAGGCAGAGATTACCAGAGCCAACAATGTTTCTTTATGGGCGTTAGTAGTAGCTACATACCGTTCAGTTTTATAACTAACCCATTCCGTTATATAATTGTATCGTCTATGTGCTAATATTTTACAATAAACGGGCATTTTAAAAAGCAAGAAAAATCATCAGAATAAAGAAAAAAACTGTTAACTTTAGAGAACACTTTTTTAAAAAACGTCTAAGCCCATCTGTTCTCTCTCGGTTTCACCCTCTCCCTTCCGCTCCCTTCTCCACGCAGAATGCCAGGCTAGCAGCAGGATCCCGCCGGTCTCACCGGCAACCTTCACGCTGGAGCCCATGAGCTGGTCACGCGGCTGTGGCTCAGCAGTACAAGACCAACGACGACTCACACCAGCCTGGAGCGTCCCTCCCCTTGTCCCAGGACGAGGTCTGCCTTTATTTCTCATTGCAGATTAGAGAGGAGAAAGAAGAAAGGAAACAGTTCCTGCTTGTGAACCCCAGGGCACCCCCTACAGGTTCTTACCCCTTACTCCTAAGTCTGCAGGGCACATAGATGGTAGGCTAACTGGCCTGGGAGACAGGCAATGTGTTGGCTGCGTGGGCACCTGGGTTTAGACTCCCATCATCCTCCTGAAAGCCAAGGCCAAAAGCTCACCTGTAATCCCAGAGCTGGGAGGCAGAGACAGGCAAGATTCTAGGTACTTGTTGGGTAGCCGAACAAGCTGAAATATTGAATTCAAGGCTCAGTGCGAGACCCGGTTTCAAAAATCAAGGTAGAAAGAAGAAGAGAGAGGAATTTACTCAAGATCAACCTCTGATCTCTACGTGAGTACACAGACCAGCATACACATATGAATGCACACAAATATCAAACACACACATGGGGGGGGGGAGAGAGAGAGAGAGAGAGAGAGAGAGAGAGAGAGAGAGAGAGAGTAGTACTTATTAAAAACCTTCCAAGGGAAGACTCTACAATGCAATGAATGAAATAAACAAATATCCATGATTGTAGCCTCATATAACCTCAGAGGTAACAGTACTATCTAAAGATTTAAGACATATGACATACTCCTGTAATCCTAGGAATTGCCATCGTGATGGGCAAGAAGTTGCAAAGGTTCCGCCATCTTGTGTTCTTACTGTGGCCATTTCAGGTTTAACTAGACTTCTTTGATGGAGAATCCCACAGAACACTACCTTACTCTCTCCTAGGATACAAAGGCCAGGCTATCCCAGCTAACTGCTCATCTTAGCTTCTGTTAAACTGCAGAGCTTCCTACAGCTGCTAAGCAGGATGCCAGGGTGTGGGTTCTGCCTTTAAAACCCCTGTGTTGCTCCTCGCGTGTCCGTCCCGCCCTATCCAGCCTCCGGCGCTCGACTGCTGGTGTCTGGCGGAGGCAGCATGGCGGCGGGGGCGGCTGAGGCAGCCGAGGCAGCCGTGGCAGTGGTGGAAGTCATCTCTGCCCAGCAGTTTGAAGAGCTCCTGCGCCTCAAAACCAAGTCACTCCTTGTGGTCCATTTCTGGGCACCGTGGGCTCCACAATGTGTACAGATGAATGATGTCGTGGCAGAGTTAGCTAAAGAAGACCCTCACGTTTCATTTGTGAAGCTGGAAGCCGAAGCTGTTCCTGAAGTAAATGAAAAATATGAAATTAGTTCTGTTCCCACCTTCCTGTTCTTCAAGAATTCTCAGAAAGTCGACCGATTAGATGGTGCACATGCCCCAGAGTTGACCAAAAAAAGTCCAGCGACACGTGTCTAGCGGAGCCTTTCCTCCTAGTACTAATGAGCACCTTAAAGAAGATCTCAACCTTCGCCTGAAAAAGCTGACTCACGCTGCCCCCCTGCATGCTGTTCATGAAGGGAACACCTCAAGAACCACGCTGTGGTTTCAGCAAGCAGATGGTGGAAATCCTTCACAAACACAATATTCAGTTCAGCAGTTTTGATATCTTCTCAGATGAAGAAGTTCGACAGGGGCTCAAAACATACTCTAATTGGCCTACCTAACCTCAGCTCTATGTTTCTGGGGAGCTAATAGGAGGACTTGACATAATTAAGGAGCTGGAAGCATCAGAAGAGCTAGATACAATTTGTCCCAAAGCACCCAAGTTAGAGGAGCGGCTCAAAGTGCTGACCAATAAAGCTTCTGTGATGCTCTTTATGAAAGGGAACAAACAGGAAGCAAAATGTGGATTTA
Organism: Apodemus agrarius; assembly: GCA_964023405.1. NCBI lineage: Eukaryota > Metazoa > Chordata > Mammalia > Rodentia > Muridae > Apodemus > Apodemus agrarius. The sequence goes on along the minus strand of OZ030008.1, from coordinate 125,333,542 downwards.
GCAAACAAATTCTGGAAATACTGAATAGTACTGGGGTTGAATATGAAACTTTTGATATACTGGAGGATAAAGAAGTGCGTCAGGGATTAAAAACGTTCTCAAATTGGCCAACCTACCCTCAGCTGTATGTGAGAGGGGATCTTGTTGAAGGATTGGACATTGTCAAGGAACTGAAGGACAATGGTGAATTGCTGCCTATTCTGAAAGGAGAAAACTAGTGAGCATGGAGCATGGTGTCCAAGGACCGCAGGGAATATTTGATGGCCGTGGAACAACTGACAACTGGCCCTGACAGTGGACTAAGAGTAGAAATCCCACACCCTCAGCTGTGCTCAATGTGCTTCACGAAGCTGTGCTGAAGAAACATGTTACAATTTCCAAGAAACAGAGAAGTCAATAAACTCTTCAGATTCAGCTAACAAAAAAAAAAAAAAAAAAAAAAAAAAAACCTGTGTTTGGGCTGGAGAGCTGGCTCAGCGGTTAAGAGCATAGACTTAGGTCCTGAGTTCAAATCCCAACAACCACACGGTGGCTCACAACCATCCATAAAGAGATCTGACTCCCTCTTCTAGTCTGTCTGAAGACAGCTACAGTGTACTTACATATAATAAATAAATAAATAAATCTTAAAAACAAAAAAACACCCTGTGTTCATCGCTTCTCGGTCTTTTGGCTAAGATCAAGTGCAAAAGCCTGTGTTCTGGACACTGAGAGCCACACCTAGATGGGCACGCTCATCTCTCCCAATATCTAGGTGCGGGTCAGACAGGCTGGAATAAAGACTTTCAGTTGGCTGTAAACTACATCTGAGTGGTCATCTCTAGTGGGATATCTGTAACAGAGTTTAAGACCGGATTGGATTATACACTGTGTTCGTGTCCAATCAGGATCATATAGCAAGATACTGTTTCATCAAACAAAGAAAACAAAGGACTAGATACTAGAATACCACCAGACCGATCTTTACCATTGAAAGGAGTTTTGTAGTGCAATTTCCTATAAAATGTACATATAGTATACGTGTATATAATATATACAGATATATGTATATCATACTCTGTATATACATAGAGAAAGAGCCACTATAATACTACTGCTTTCCTTTGAAGAAAAATACAAGTACTAAAGTGGTTTTCTTTGGTTGCTATCATTGGTTTTTGGTGGTGGTGGTTGAGTGAGTTTTTGAGACCAAACTTGGAACCTCATGTGTGGTGGACAAGCACTCTCTCAGAGAACTCTATGCCTCCACAGACAGTTGGAGCTTAGAGCACTGGGTTGAAACTCAAGGCACCAACAAAGTTAAATGCTTACTTTCCCACTGAGCTACTACCCTAGCCTGTAGCAACTTAAAATATGTCCATAAGGACTTCAGGACTCCTTTGGGTGGGAGAGATCTGCACAGAGAATATTAAATATGAATCCCAGGGTTAGGCCATCAAAGATGGCAGCCTTCCTCCTGGTTCTGCCTCTGGGTCACTTCCTCTAAGGGAGCCAGCTTCTATTCCTCTTATCAACAACTGGCAGTCACTTGCCATTTGTGGGAGCCTTTTGGGAGTGGCTGTCCCACCCCTGTCTAGCTTTAGGTGACTGCTGCCGCTGCAGGGAACAGGAGAACCACTTGTGAAAGCCCATGTGCAAGAACCATTGAGATAAGCCACTCTGGATCCCTGATCCATAGAAACCAATGGAAATAGATGGTTCAGCCACTAAATTCTGGGGCTAATTTTCAAATCAACGATGGATAGCTAAAACCAATATGAATGGGAGGAAGAGAGTGGGAGAATATTTTCTTCTAAAATTTTGTATTTGTGTATCTGTGTTGTTGGAATAACTAATAAGTAAGTCTACTAGTTCTTTTTTTTTTTTTTTTTGACACCTAGTATTTTATTCAGATAGCAGTCCTGTTACACATGGTCCAAGAACATTCAAATAAGAACTCAAATGGGAAGTTAAAGATTGGTCTTCAAACATCATAGCCAACAATGCCACGTTTGCCTATGATCTCTCCGATATAAAACCACATCCACACCTCAGTGGCCACCAAACCATTCAGCACAGCTTCCTTAACTGTAAGGTGTTTGAAGCTACCAGTTTTAGCACTTTGAATTATTTTTTTCATACTCTGAATAGCTGTAGGGATTTCACCAGGGGTTGGAGGAATCAGCTCAACCTTGGCGTAGCGCCAAAATGTGGCCAATTGAGGTTTCGAGTAAGTCACGGCAGTGGCCACCATCAACGGTGCCTTCTCCGCGAAGCTACGGAGGAACTTGGCCATGGTCTAAGGTAGAAGGTACGTCTCCCCGAACCATCGGCTGAATGTCAAGTCTACTAGTTCTTTTTTTTTTTTTTTTTTTTTTTGGTTTTTCGAGACAGAGTTTATCTGTATAGCCCTGGCTGTCCTGGAACTCACTCTGTAGACCAGGCTGGCCTCGAACTCAGAGATCCGCCTGCCTCTGCCTCCCAAGTGCTGGGATTAAAGGCGTGCGCCACCACTGCCCGGCCTACTAGTTCTTAATATGACTTGGCCAGGCCCCCAATAAATGAGGCAGAGCCCTATTGGTTTAATCAGCATTAGCACAATTACTGAGCCATTACCTCTCAACTGCTTTTCTACATTAGACTGGCTCTCTATTCCCCAAGTTCCTTGCCAATAGTCCTCCTGTCTGTTCTAGATTCACTCCATCAGGCCATTTCTGGTTCTCTATCTTCTTTCCTTCCTTCCCCTATTTCCTCTACCCCCTTCCCTCTTTCCTTGTGGTCCCTATCTGTAACCCCCAGCCTGATATCCGAAGGCTCACCTACCTCTATTCTCCCCAGAAACTGTCAACTGCTTTATTTAACCAGTCAGAGAATATATGGAACATAGTTTATACAGCATCATTTAATGTATGTGAGAATCTGCTCACCCGGACTACAACCAGATGGTGGAGGCCAGTGTTTAGCATTTGAATACCTAACAGTGCCAGACAAACCCCCAAAATGTCTATGTGTAGGAACATATACATGTTGGGGACAAATTCAAGGCTTCATATATGCTGAACAAAAACTCTAGTACTGAGCTATGCTCCCAGCCCAGTGTTTGTAGTTTTTGAAATAAAAGACAATCAAGTTAAAGAACAGGGGCTTGGGAGACGGCTCGGTGGACGAAGCACTTTTAGTGAAAGCATGAGGACCCAAGTTCACACCATTTTCATCCGTGAGGACCTGAGCTCACACCATTTTCATCCGTGAGGACCCAAGTTCACACCTTTTCACCCACATAAACCTGGACATGGTGGCTAACCCTGTAATCCCTGACTCAGAGGCAAAGAGAAGGGATCCCAGGAGCAGGCTAACTATCTAGACCATCTAGGATCTAGATGGTTCATGTCCGGGGAAATAACTCAATATTAACTTCTGACTTCCACATGCAGGTGCACACATGGGTCCATGCACCCACATATATCATTCAAACATGTGCACACACACACATACCCATGCTGATAATTAATCTTAGAAAGATAGGAAGCTGAGCTTTAAGAAAAGGTGTTTACTGATCATTTGCAAGAACCCAGAAAGAATAATACATAGTTCATAAACATTTGTGGGATAATGTTGGGCCAAGTGTGGGAGTGTGGGCCTGTAACCTCAGTATTCAGAGGTAAGGACAGGAGGTCACAAGTCCAGCCTTGTTTGGGCAGTGAGACTCTGTCTTGGAAAAAAGAAATCAAAGAAAGAGAGAGAGAGAGAGAGAGAGAGAGAGAGAGAGGAAGGGAAAGAGGGGAAAAAAGAAAAAAAACTACCGATCATGAAGACTGCATATATAGAGAAATAGGCCAAAAATATATGTCTGTTCCTGGCGATATAAAACATGATATATTGCCAGTCATCAATCACTCTTATGTTTTTCTGGCTGGATATTACTCAGTCATCCCTGACTTAAAGAGGAGGAAACCACAGAAGGGCATTTCTCTCTGTTGCACAAACGTTTGCGTTTATGTGCACAAAGGACAAAGAGTCCCTTTTGGCTCCCCTCCCCCCCTCCCCCCTTAGCGAGTCAGTCGGTGGCTCTGCTCAGTGGCTATGGCTCTAGTCACAACGCTAATTGAAATTGCTTTCTCCTGGCCTCGTAGCCTGCCTTCCCCTGGGCTGTGCCCATTGCAACACCGCCGGCTAGTCTCTGTCCTCCCCTCACACGGAGTCCTCCATTTTATCCATTTTGTTTCTCTCCTTTGTACTCCTTGGGCAAATCAATCTAGGGAGGGTGTAGAGTAAGGATTTTCTAGAAAAATGCCATTGGCTTAATAACTTCCTCTTCTCACAGTTACATCTAATTCCTGTTGCGCTCATGGTACCAGGGGACTGAGGTCTGCACCCCGAAGCAAACACTCCCATCATTTCTCCCCGCCCCCACCTAACAAACATTCTTCAGCTCTTACCAAAGCCGGAAGCCCCAGACTTCTCTGGGTACTGTACACACTGTTGGGTGGGTTTTATGCACCGGGCAGAATTCCTTTAAAGTAAATATTAATCTTGCCTGGTATGTAAATGAAACATCTGCAATCGTCTGCATGTAATGATAGCATGGGGGGTGGGGAGGAAGGTGCGTAAAGGAGAGGGGGAGAGAAGGACAGAATGCTGGGCTAAGACAAAGGAATCTAGGCGGAGACCAGCTGTCTGAAAAGCTGAAGTAATTGTTCTCCCGGAATTACATCATCAGCCCAAATGCTGGAAGCCGTTCCAGTCATGGTCACTCCAGCTAGCCACCCAAGGAGTGGGTTCATTCCTTAGCATTCGTGGTGTTCAGACAGGAACCCGACACCCATTTGACACACTTACAACCCGTGCGTCGAACAGTTCTCCCATCATTCCCCACTCCCCCTTGCTGACTTTAGAAGGCACTAGAACTTTCCCAGAAGCCAGTCTACTTTCACTGAACACCAGGCTTTCAGCGATTGGCTGTTTTATGGCCCCCGTTGGATGGTAGTGGGCAAACGGGGTGAGATGCATTTGGAATAAGCTGGTTCAGACAGTGCCATGCTCATGTGGATTAATTTGGCCCTTTGATGTCTTCCTTGTTGTTTCTCAGCTGGAATGCTTCAAATGAGCCCTGAAGGCTCCCGTAGAAAAAGCTGCTGATGTAAATGGACGTGTGTTTAGAATGCACTGACACCTTACCCTTCCCAGAGATGAAGACGTAGGAAACAACCGATGGACTGGAACTTCTTCGGTTTCTTCTTCTAATAGGAGAGGTTGTTGAGTTCAGACTGCCCCTTCCTTCTCCTGTCTCTGGGTTTTTGTTGTTGTTGTTGTTGTTTTTTCAGATTACTTAAATTTTATCTATAACAGGAAGAGGTGGATCCTCAACTCTAGGACAGTCCTCTAAAAATTGATTTTGACCTCTGTGCCCAAGTGATTAGTGATTATTTTAAGAGCATTACCGGAGTCTTCGATATTCATCTTCAGCGGTGACTTTTTTCATCTTAAAAATATCTACGGCGATATGAAACTATATAAATGGAAATACATGAATTCACTTTAAATACTCTTTTCTGTTCTAAAATATATTTTATCAGAGAATCTGGGGATATTATACGTGCTCAGTAGTAGAGTGCCTGTCTTCATGCTTGATACTTTCAACTCAATGCCCAGCCGGGCGGTGGTGGTGCACGCCTTTAATTCCAGCACTCTCGGAGGCAGAGGCAGGTGGATTTCTGAGTTCAAGGACAGCCTGGTCTTCAGAGTGAGTTCCAGGACATCCAGGGCTATACAAGGAAATGCTATCTCAAAAACACATAAAAATAAGAAAAAAGAAAGAAAGAAAAAGAAAAAATTGAGAAGCTGTGGAAAAATGATAATTTATAACTCACACAAATATTGCTAAATTACAGTTAATCAGAGACGAGGCATAGCACCCACATACCAAATGCAGTGGTGTTGGCATGTAGTGTTGGCATGTGGACACCACTGTGTGTTCCTGGCACCAATAATTCAGTAGAATTCTGTACGGTGCCCTTTTCATGTCTCATAACGCTGTAAGAATCTTTAGGTACAATTTTCTTTTAAAGTAGCCTTTCTAATTTAGAAATCAGATTTTTAATTTGTCGTCGAATATACTTAGAGAAAGCCAACTCTGCTTATATTGACATTTCGAACGCTAGCCGAACCCTCAGTTAGTGAACACACTGTTTGTGTACTAATTGTTGTAAGTCACGGTGGAAACCCCATTTTATATGCTTAAGGGTTCATTCTTTTCCTTAGTCACGACTGCATCTCTTGCAGAAGCAGGTCAATGGTTCTCAGCCATGCTCTGCCTGAGACCTCTAGAGAGACTGAGGTTCTCCAGCGAATATTTCTCTTCAGAACACCGGTTCCCTTCAGAATGTCTCCACTCAGAGCAATGGTTAAAAACACATCCATAACACTTTAAACAAACTCCTCAAAACTGCAAACACTGCTTCAGGATGGACAGCGAAAACAGGGTCACCGCCAAGAGAGCGCTTTCACGGAACTGGCCGCCGTCCTGGGTAACAGGAGACTTTGGAAGTGATCACGCAAGGCTTTTGAGGAACAGAAATAGAACAATGTTGCCTCTCAATTTCAGGGCTCTGTCTGAATGACCCGCTTGGCACCTCTAGCATGCCTTTCTCCAAATTTCTGTCTTAGATGATTTGTTTGTTTTTGCTTTTGTGATTAGCTTTAGATCCTTGGCCAGGTTGGTTTAATCTATCATCTATCTATCTATCTATCTATCTATCTATCTATCTATCTATCATCTTATTTGTTTGTTTACTTTTAATTTGATACAGGGTCTCCCATATGCCAGGTTAGCCTGGGACTCACTATGTGGCTTGAGGCTTGCCTTGAACCCATGATCCATCTGCCTGTATCTCCCAAGTGCAGGAATTACTCGCATGCACCACCACTCCCAGCTTGGGTTTCTTATTTCATAAGTCCCTTCCTCCACTTGCCATTCCTCTACTCTACCCTACTCCCAAGGCTATCGGCAGTCGAACAAATGACCCTAGGAGTCATGGAAAAGTCTAAGTATTTAGGAAATCCGAAGAAAGTGAAGCCAATTTTCATATTAGAGAGGATTCCTTTCAAATTGTTTGGCCCGCTCGTCTGGGAATGGAAGCTAAGTCGAGCTAGAATCTGTCTCGAGAACGAGGGGCTCTGGATGCTGGGACGTGCCGTGCCCCGTGCCGTGGCACAGTACCGCCCTTAGCCTCACTTGCCCACCCCCGCTGGCGCGCCTGCTCCACCAATAAGAGGATTTCACTTCATGGTCCAGTTTTGGTTGCTGGCACCATGCAGCTGGGTCCCCCTAATCCAAAGATAACAAAAGCAGTAGATACTTACATTGCCAGAGTCCTTAGGACACCATCTCCCCTCGGCCCCGCAACGGGCAAGTTGGAAATGGCTCCCTCAGCCTGGGTTCCCAGTTCCCATGAAGCGGTCCACACGAGGCACCAGTGGAATGAGCAAGAAACAACTTCATCTCCAGCCACAGAGACTTGGGTGCTGTCCTTTCTGAGTAACTACAGTGCCTTGTTTTTGTTTTTGTTTTGTTTTTTCTTGCTGAAAAGCCAAATGTAAAAGCCAGGGAGAGAAACAATTAGCAGTTGCAGGGGCGTCCAGTAGAGCCTCTGCCTTCGCTCCACTAGGCTGAAGGAGCCGTATTTCCCCGACTGAAGCGAGACTATGCCTCTCTGGGGAGAGAGCTCTTCGTCCCCTCCAGCCGCCTTTCTGAAAGTTGAGATGGGAGAGTCAACTGCTTCCCTGTGTCTTAGACTAATCCTCAGGAAAGCAGCGGAAAAACCACCTAGGGTTTTTTGTTGTGTTTTATTTTGTTGTTTTTTTGTTTGTTTTGGACTTTGGTTTTACTTTTGGGGAAAATGAGGACAGGTCCTCCCCACTCTCATTTCTAGTCTTACTTTTCAATTTATTAAAATATTGTTGGGGGCTGGAGAGATGGCTCAGAGGTTAAGAAGAACACTGACTCTTTTTCAGAACCCCTGAGTTCGATTCCCAGCAACCACATGGTGGCCCATCTATTAGGGGACCTGTGGCCCTTTTCAGGGGTGTCTGTAGACAGCAACAGTGTAGTCACATATACACAATAAATACATGTTTTAAAAAATATTTCTGAATACCGCAGATACGAATTCAGTATGTTTGTAGATTAAAAACAAGAAAGTATCTCTTGGAAATGATCGTTGCATTTTTGTAGATAAGGTTTAACTTTCTAAATAAAGATCACATTAGCTAAAATATTTAACGCCTTATTTCCTTCGCCCTTGTATACCAAATTCCATTTCTTTTTCCTTATGGGGTGGGCAGATAGAAGTGGGGTTTTGAGACAGAGTCTCATGTAGCCCAGGCTGGCTTTGAATTCACTTTGTAGCTGAGGCTAGCCTTTCATCTTCTCTCAAGTGGTAGGTGTATAGGTATGTACCACCACCGCTCATGGCTCTTGCCCAGTTCCTTTTCAATTAATGTCTACAACCAATGTCTACGAATAATGAAAATGTTTGCCAGTGCCAGTTAATAATTGACAAGTTTTGTTTTTACAGACTTTGCTATAACTAAATTTCAAAATAGTACCTAGGAAGCGCTCTGCTCACTGTTACGACGGTTGATGCCATTATGTCATGAGATCATGATGCTATTAAAGGGACTTTTTAGAAAAATAAAAGGCAGTCTTTTTCAGGTATTTTTACTGCAGGGATATGCTAAGTCTTCAGATCAGGACTGCTTTGGGCCGCAGGTGGCAGAAGCTGGGTATAAGAATATAGCTAGGTGGAATTCCTTGTTCTTAGGTGAGAAGTCTGGGATCCTGGTGTGGTAGGGCATGCCGGGACCTGGGAGGGGGAGGCAGGATGGAGAGTTCTAGGCCAGCTTTGGACTAGAAGATTGACTCAGTCTTAAAAACAACAGACATCTGGAGGTGGGCAGTCCACAGTGAAGGAGAAGAAGGGCTGAGTGTTCGTTTTCTGTCACTGCCCACTGCTTTCCTGGAAACCTCTCACCAGTGGAGCCACTGGACACGGTGCCTGCGGGGAAGCTAGGGGTGGGGGATGGGGGTGGAGGGCTTCCTTTGTTTGTTTGTTTGAGATAAGGTTTCGTTTTCTAGACCCCACAGCCACTGCAAAACAAAAGAAACGCGCTATTTCTGTTACAGACAAGGGAGCGCAGAACAGGTAAGCAGGTAGCAGTATCCTCCAGGGAACTGTAAGTGCCCCAGTCTCAGATTTTTTGCAATAAAATGGGGAACTCGTGACTGTTTTCTTTCCCTTGGATACATTAAAAACTGAGGTGCCAGACTGGGTATGGTGGTAGTTGCCTTTAATCTTGGGAAACCAAGTCAGGTAGGTCTCTGTGAGTTCAAGGCCAGTCGGGTTCATAGATTCCAGGACAGCTAGTGAAATCTTGTCTTGGGGGAGGGGAGGGAACCAAAACAAACAATCAAAAAAACCAAAACAAAACAAAAAATTCCTGAGGTGCCTTGGGCTTATCTAGGTGGTGAGATTGTAATCGCAAAGTTGGACCTCCTTTGGACCAAGGTCCTCCAGTACTCACAAAAGACAAAGACAGAAAGCAGGTTAAGTTTGCAGACTGCTCCTTTAAACTCCTGGCTGCCTAATCCACTGCACTGAGAACCAGCCCAGGGCAAGGCCAAGGTCTCTTGGGCAATCTGCCAGCTGCCCCCCCCCCCCCCCGGGAGCCAGTTGTTCCGTCATTTCTTCCCTACTGTAACCACATACTCCACTGGTTCCTAGGCAGCTGCGACATCTGGATTAGCTTGCCAGGGAGAGTTCACGAGTCCAGGAAGCTGGGCACATCAAAGCTCTGGGAAGCGACCGGGTGGGGGAGGGGCGGGCAGAAGGCCTGTCCCTTCTGGCCTCCGGGGTGTGTTTCAGATAGGGTAGGAGGCACTCTAGCTCATGAAGAGAATCAATAAGCAAATATGTACAAAGATCCAAGCATCACAATGCGCGAGGGGGGGGGGTCCTGCAGTCAGCCCTGTTATCTTCATTCATTGTTTTAGCTGACTTTAACAGCTCCTGGGCCCGCAGTAAAAGCCGCGTGAAGTGCGGCAACCAGAAGAAAGGCTTGGCTCGGGACAGGAGCGCAGAGGCACTGGGAGCCAGCCATGGTTCTCAGGTTGTAAAATAAAATCTCCAGACCAATTGGACACTGGCCTGAGGCCACGGCAGTGATTAATGCCAAGAGTTGTAAAAAGCGCTATGCGGGAACGGTCAGCCAGGTTGCTCGGTGGGGTCGATGTGAATGGGTTTCGCTTCTCTTCTCTCTTCGAAGCAGCGTAATATGAAACACATCATTTCCAGTCTTTTTGGCATCTAAAGCAAAATTAAAAACTCATTTACTTTTCTCTTTTAATTAAGAACTTAGGCAACTTCGCAGGAGAAAAGGCCCCAAGTAACGAGATACGCCAACTTGTGACGTCATTCTGTCTCCCCCCCCCCCCAAGTCTTTCTTAATGTACACGGGAGCGTTTTTTTGTTTGTTTGTTTTGTTTTGTTTTTACACAGGTGCCATTGGTGTGGTAGACAAACAGTTCTGGGTTCAACTTTTTCCCCCTTAACCTTATTTTATGTAGGTTTATTGGAAACATGTGTTTTGGGGTTGTCTGTCAGCTGTGTTCCGTTACACTGGTCGGCACGGTCTGCTTAATCATGTCTGGTTTGTGCGGCACATGGACTGTTTTTCATTCTGTTTTTTTTTTTTTTTTTTCTCTTCCCGAGACAGGGTTTCTCTGTGTAGTTCAGGCTGTCCTGGAACTCACTCTGTAGACCAGGCTGGCCTCGAACTCAGAAATCTGCCTGCCTCTGCCTCCCAAGTGCTGGCATGTGTGCCATTAAAGGCGTGTGCCACCACCGCTGGCTCGTTGGGTGATTTTTAAGGATCATGTTCTCCAAAGGGCCACATCTTTGTCACTATTATAAAAAACTATTCACCTCTTGCTCGTTGATCGGCGATGTAGACATAAACTTGCCTTCCAACATCACTGCATGTGACAATTACTTATCTGTGTCTCCTCGATCCATATCATCTACTTCATGATGCTGGGGCTCAGGGTCCTGAAAACTACATCTCCCAGGATTCCCTTCTGGCTGGCTCTGAACTAGGTACAATTAGTAGAAAGTGCCAACAGCAATTAGAAAAGGAAGGAGTGCAGTTCTGTGCTACCGTAGTATTCCCCCCCCCCTTCCCATTCCACCACCTGCTTCCTGGCCACCTGCTTCCTGGCTTTCTTTCCTTATTAATCTCAGGGGAGCTACCTTTCACAGTCTGATTTCAGCTGGCTCAACAATATGGGTTTTTTTCTTTTTCTTTTTTCTTTTTTAATTTTAAGATTTATTTATTTATCTTTTGTGTATGAGTACACCATTTCTCTCTTCAGATACCAGAAGAGAGCATCAGATCCCATTACAGACAGTTGTGAGCCACCATGTGGTTGATGGGAATTGAACTCAGGACCTCTGGAAGAGCAGTCAGTGCTCTTAACCGCTGAGCCATCTCTCCAGCCCAATATGGTTTTTTCATATCAAGAAGCACTTTGTCTTTGAAAATCCTAGTATGGTCTTCCTTCCTTCCTTCCTCCCTTCCTTCCTTCCTTTTTCTTTTTTTGTCTTTTTTGGTTTTGTTTGTTTCTTTTAAGAAAGATTTTTCCCACCAGGCGATGGTGGCGCATGCCTTTAATCCCAGCAGGATTGGGAGGCAGAGGCAGGCAGATTTCTGAGTTCGAGGCCAGCCTGGTCTACAAAGTGAGTTCCAGGACAGCCAGGGCTACACAGAGAAACCCTGTCTGGGGGTGGGGGGTGGGGGGAAAGAAAGAAAGATTTTTTTCCCCATCTAGCTCCGGCTGGCCTGGAACTTACTATGTAGCCGAGGCTGGCCTCGAACTTGCAGCAATCATCAGGCTTCTTCTGCCTCTCAATGCCAGGATTGCTGGTGTGTGCCACTATATCTGACTTCCTGTTGACCTTTCGACAAAGGTGTTTACTGTCAGTTTTCTGTCCCTGTCTGTCCTGTTTACTGATGATTCTAATAAATATTTTAGTTAGACCTCTGTGCCATTCACGTCCCGAGAGTAACAAACAACAGAGTGAAGAGCCTGAAAACTAGCTTTGTTTCCCCCTTCAGTAACCTTTCATTTTACATCCACCTAGTTCCCTGCCCTGGTTTTCTGTCTGCTACTTCCTAGTATATCAGTGCTGCCAACCTGTTTTTCTAGAACTGTGGTTTAAACAAAATGTTGGGACTGGAGAGATGGCTCAGTCGGTGATGAACACTGGATGCTCTTCCCAGGGTCTGCGGTTTAATACCCAGCATTCAAGAGGAGGCTCCCAGTCATGGGTAACTCCAGTTCCAGGGGATCCGACACCTGCTGCGGGCACAGCATGCACAAGGTGCACAGACATATATGTTGCAAAACACCCATGCACATAAAAAGAAAATAATAAACCCTTTTTTAAAAAAGTCAGACAGTTACAGTGTACAAAATAAATCTTTTTAAAAAGTCAGTTTTGTTGTTTTGATTTTGCTTGTTTGGGGTTTTTGTTTGTTTTCTTTCTCTCTCTCTTTCTTTTTGGAGACAGCCCCTCCCCCTCCAGTTGTGGCTGTCCTAGAACCCACTATGTAGACAAGCCTGGCTTCAAACTCATAGAGATCCTCCTGCCTCTGCCTTCTTCTTCTTCTTCTTCGTCTTCTTCTTTTTTAGGTTTATTTATTATTATATGTAGGTACGCTGTAGCTGTCTTCAGACACACCAGAAGAGGGCATCAGATTTCTTTACAGATGGTTGTGAGCCACCATGTGGTTGCTGGGATTTGAACTCAGGACCTTCAGAAGAGCAGTCTGTGCTCTTGACCGCTGAGCCATCTCCTCATCTCCCTGCCTCTGCCTTCTAAGTGCTGGGATTAAATGAACAGGTTTCCACTCCTGCCTGGCTAAGGTTTCTTAATTTCCCTCTACAGTCTGAGAACACTACATCTGTAACCCTCCTTTCCCAAGTGTAGATATCTGTTTGGTTTGTTCTACCTAATCAGACATTTCCTGGAGAGTGCTCCTTTTCCATTGTAGCCCTCTGACCTTAGTGCAAATCAACCAGTTTCTACATACGAGGAGGAGGAGGAGGAGGAGGAGGAGGAGGAGGAGGAGGAGGAGGAGGAGGAGGAGGAGGCCAAGTCTGAATTGGCCAAACAGCATGCTCCCATGTATTCCCACTTTGTCTCTCACTGTCATTGGCTCGGGGTTAGACAGTGGGTGTCAGATGGTCCAGGTGAAGTGATAACAGGGTCTAGACTTTAGGCTTACATGTGGTGCTTCCCAGTACATCCTGGGTGCAGTGGCCAGGCCCATCCAATTTCCAGATGAACCAGTGTCAGAATGAAGAACAAAGTTATCATAATACGCAGCTACGGAGAGGGTAAAAGAAGATGGATCCAGGTGACCTTGCTGAATCACAGGATTGTCCTGTCTTTAAGCTCGCCCTACCTATGCCCTTACTACTTAAACTAGCAGTGCTGTTAGTAGTTAAGTGCCTTAGAGCTGAGTTTTCTCAGTTTGTCTTCCCAGCCTGGTATAACAAACAGGAAGTAGTCACTTTTATTAAGATGTGCAATGTTAACTGTTTGCTCAATAATTGTAACACTTGTTACCATTTATTATCTACTAAGGGCAAAGTAGTTAAAAATTGTTCTCATTCAAGATATTTCAGAGACTGGAAGAGAGCCTGGGCTACACAGAAGCAATGTGTTACTAGAAACAGGACTGTTGTAAATAGAGGTGCTTTCATCTATAAAGTGTTTTTTAGCTCCTCCTGTAGGGAACACCTTGGAGTGAAAGGTCTTTTTTAGTTAGAGTCTCTTGCCTTAGAGGGCCTTTCCTCAGAAGCAAACATGAACTCCTCTCCCTGACACGCTCTGAACAGTTCGGTCTTTGTCTCTAATGTCTCGCCACTTAACTCACACTCAGTCCCTACCCTGATAAATGCTTCTCCCGGTAAAGATACTTACCTTCCAGAATGACATAATTCAGGTCCGGGTGCTGAAGAAAACAAGTCACCTTGCCAGAGACTCCTGGTGGGAGAGGGAGAGCCGGGCTGTGGGTCAAGCTTGCCTATAAAGCCCAGGTCTTTTGATGATGACACTGATTCTCAACCCAAGCACTGAAGGATGCCGTGCGGTGTCTAAGTTAGGTTTAAAGGAGAGGCAGCGCCTGCTGTTGCTCTGGGAACTCATGCCAGGAGCCTTCTGCTACCTCGGGACGGGTTTGCTATGCCGAGACGATCATGCGGAGGAAATATGACTCCGCCAGAAATGTCCAGATATATAGTTCTCTTGCTCCCAGCTGTCTGACTCTTCCCAGCCCCCACCCCACCATGTTCTACAGTTCCTACCACTGCAGGAAGAGCTCTCAGTGACTACAGCTTGCCTGACCCAGCTAAACTCAGATTTGTGAGTAAAATATCCAATATCTTATGACAGTACCAAGTGTGGAACAGCTCACTAGCTGATTATAACTGGGGTGGGCACAGAGTTTGCATGTATTCCATCATGCATATATATCATGCATCTATATCACGCCTATCTATCATCATATATCATACATATATCTCCTGTCCTTGAAGAACTTATAGTCTAGTGGAAGAGTTATAAGACATCCTAGTGCTAGCTCTTAAGATCTGCCACTTGGTCATTAGCACTCTATTGTGAATAAATAAACTATTCTTCTCTCAGACATGGGGATGCTACATTTTAATCAGTTAATTCATTAATTAATCTATTAATAGTATTTTGAGACAGGTCTCATTGTGTAGTCCTGGATGGCCTGGAACTTGATGCAAACCAGGCTAGCCTCTTAAGCTCTAGGATTATAGATAAGTTCCATTGTGCCAGCTTTAGATGCTGTAATTAACAGTTAGATACAGTTATGGTTTTTTTACTTACGTATTTGCCATTCAAAACGATGATACATGGGGCTTAAAAAAATTACATTCCTCTGTGTGATTCTCAGTATGCATATAGTTATATATGACAGTCATTTCTTGCATTATTTACATACCTGTCTCAAATACTTTCACGAACACACAGTAAAGTCTCACAAGGATATCTGCAGTTGTGCAGTGCTGGTGGAGTTCTATCACTGTGGGATCCACTCTTCTTTGACCTGACTTATACAGACCTAGAGCCTTGATCGTTGTCAGCTGTCTATAGGTCTGTCCGCTCCAGGTTATTAAACAGATCCTATAATATTTTGGATTCACCTTCCTTCTTCCCTCTTCTCTTCCCTTCCATCTTTGTCATTGGCTTTTTTATTTATTTATTTATTTATTTTTTCTTTTAGAAAAGTTCTCACTAAACAACCGAGGTTGATCTCAAACTCAACTCAGCAGGAAGTCCATGTTGACATCACACACTGGGTCTTTCTGTGTAGGCTTCCTCACCCTGGCAATGAGCCACCACACCCAGCTTGGCCAATTTTTTTTTCCCATTCAGTATAATCCCCTAGAGATAAATACAAGTCATAAGCAACAATAGTTCATGTATGTATTAATTTTTTGGACTATTCATCCTTTAACAGGCATGGATTGTCATCCATTATGAATAAAGCTATTATGAACATTTTGTGTTTAGGCTTTCCTATGAAATCAAGTCTTCATTTCTCCGGGATAAATGCCCGCAAGTATAATTGCTGGGTTCTACAGTAGTTACATGTTTAGTTAGTTTATTTATTTTTGAGGAACTCTCAAACTGTGCTTTCGGAGAAGTGACGTCATTGCATACTCCCAGGAGTGTGATACACGAGTGATCTAATTTCTATGCATGCCGTTTGATTTTGAATAATACTTTAAACACCGCTTTCCGGATTAGACCTCCCTCCATGGATTCTTTGGTCAACAAAATTTCGGCCTTTACTCTCTGGGTAGACTCCCGGGGTGGGATGGGGCGTGACAAATTGAAGAGAAGAGGAGGCAGAGGGCACACCGTCTAATTTTAACACTCAGTGATTGCTGTCTTATTTTGGGTCCCTGACATCTTGTTTTAACTGGTTTCTATTGTAATTGTACCAGTAATCACTTTCCCTTCAGGTAATCTTTTCAAAGCCACTGAAAAGCTAGAAGAGCAAAAAGCAATAGATTAGCTGTGAACGCAGAAGCAGGTTTAGGAAGAGCTTGGAAACCATTGAAAGGTAACAGGGTTTTAGCTAAAGCTAAGTGGTCAAATCCCCACCAAGCAGCAGGTTTTCGGGGCAGATGCTCTAGGTAAGGGTGACTCCTTTAATGAAGCCTGGTAGTTTGATATCATGTAAGTTAATGACATGTAGTTTAATATCTCCTGATAATTATAGAGTGTCCTATCTTCTCTTAGGCAAACAGGACTCCTGCTACAGCCCTGGGAACAGACATGCTATAGACAAAAGCAGTGTTGGTGTTTCAGCAGTTTCTGTCTCAATTCTAAGGTGTTTAGAGCTTTAATAGATTACTGCATGGGCAGAAAAAACTTCTAAGAGTTACATTTTCAGTGCCAAAATTATTTCTTTTGTTGTTGTTGTTGTTGTTGTTTTTGTTTGTTGTTTGTTTTATTTTGTTTTTCTGAGGCAGGGTTTCTCTGTGTAGCCCTGGCTGTCCTGGAACCCACTCTGTAGACCAGGCTGGCCTCAAACTCAGAAATCTGCATGCCTCTGCCTCCCAAGTACTGGGATTTAAGGTATGCACCACCAGTGCCCGGCTCATTTTATTTAAAAAAAATTTTTTTTAAAGATTTATTTATTTATTTTATGTTTGTGAATACATTGTAGCTGTCTATAGACACACCAGAAGAGGGCATCAGATCCCATTACAGATGGTTGAGAGTCACCATGTGGTTGCTGGGAATTGAACTCAGGACCTGTGGAAGAGCTGTGAGTGCTCTTAACCACTGAGCGGTCTCACCAGCCCTCATTTCTTATACTATTTTATGTTAATGTTAATCACTAAAACATGGATACTAGCTTAAAATGGTTTTCTAAGTATGCAAATCCTGTTTTTATATGCTTCCCTTTTAGCGTGTAAGTTGCTACTGCCTGTACTACATATGTTGTCTTCTTATTGTCAAAACTCTCCAGTTCTATCTCATTGATTGTGTTCACCAGCAATACCAGCAGCCTCCATCCATTTCAAGGGTGGGTTGTGTGACTGTCAAGGTGGAAACAGCAATCTGATCATTAAAGTAGCGTTTCTATTTTGGGCTGAGTGCTCTGTAGTACAGCCTCTCACGCCTTCCTTTCCTGCCTTTCTTTTTTCTTCCTTTTTGAGCAAGCTCTTCCTGTCTAGCCCAGACTTCAAATCTCAGTTCTCTTGGCTTAACTACCAGGTGGTGGGGTGACGTTTTGTGCCACTGTGCTCAGTAACTCAAGGCAGTTAAAGTCCCCAGGCTGGCCTCAAACATGGCTGCTCTTCCGCCTTAGCCCTTCATATGCTGGTCTTTTAAGTGAACAACTCCCGGTTCAGATGCAAACCAGTTTTGCTCTTCCAAAGCTGTAGATGTTCAAGTTTATAATCTCGCTAGCATTTAGGCTTGCTATTTCAGAGAACCGAAAGGACAGTCATTGATAAATAATGTAAAGATGATAGTAAGGCTCTTACAGACATTTCCAGCCCAGATTCCTTAAAGGGAACCTTTCCTCTACGTTAATATATTATTTAAGAATTTCCAAGCCAATGACTGGGTGTATTTGTGCTTGTCTTTAATCTCAGCAAAGACGTGAAGGTCGTTGTGAGTTTCCCGATAGCCAGAGCTCCACAATGAGACCTTGCCACCAAAATGAAACAAAACAAACAAGAAAAAAAAAGTATTTCCGGGCTAGGTGTGGTGATGCCTTTGATCCCAGCACCTGGGAGACAGAGACAGGTGGTTCTTTGTAGAGGTCAGTCTGGTCCACGTTGGGGGTTCAAGGCCAGCCAGGGCTATTTGATGAGACGCTGCCTCAAAACAAACTAACACATAACAATCCTGTGTGCTGATTTGCATAAAACGAGGTACATCAGTATAGGATGTGTACTATACTTTTTTCCTCTTTAGCACTAACATGAGAGAAAATCATATTTTTGTACACGGTTCCTGCACGCTACTACTTTTGAGACAAGAAGTACCTATCTAGCCCCAGATGAGACCCTGAGAACTTAATTGGTGTTATTATCTGCTACTGAATCATCTTAAGTCACTCTTCCTTAGAGTGCAACTGTGGGCCTTCTGCATTGTTCTGATCAGTCCAAGCACACTGTTCCTGGTAAGGAGGCAGGAAAAGCACCTTGACTATTAACTAAAAACGAACCTTTGCAGATTACTTTCCAATTTATTAAGTTTTTATAAATTCTTATTTCATTTATTCTTCAAATGGACCTGTATGGCAGGGACTGTACAGTCTTCTAATTTTGTAGACTAGGACCCCAGCGGGCCAAAAAGACTAGATGAAATTGCCTGTAATCACAAACACTGCAAAAGCCAGAACAGGAGTCTAGATGTTACGATTCTGACTTCAGTGCCGGTTCTCACAATGCTTGGCAGAAAAGGGGAAGCCATACTCCTAAGAAGGACATGTGAAATATACCTTTAATACTCAAAATTACCAGGCTACCTTTACAGTACCACTAAGACGCTGCACCCAACGTTAGTTGGAGTGGTACCCAATTGCATTGCCTCACCGTTTCTGAAAAGGGAGAATTCTGGTTTTGTCTTCAGATCACTTCCCAATCAGAAATCTGTCTTTAAAATATTACTCAGAGGGTGTGGAAGTGTATACCCAGCACTGGGCAGGTTGAGGCAGGAGGATCTGAGGTTCAAGACCAGCCTAGGTTACATAGCAGCAGCAACAACAATAACAACACAATTAGTCACATTGAATGTTATCTTAAGCCAGACTTTTCCAGGACTTCAGCTAGGCCCAAATTCGTATTACATTTATCGATTGTCAGAGAACAGCTTGTGGGAGGCGGTTCTCTCCTACTCTGTGGGTCCCAGGGATCCAACTCAGCTCGTTAAGTTTGGTGGCAGATATCTTTACCGGCTGAGCCATTTCTCCAACTCCATTCCCATATCTTATATGGCAACGTGAACCCCTGAGTCTATTTACCCTACTTTCTCCCCTCACTGGATTTCTTATCAGTTTAAATAATTCACTGCTTACCCCATATTGGATGAGTTCCTACAACAGTGCAAGGCACGCGCTAGATCTGAGGGGTTTATACGTCTCGCGACTCCTTTAATTTGATGGCCTGGCTAACTGAGCAGGGCAATGGATTTCTGAGTCCCCGGATGCCTGTTTGCCGTCAGCCCGTAGGGCCACGGTGTTAGCAAGCATGTGTGACTACGGGTCATTGCGCATGGAGGCACTCTATAGGGGTGTTTCATTTCATTGCTTCTCCCCCGGCTGATTTCCAACTATACCCAATTTATTTTACTATTCCCCGGTGTCTTTACATTTTTTTTCTTTCTCAGAATGTTAAGAAGCAGAGGAGAAATGAACTAACAGAGGAGAAGAGTGAGTTCTGTGACTATCAAAAGACCCTCCTAAGGAGACGTGTGTGCTTCAAGTTCGAATTTCCTACCTTATTAAGTTTTAAAGTTTCATCCCTGGTTTTTAAGTTTTAAAACTTAAACTTTTTCTACTTCTCGCTGTGTGTTCTCTGCTACGCGCACCATCATAAACACTGGCTAGGATCCTAACTTAGGATGGATTTAAAATAGAAGTACTTAGGCATCTGACGGAGGGGCTGTACACGAACACTCACAAAGCACATTCTTTCCTCCTGCCCTCCTCAGCCCATGGCCCTGGGCAGTAAATCGTTCGGTGAAATAACCGGTTGAATACTTGCTGTTTTCTTTCGGTCTGCTGAGAAAAAGCTACATTGTTGGCAAAGTGACAGAAACTTTAAAAATGGAACCCAATATATGTCACATGCATATTTAAGGAATGTGCGTGCCACATAATATCTGTGCAATCTACTGTTCTCTCTGCTCTCTCTCTCTCTCTCTCTCTCTCTCTCCAGTTGTTATAAACATACAGGGAATTAGTGAACTTTTACAACTGGGTTTGTGGAGAGAGACCCGAGAAAAGCAAGTGGTGGCAACCCTTGGGCCTCCGGAAATACAAAGTTGGCGAACAACCAACTAGACGTACCTTTTTTTTTTTTTTTTTTTTCTTAAGGGAAAAGCACATTTTAAGTACAAAAATTCATTGTTTGAGCCGGTGTTCAGCTAATACCTCACATATCAAGATGCTTTAGAAAAGTCTCTGGTCCTTCCTTATCGGGCAGATCTTCATGAGCCCCTCCCCCGCTTTCTTACCCATGATTTTTTTTTACTCTGTTTATGTTTGGCCTTGACCTTTCTAACATGTATCATTTTCACCCACAGCTTAAGACACCTTTGATGTGGGTGACACTACATACTGTATATAATAGTATCCATTTAAAGCAGGAGGTCGGATTGTGCTTAATGACATGTAGTTCGGATTATATAAATACTACATGAAGGAGGGGAAACAGGGCCCTTCTGTGTACACATTTTAGATTGCTAGCTCTCTGCCTGTGTAGACTGTTAAGCTCCCCCCAGACAGGCAGTGATGAAATTCCTTCAGTGTCCTTGACTTCTGAAACTATAAAACCAAACCCTCCCAACTCAAACTAAAGAGGATGCAAGAAATTCACATACTTATTTTCGGTGCTTTTTCTACGTGTTCCGGAATCAAGTTTGAGGGTGGAGAGGAAGAAACTCAAAGCTTCAATTGCCTTCAAAGCTCAATTTGAGCAATTTTATTAAAAGTTTGGAAAGATGACTAGGAATAGTTCAAGTAGAATCTGCAAACATTTATGAATTTCATTCACTCTCTACCCATTTAAACCTCTACGAACAATCCGTTTTCTCTTACATCTTAGTACTCAGACTGGACTACTGAGTTTTTGTCTTTTGTTTGGGTCACTGTCTCATTGTTGTCGTCTGGCCTTGTTTTCTGTGGTTGAAAGACCACAGTTTTACACACTGTATTTCAAGAGACCTTAACTCAACCACCAGGCATTGGGGGCGGAGGGGATGCCTATAACCTTCCTGGCTTACCACACGCCCTTACTTTATTTGAATATTCATATCGTGCTTTGCTTGAGTAAAGGCTGGAATACTCTCGCTGCATAAATATAAATACAGTGATAATCAGGCCTTTGAATATACTAGTGGAAAACACCCAGCCCATTTCAGCCATCTTGTATTTATTATGGAGAGACTGATCGGCCTTTGGCTTCCTGTCCCTTTTCACGGGAGCTTTAAATGCGGACACCATTCCTGCAGCTATCTTTATATTGGGAAGTTCTAATGTGAGGTTGAAGTTTTTATAGGGAAAGTTGTTTGAAACGCAGTTGTCTTTAAGGGCGGGTTTGCCACAGCAAAGGTTAGGGGTTGCCAATAAACCCATTTATAGCAACTAATGTATTCTTCACTCTCCGAACACGGATGGGCGGCCTGCGTGCAATTCCTGTTGGAATTTCTAGTTGATCCTTCTGCAAAGAAAGGGGGGGGGGTCCCCAAACGGCTTTGGGAATAGAGAGGGCTGAGCCGTCCACGTATAGATTGGCCGCCTGGATTCCTGGGAGGTTGTGGAGGGAGGACACAGGGCTCCCAGTTCCCTAGGCCATTTTCAAACTTTTGTTCTATTGGGAATAACAAAACATTTTGGGAAGCAGGGAGTTTAATTTACTGCCACCAGCCTACTTAATAATAGCATCTTTGTCTGTTCTCTCTCCAGGACTCCTCCTCCTGACAAGGAAGCTAGCCGCTAGCCAATATACTTAGCACAGACAGTACAGCCAGCCTCAAAGTCCGAGGAGGCGGCGGACCCCCCCCCCCCACGCAGTCACTGAGCACCCACAGCACCCCGAGCACCCACAACTTAACTTTCCCGAAAGAAAAAGGTGCAGTGGGCGAGATACACTTTCCATCTTTCTCAGCTCATTTTGGAACAAGAAAGTGTATTTGTTTGTGTTTAGTTAAGCGAGGGGAAGAAAAGCCAACAAAGCCACCCTAAGGCATCCGCGGAAACTTCAGCTTGGCTAATTGCTCCCATATGTCCTCCTCGGATGCTTTCAGAGAGCAGCGTAGACCGAAGGCCGGGCCACTTTACTCATTTTCAAACGGCTAAAAAGGGGGGGAGAGGGCTAATCGCACTTCTGATCCTGTCCCACCGGGGTCCAGGCGAGGCCCCAGGGGAGCCACCTTCCCCGGGGAAGCTTGGCTTCCCGCAGAGAACATGCTGGGTGAGGAGGGGCGAAGGCGCCGGGCAGAAAGTTGGCGTGCCGCGCCCCAGCGGGTCCGAGAGCCGGGGCAGCTCCGGTCGGGAGGGGCGCGGGAGGCGCAGCCCCGGCGGGCGCGCACTGGGAAGGTGCCTTCCGGAACACGCGCAAGGGCGGGGACTCGCGCTGCCAATGAGGTCCCGGTGTGGGCCGAGCGAGGCGCGGGGACGGGCCCGAGCGCTGCCTCCGCGGTGGCAGCTGCGGGAGCCCGGCTCGGGAGCCGCAGGAGCCGCAGCCGCCAAGCGCCCAGCCCGCCGCGCCCTGAGGCCCGGCCCCCGGGGTGGGAACCGCGCCGAAAGCTGGAAACTTTCCTGGCAGGTAACTCTCGCTGCCCGGGCGCCGCTGCCGGTCCCCGGGAGTCCGCAGACGGCTCAGTTGCCGGAGCCGGCGGGGAAGGAGGGGTCCCGGAGAGCAGCCTGGGAAAACGAGAGCGAGGCTGGTGGGAAAGTTTCGGGACGCCCCCTCCTCCGCCGGGCCCAGCGGGAGCTTTCCGGGAATAGGCGCGGGCACGCCGGAGCTCCCGGCCTGGGGCTAGGCGCTGCCGGGGAGTCGGTGCAGGCCGTTTCCTGCGCTCCGGGAGGAGCCGGTTGCAGCAGAGCCCGGCTAGGGGGACCTTGGGATCACGCGGCGCGCCGGACTTTCCCAGCCGGCCCTTGCCCGCTTCTTCGGTCCCTTGGCTAGACAGGGCCTGGGCTGCGCCGGGCACCTGGAGGGCAGGGGGACGTGCAGGCGGGGCGCCTGGCACCGCGGGGTCTCGAGTGTCGCCGTGCGCCGGTCGCCAAGTTCCCGAGAGAACTTCAGCGGGGGAAATCGCATCGCCCACCGTGAGCTGAAAGTGTGTGCTTCGCTCCTGCAGGCTGCGGCTCGCAGATGCACGCCAATTTCTTTCCCTGGTGGTGTTGGTGTTAGGGTGATGATTTGGGATTAGACCTTGAGGATTGTTTTTTTTTCTTTTAGTAGTGCCAGCTAAATGAAGGGTCGTGTCAAGTTTGCGAGTCCCCTTGTCCTTGGGCGACCTAGTAGTTACTTTGGAGGCATTATAGGGATTCAGGTTCTTCCTGGAGGACTTTTGGGTGTGTGTGTGGGGGCCCCCGGGCTCGGCGCGGCCGCTTTCCGGAACGACTGGCGGGGAAGGAAGCCCTGGGCATTGTGTAGGGTGTTTGCTGACAGCAAGATCTCTGGACTGGCCTTCCCAAAACTTACTTGACTTATTGTGTAAAGGCTCCGGGAGGAAATGCGGCCGTGGCCAGGTAGAAGAAACGCGGCGCCGCGGCCGAGGGCGGAGGACGCCGAGCTGTGACAGTCTTCATCAGGCTGCCTCGGCTCCGGCTTGGCAGCCCGAGATCCTTGTGCCTGGAGTAGTGGGACTGGTCTGAGTAATACAGGTTCCTGCAGAGTGAACTCAGGGAGGTGAGGAGAGCACCTTCATCTTGAACTTGACCCCCCCCCCCCCCGGAGTAGCGTCCTGTCCTGGCTGGTTAAAAGGTAAAGGCTGTCTGAGTCTTAACCGGTAAAGAAGCTCAGACGCCGCTAGCACCTGGTTCAAGATCTTTTTAGGAAAAGGGCTCAGGGTGTCTGAGGTCGCGAACTCTGGAAATGCCAGACTCATCAGACTACCAAAGTTGTTGTGCTGGGGGAGGGAAGGAGAAACCTGGTTGGCAGGCACGGAGGGTTGGTTTTTCTTTGTGGTGAGAAAGAAGGCAGTCTTGCGTCTCCGCTTACACCAGATCCGCTACTCCCCTCCACCCACACCCCCTTCCTGGGTCATCCTTATCCTGCCAGGCTGGCACTCCTGGGATGGGGGAGGGAGGAAGAGAAGAAAGCCGATGTGAAGCTTTTCTGGGCAGCCCGGAGGTATTTCAGATCGGCTACTGGGAAGAGTCCTGGATTTTAACAGCTGCTTTTTGATTGCTGGGAATGAAAGAATTTATGAGCGCCTGAGAGGTGCTCGTTATGGTAACTGTTCTGGGTGTTTTGCTCATCTGGGCTCCTGAAAGAGCTCACAGGGACTTCCCTACAATCTGCAAAGTCTGTGTCAGCCGGAATGCTTGTGGGTGTCAATCAAAAGGCATCATAAATAGATCTTGGTGCGTTTACCAAGAAAAGTATGCCGAGCAAAGGAACTTTGGTGCCTGCCTGTGTCCGAGACTCCGCCTTCCTAGACCTTTTTTCTTACCGGCCAAGGTGTTTCCAGGCTTCCCAACTACTGTGATTAGACAGTGAGGGATGGGAAATAGTGTCATTGATTTTGGTGGAGGTGGGAAAGTCCAGAGATAAATTATGTAAGGTCACTTCCATGTTTCTATCTAGCAATTTCGATGCCACAAACTTAACTTTTGCTGGAACTCAAAAGTATTGATTTTCTTGCTGTTTTTGGTTTAACCACCAGAATGTCTAAATTATCATAATTCATGTTCATCTCGGAGCTAAAACATAACTGATTCCTAGTCAGCCCTTTTCTGCTTCCCATAACAGCCAGAAGACCATTTTGTCTCTTTAACCACATGCGATTTATTTGATGCCATAGTGAGTTTTGATGCCTGGTGATCCAGGGCACAGTTTTAGGGACAATGGAATTACTTTGACTAAATCATCCATTTTTAGACAACTTCTTTTCTGGGTTGCTGATTAATTCTTTATCTCCCAGAGAACATTAAAAGCCATGTCCCTGGGCTGGCAGAGCTATAATCCATATTATAATGAGGTTTTCCAGAATCGCTGGGAGGTAGGTAGTTCTGTTTTCACCAGGCACTTCAAATATAGTAAAGATTTTATTTCTGTTAGGTCGAGTATTTCCTAGTTAGAAAAATGGGTTCATGCTCTTGTCCAACCACTGTGACGCCTTGTTGAGGGAAGAACAAACTTTTTATTTTTATCATGGAACCTTTAGTTTTAACTTGTAACTTATGGGAATAAATATGTAAGAGACAAGCAAGAGCGTTTGTAAATAAATTTCTAGGCGCGCGCGCGCACGCGCGCGCACACACACACACACACACACACACAGGAGAATTGTGTTAGTTTCTAGAATGGGTTTGTTCTAAACTGGGTTTTTGTTTGTTTATATGTGAGTTTGTTTGAGACAGACAGGCCAGGCTGCTGTGAAACTCACAGATGTAGACCACACTGCCCTTGAATTCACAGAGCTCAGCTTGCCTCTGCTTCCCAGGTGCTGGGATTAAATCTCTGCACTACCAAACCTGGCTCTGATATTGTCTTGTAAATGCTTGTTTTAGTTGTAAAACTACCTCTCCCTCAGTTTACAGAAGTGTTTGGCCTATGGGGCTGTGAAGTCTTTCTGGGTTTTAGTTTTCTCACGGTCATCCCCAAAATGGAATCACATTGCAGCCTTCTGACTTCACAAGGAAATCTAGGAATTTTGGAACCTGTGCTGTAATATTAGAACAGTGTAGCGGCAGTCATAAAGGGCTTTACTACATATTTTATCCCTAATCCTCTCAGTGGAGTAAGTCAGGGCCCAGGAAGTTAGCGCAGTTGCCTGGTGTCGCCTGTGATGGAGTTGAACTTGAGCCCAACAGGTCCCTGAGTCCCCATTCCTTGCCCTATATCCTATATCTCTTTTGATTCATGTAAGTCACCTGTGAACTCACTAAAGCCTGACAAACAACCTGTGACAGTTTCTCACAGTGTTTCATTTATGGTGGTTTTGGTTTCTAGAACCCTGGGGCTTATTATTTCTGCTTTGATACGAAGGATTAAAAACAGCTCTCTAACAATGATAACTAAATATTCTCCGTAGGAGAGTTTCAGAAAGTCACACACCTCCAACTAATCATTTGTTTACTTTCAATTTCTTCTTTTAAAAAAAAACAAAATCAAGTAGGCTTCAGGGTCTAACGTGATTTATAGTTCAGAAGACTTTCAACTTAAACATAAGGACGAAAACACCATTTTACCTCTCATCTTGGCTTCTGTCTAGCTAAGCAGGAAGCCCGTGTAAATATCCCTTTCTGGAGTCCTGAGCCCTTCCTACTGCTGAGTGCATAGATCTCTTGTGAGCCGCTTCCCCTGCTATGCGATGCTCTTATGCTCCCGGTTAAGTGCTGAAGGGGTAGTAGGTCGCAGTGATACATTTTCCCTGTTGGCTGTGGTCCTGCCTGCCGGCTTAGGAGGAAGTACTAAGTGTAGCCGTGCCCTGGGTCTGGAAGCTGGGCGGGCTTCTCTTTGTATTTTTGGTAGTGCCGATGATCAAATCTGAGGGCTAGCTTTGCAAAGTATTAATTGAGATGGTGTTTAAACTCAGAAGATACATTGGTATCTGTTCACTGTCTGGCCAATCTGAAATCTGGGTCTGACCTGCTCCACACATGTGGTACCACTGAACCTCACTCTTTGGGAACTTTTAACAGGTTCAAAAATGAAATCGTAGTCTAGGATACCGGCTTCTTCTTCACAGCTTTTATTTCACGTATCGTTTGATCTGCGGGTGATCGTGAACGTGGGCGCGTGCGCCACCGTGCGTGGTCAGAGGACAACTTCCGGAGTTCTCTCCTCCTACTGTGGAGTCCGGGAATCGAACTCGGGTGGTCAGTCTTGCACAGCAAGCCCTTTGAACCATTGAGACAGCTCTTTTATGACTGAGGAACTTGTCCACGTAAAGCATGTCTTTATCTGTCGGTTTTTCCAGAAGGTCTTAACTGTGTAGCCTAGTTTGGCTTCAAGCTTGTGAACTCCCTGTCCCAGCCTGCTGTGTGCTGAGATTATAAGTATGTGACACAATTCGAGGCTTCAGAGTCAGCTCTTAGGACTTACTCTTGGAGAGGGCTAGCTTTACAAAGTATTAATTGAGATGGTGTTTAAACTCAGAAAATACATTGGTATCTGTTCACTGTCTGGCCAATCTGAAATTGTGGCCCTTTCCGTGAGAATTGAAAGCAGAAGAGGACACTGTGAAGCAGGGTTTCCTAGTAGAGTTGGAATGCTGTCACTGTTCCAAAGGGGACAGAAACAGAAAGTGGGGTGAGCAGATTTCCATGAAGACGGCTCTTAGAAGCCTTATCTCTCCGTTAGCTGAGGGAGTTCTGGTTTTGTTTGCCTGTGCTGCTGATCGGCTGTCCTTGTAGAGTGAGTGTCGTCTTTAAGGGCTTCTGTGAGTGTGTGGGTGATCAAGGAGAATGTTCCAGAGAGAAGCATCCCATAGACAGAAATGTCAAGAGGCAAGACCAACGCTGCAGAGACAGGACACAGACCATGGAGTCCAGCATGGGTTTTGCCATTAGCATGAGAGAATGTCTTAGTTCCAGAGTCTCCCGGCTAATACTCATTGTAGACAGATGTGAGCCCGGAATGTTCAGCCAGTTCACACAGAACCACGGTGACTCAGCACTGTCTTGCCTTACCCAGCATACCTAGGGTTGCACACCTGTGGTGGATTGGCTTGTTGTCCCTGAGGGGTGGAGAAGAGTGGATGAAACTGTCAACCCTGGGTGGCCTTTTTGCACAAAGGATGTACTGAAGCAAAGTGGTACATTATGTGACACATAGTTTTAACACATGAAAGACATCATGCAAATCAAGATGCATATACTGCATTTGTGCAGTTTAGAGTCAGTATCTGCTCACGGGACACACTTTTTCTTGAGTCCCATATCAGACAAGCATTCCCGTGTTTGTTCCTTGGTTCTGTTTTAATGACTGGTTACTAAATCCATTACGTATTGTCTTAGTCAGGGTTTCTATTCCTGCACAAACATCATGACCAAGAAGCAAGTTGGGGAGGAAAGGGTTTATTCAGCTTTCACTTCCACACAGCTGTTCATTACCAAAGGAAGTCAGGACTGGAACTCAAGCAGGTCAGGAAGCAGGAGCTGATGCAGAGGCCATGGAGGGATGTTACTTACTGGCTTGCTTCCCCTGGCTTGCTCAGCCTGCTCTCTTATAGAACCCAAGAATACCAGCCCAGAGATGGCACCGCCCACAAGGGGCCCTCCTTCACTTGATCACTAATTGAGAAAATGCCCCACAGCTGGATCTCATAGAGGCACTTCCCCAAGTGAAGCTCCTTTTCCTATGATAACTCCAGCCTGTGTCAAGTTGACACACCAAACTAGCCAGTACACGTATGTTATCGTTTCCAAATAATTGATTTTGACCTTTGATATCTTTGGAGATAAGGGAGCCCTCTGACTCAGACGGGGCATGTGTATTATTAAGGCGCCGTGACCTTGCACAGTTTCTGGCTCGTTGTAGCTTTGAAACCTCCTGTCATCAAGGAAGCTGTCTCTGCTGTTAGTGCCAACCTGAGAGAAATGGGGAAAGAATTCAAATTGACCAAAGAAGAGTTTCAGGCGGCAGACCCCGTTAAACCCACAAGATGGGTCTGTGGGCCACAGAGTGCCACAGAGGTTATTGTGGATGGACGAGACAGGGAGTAAGAAAACAAAAAAGCTGGCCGGCATGGCATAGGTCTCTCCAAGTGGTGTTGGCTGGCCTTAAAAGCATACCTAATGGCATAGGGTGTGCGAACATTCCTACCGTCTTCATGACATAGACTCCTGTAGTCTGGAAAGCCTAGACTTGGCCACATTCTACTGGGATTTAGTCGCTGTGTGTATTGCCATTCGTGTAAGGGGGATATCGAATTACTTCTAAAAACGTGGAGCTGGTCATAATTCCCATATAGTCTGTTCCAATCCTCTTACTGTCAGGCTTGGCTCTAAATTACTTGAGATTTGTAACATCAATTATTAATGTTTATTGAGTACTTGCTGATGTGGAACTGGATGTGTGAATTTTAAAAAATCCATGGAAATAAAAGAAGAGTAGCTCTACTCTCTAATGTACAGTGACAGATATGCACAGAGCCGCCTCCTGTGTCCCGGCCTCCCTTGCTTTTTGGACCAACCACGGCTTATTTCTTTGGAATGAAACTGGCCTCGGTCATGGTGGTTCTGCCCAGGCTTAGGTTCATCCACAATCACTGTGAAAAGCTGTAGAAAGCTCATATTACTTTCTACCCTTCCTACCACGATTCTGGTATTGATTGATTGATTGATTGATTGATTGACTGACTGACTCAGGGGGAGGACATGGGGAAGGAGAGGGTTTCCCCGTGTAGCCCTGGCTGTCCCGGAACTTGCTCTGTAGACCTCGCTAGCCTGGAACTCACAGACATCCGACTGCCTCTGCCTCCCAAGTGCTGGGATTAAGACCTGTGCCATCACCACCCAGCCACAAATCTGCTTTCAATTTTCAGTTGGCCACATATTCATGGGTTAGCTGGGTACGTCTCTTGTCCCAGGGAGAGACTCTTGAGTCAAGATAATTTCAGCATAACGGCTCCTGCTGTCAGTGACTGATTAAACGAGCAGGTTTGTGACAGCATATGCAGATTGTGACTTGCATTCCATGGAGTTTGGAGGAGTCTAACGCTCTACAGAGGTGGAAGGTACCCCAAACCACAGTGACGACTTCTCAGCTGCTGAATTAGCCAGCCCCAGAGCTACCATGACTTGTAACAACGTCTCTGAGGAAAGTAATTTTTATGAGTGCATAAGACAGTGATCACCAAAGCAGAATGTGCCGGCTTCTCCAGGATGGGAGAGGAAGGGAACTCAGAGCTTTCTCAAGGGAAAAGCCAAACAGTTTTCCTAACATTTACATATGGGTAAACACTGGGTGTGTATCTGCTCAGCACCTGTCTCGTGAGGAGCATTTTACAATCTAGCAGAGCTGACTCTGGTACCTGAATTGCCCTTCTTGACTTAGATCAGTGGTTCTCAACCTTCCTAAAAGCTGTGACCCTTTAATGCCTTTCCTCATGCAGTGGTGATCCATAACTTTATTTCATTGCTACTCATAACTGTAATTTTGTTATGGCTATGAATAGTAATGCAAATGTCTGATAGTCTGATATACAGGGTATCTAATAGGTGACCCCTGTGTAAGGGTTGTTTGACACCGAAGGGGTCAAGACCCACAGGTTGAGAACCACTGCCTTAGATGACCTCTGTCCACTCACATGGACTTACGGTATATATCATCGTCTGTTTTTAATTATACTGGCTTCCACAGAATGGAAGCCACTTTATTCTTTTGTTGTTGTTGTTGTTGTTTGTTTTTTGTTTTTCGAGACAGGGTTTCTCTATGTAGCCTTGGCTGTCCTGGAACTCACTCTGTAAACCAGGCTGGCCTCAAACTCAGAAATCCGCCTGCCTCTGCCTCCCAAGTGCTGGGATTACAGGCGTGTGCCACCACCGCCTGGCTGGAAGCCACTTTAATGGCACACATTTGGAGTAAAGCTAATGAGACGGTTTGAAGGAGGAGGGTTTATTATAAAGTGGTTAGGAAACTGGCTTTGATAGGTTGGCACAATTTATATTATTAATAAAAATGAACTAAAATACTGATTGAGTTTAAGTCTCGTTAGAGTCTCAGGAAACGTCATATGTTATATTTGTCGTATGTGGAAATCTAGTAAATATTATATGCATATATGTAAACAAATGCCCCTATGGATGCAGTGTAACATGTAGAAAAGAACAAGAAAGGCTCAATGTTAGGAAGTGAGGCCCCGGGGGCAGATGATGGACACAAGTCAGGAAAGGATATGAGATTGCTTTTCCAGCTCCAACTGTGGTAGATTGTTTTTTCATCGTATATAGGTGCATAAAGATAGTGAAATAGAAAATTCAGTGTGGGTGCTGGAGAGATGACTCAGCGGTTAAGAGCACACTGACTGCTCTTCCAGAAATCCTGAGTTCTGGAGGTCCTGAGTTCAAATCCCAGCAACCACATGGTGGCTCACAACCATCTGTAATGAGATCTGACACCCTCTTCTGGTGTGTCTGAAGACAGCTACAGTGTACTTACATATAATAAATACATAAATCTTTTAAAAAAAATTCAGTGTGAGCTCCAACACTTCCATTCCAGATGGCCACTCTAAGCCCTGTGTGTGGTGGGGCACACTTTTTTGTTTGATTGTTTGTTTGTTTTGGTTTTTTTCGAGACAGGGTTTCTCTGTATAGCCCTGGCTGTCCTGGAACTCACTCTGTAGACCAGACTGGCCTCGAACTCAGAAATCCGCCTGCCTCTGCCTCCTAGAGTGCTGGGATTACAGGCGTGCGTCACCACCGCCCAGCTGGGGCACACTTTTAATGCCAGCAATTGGAAAGCAGAGACAGGCAGGTGAATGAGAGGCCGACCCAGTCTACGTCGTAGTGAATTCCAGGACAGCTGGGGCTATGGAGAGAGACTGGGCCTCTAAAAAGTTCATTGAGGTGTACTTTGAGTCTCATTGGTTAATTTTGGTGTGTAATGGATTTTTTAAAAATTTGCACTGCCGGGCGGTGGTGGCGCACGCCTTTAATCCCAGCACTTGGGAGGCAGAGGCAGGCGGATTTCTGAGTTCGAGGCCAGCCTGGACTACAGAGTGAGCCCAGGACAGCCAGGGCTACACAGAGAAACCCTGTCTCAAAAAACCAAAAAAAAAAAAAAAAAAAAAAAAAAAAAAATTTTGCACTAACCCCACCCCGACACACGGATTTTCTGTGTGGCCCTGGCTGTCCTGGGACTCCCATCGATAGAACAGAATGGCTTTGGAGTCAGATGTGCTCCTGCCTCTGCCTCCTGGGTGCTGGGATTAAAGGTGTGCACACCACACCCAGCACACGAGCCTTTTCATTATGCCTACATTATATACACTTTATACTCTGTTTGGGTTATATGTTTAATCTTTTTTACTGAGAGGCTTGTGTCTTCACAGAACATTTGAGAATACCCTGTAAGTCACTTACATAAAGCTCTTTTTTATGATTTGTTTGTTTACTTCTTTAAATGTTCATGTGTGAGCCTTTGGGTGTGTATATATACCATGTGTGCAGGAGCCCACAGAGGCCGGAGAGGATGTCAGGTCCTTTACTGGAGTTACAGGTGGTTGTGAGTCGCCTTGTGGGCTCTGGGAGCCACGCCCTGGTCCTCTGGAAGAGCAGTGAGTACTCTTCACCACCCCACCGAGCCTCTCTCTAGTTCCTCTGCTTTCCTCTCCCCCTCCTCACTCGCAGCTGGAAGCATTGTAGCAGGTCTGAGGACAGTTGAGAGTGGTGGCCTTCTCCATTTTACTTGAAGCTGACGAGTCTCCTTACGGTCTAGCCCTTATGTTCGATTTTGCCTTTAATAAAGTTCTTCCTCTCTTCTTTCCCCGAAACTGAAAATGATACCCATCCTGTCTCTGCCTCCCAAGTGCTGGGATTAAAGGCGTGCGCCACCACTGCCTGGCTTGCCTAAATCACTTTTTTAAAAAAAAGTAATTATTTACTTCTGCTTTGGAATAAAGAGACAGGCAGAGAGTAGTTTTTCAATTTTGAAAGCATCTATTTGTTTTTCTGTGTGTGGGTATTTCACCTTCACGTATGCATGTGCACCACTTTCATGTCTGGAGTCTGTGGTGGTCAGAAGAGGATGCTGGATTCCTGGAAGGGAGTCACAGATTATTGTGAGCTGCCATGTGGGTGCTGGGAATCGAACTCAGGTCCTCTGCAAGAACATGAGCCCCTAACTGCTGGGCTATCTCTTTCTAGCGCCAGAACCCACCGTTTTTAAATGTCACTTGTGCACCAAGTATTTTGGGTGGCTCTGCCACTTCCAGAGCTTAGCGACCCCTGAGAGCTCAGAGAGCTGTGCACATAGGGCAGAGAGTTAAGAAGGGTCCAAGACACAAACCCAAGTCACTTTTGTGCCACGGCTCTGTGCACGCCTGCATCTATGCATGTGAGTGTGTGTGTGTGAGAGAGAGATAGAGAGAGAGAGAGACTGTGAGTGTGTATGTGTGTGAATGTGTGTGTGTGTGTGTGTGTGTGTGTGAGAGAGAGAGAGAGAGAGAGAGAGAGACTGTGAGTGTGTATGTGTGTGAATGTGTGTGTGTGTGTGTGTGTGTGTGAGAGTGTGTGTTGGGAATAGAGACTGAGTATCTTGTTGTACACCATTATTTGTCCCATATATACAACATGCAATTTTACCACAGTAAAGTGAACACACCCAGTACCTACACTACCTTGCCTCTGAATCTGACATTCTTTTTGTTTGCTTGATGTGGCTTTTTGTTGTTGTTGTTTGTTTGTTTTTTGAGACAGGGTTTCTCTGTGTGGCCCTAACTGTCCTGGAACTCACTCTGTAGATCAGGCTAGCCTTGAACTCAGAGATGCCCCTGCCTTTGATCCCCGAGTCCTGCAATTAAAGGCACATGCCACCACTGCCTGGCTCTTCTCTGGTGTGCTTTTGAGACAGGATCTCACTGTATACCTCTGACTGTCCTGGAACTCAGGCTGTCTTTGAACTCATAGAGATCCACTTATCTTTGCCGCCTGAGTGCCCAGCCCAAACCCCATCCCATTCCACATATAATATTTGAGATCACAACAGTATTTGTCTGTGCCTGGCTTACTTCTAACTTATTTAATATATTCTGCACAGTGGCCACATGCATATTGTAAAAAAATGATGAGATACTTTCCTTTTTATGACTATATAATAACCCCACAATACATTTACGTGTGTGTGTGTGTGTGTGTGTGTGTGTGTGTGTGTGTGTGAATTTCTTTATCTATTCATGGTCATATAGGTTGAGTCCACATATTGCCTATTGGGAATAGTGTTGCAGTGAACATGAAGGTATAAACATCTGTTCAAGACACGGGTCTTATTTTATTGATCGTAAGCACAAAAGGGGAATGTGGAATCACAGTAATTCTATTTTGATTTTTTTTTGAGGAATTTACATGGGTATAATAATTTTGCCACTAGTAGCATGCAAAGGGTCCCCCTCTCTCCACAGCCCTGCATGCAGCACTAGTGGTTACTGTTTTGTTGAAACAGCTCTTCTACTAGGTATGAGACGACCGACTGTGGTTTGATTGCTTTGGGGTCTTGAGTGTGGTCTTAGAAGAACTTAGTTACACAGAGTGCTGTGTATTCCTTTGGGAATATTGACATGGACAACGATGGGGAATTGGACAATCCTAGGCGGGTACCTAGCGCATGAGCTATGTGAAGATCTTTTGGGCTGTGTGTGTGTGTGTGTGTGTGTGTGTGTGTGTGAGAGAGAGAGAGAGAGAGAGAGAGAGAGATATGTGTGATGCACATGCCACTGTGTATATATAGAGATCAGAAGACAATCTATGGGAGTTAGTTCTCTCCTTCCTACAGGGGTGGGGTGAGGTGGGGTGGGGTGTGGGACCAAGATTCAAACTCAGGTTGTCAGACCGATGACAAGCCCCCTTTTGTCTTTATCTGCTGAGCTATCTCATTAGCTTGATTTAAAAACAACAATGATGACAACAACAAAGTTTCATGCAGCCCAGACTGACTTCAAACTCAATAAATAGCTGCAGCCAGTCTTGAACTCCTAATCCTGTTGTCTCCAGCTTTAAGTGATGGGGTTGCAGGCATGTGCTACCATCTATGGCTGATATGCAGGAAGACCCTAACTGCCCGTGGGACGGTCAGCCATCGGTAATTACTACCAAGTAAATCCCTGGAAGACTGTCCTGGGCTGCCGTGACACTGGCCAGGGCACTCCTGTTGGGAATGGTGGCCTCCACACTCTGAGCTGACATTCCTTACACGGAAAGGCTAATTGAGGGTTGACAAGCTGTCTGCTTTCAAGTTGAGCTGTGCTGGCTCCTCTGTGCTGCTGTGATGAAAAACAGATTCCCCCAGAGTTTTGAGGGTCAGATGACAGAGTGTGTAGGGAAGTGTCTGGAACATTGTAAATGGCCTCCTGGGCAGGGGAAGCATCAACCCTGATCATTCCCTTGTGCGGCTGACTTCTATCTCATACGTCTTTGTTAGCCGTTTCTGTTTCCTTTCGAGTACATTTCCATACATTTTAGAGGGCACTCTAAGTGGAATGGGACACAGTTTTTTTGAGAAAAAGTACAGATAGATGTTGGAAGTGACTGTAGAACACTTAGCTGTCGAAGTGGGTCTGATGTGTGATCCGGGGATTCTCTGGCCGTTTAGTTGACCAGGTACTTTCTGCTTAAGTGGGACACTGCCAGATGATGATGAGAATCAGGGCTTCTGTCAGAAGTGATGGCAAATTTTAAACGGTACGCTTGCAGGAGACGTTTGCTTTCTATGGTTATTTTAATCAGTTCCTTGGAGAGGAGTTGGTATTCCTTGGAAATACCTCAGCACAGAAGGAAACTGAAAAGTTAGGTGTAGTTAGGCAACCTGGATGAGTTTGAAGTCCTTTATCTGTGGATTAAAAAAAAAAAAAATAGGTAGGAGTAAGACTGGACATCGTGGAGGCCAAGTTTGCTGTGGAATTTTGCATTGTAGAGATTTATAAACTAAAGCATGTCAGAGACAACCTAATTATAGATGCAAGAGACAGAAGCGGTCAGTAGCTCTTAGATTGCCAACATGGAATTTTGATTTTTTTTTTGATTTGTTTATTTTTGTTAGAGGGACCAACTTTGCAGCCCAGGCTAGTCTGGATCTCACCGTTGAGTTTTCTCAGTGCTGGCACTGCGGGTGGGCACCGCTGTCATCTGCCTGCCTTGTCTGGGTTTCTTAACTGGAATGTGATTTAAGATAACCTTCCTACAGGGTGGTTTGTCTAAGCAAACAGCAGTTTCCCAAGTGGGTTCTAGAGTTAAATAAATGAAAAAATCTGGGTTGAGCAAAGTACAACAGGTGCGTGCGTGCATGCATGCATGCATGCATACATGCATGTATAAGCAAATGTGTATAGAGGCCTGAAGGGCTTACAGTCCCAGAGGATTAGAGGCCAGCATGGTGGAACCCAGGCGCGGTGGCAGGAACAGCTGGAGCTCACTTTTAACTCCCAGCCGGAAGCAGAGAGTACGTTGAAGATTTAGAAGCCTTAAAGCCTGCCCCATTTCTCACGTTCTTCACCAAGGCCACACCCCAACCCTTCACAGACAGCTTCACAGGCTGACGCCCAGGTATTCAGGCATGGGAACCTCGAGGCTGTTCTAAACACCACAGGGGTCTTCCTATTCCATCACCCTATCTTATTTGCTTAGGGTCTCTTGCAAAACCTAGAGCTTGCCAGTATTGAAATTAGCAAGCCTGCCTCTGGGACTCCCTGACTCCGTGTCCCTGGTGATGGGATCACAGGAGGCCGCGTGCCTCCCTCCCTGCCTTTATGTGCCTTCTGGGCTTCTGAAGGCCAACACTCAAACTGGTGTGCCAAGCACCGAGCAATCTTCTCAGTCCCAAACCAGGTAAGTTTCTAAAAATGCTGCAACTTTTGAACACTCAGGTCTTATGCTTAGATCTCTTAGAAGGCAAATGGAGTATTCAGGTTTTACAAATACATGGAACTTTTTTTTTGTTTTTTGTTTTTTTTTTTGCAAAGCATAACAACAGTGGTTGAATAGTTTATCGAGTATTTTAAAGCAAATCCAGTTAATGTAATTTTGCTTCGCAAACTTTAGTATATATTTCTAACTAAGGACTATCCAAAAAAAAAAAACAAAAACAAAACCCTCTTCATTATCACATACACATAACAATAATCTCTGTTATCTGACCGTCCTTTAGATGTCATTTGTTAATTTTTTTTTTCTGACAAAGAACATGTAGATTATCTCATATCCTGAAATGGTTTCCAAGTGGTGGTATTTATGTTGTTGCTTTGCCCCGCCCGATATTTCCTATAAACTGGAAGCGGAGGCTAGTTTTAAAGGTGTAATTAGGGGCTGGTGAGATGGCCAGCAGATAAATGTACTCGCTCTCAAGCCATTTGACCAGAGTTCGAGCCTCTGTGGTGGAAGAGAATTGACTCCTGCAAGTTGTCTTCTGACTTTTAGTCCACAGCCCTGGCAGTAGCGTGCACACATGCACAAAACATAAATACAAATTTAAGAAAGGCACAAGGAGATTAGGGTAAAAGTCTTTTGAGGGGAGAAAAGGTCTTTGTGTATTTTTTTCACTCTCCTTATTTGGGACCATCATTTAGGTTTAGTAACTCATAAGAAGTGGCTTAAAAGAAAATAAAGGAAATAATGTCTAAGAATCTCTTTGGAACTGATTCTATTGTTAGCATGTCAAGGAGGTGAGGTTGGATTGGCCCAGGTGTGATGAGGAGGTGTGCTGTGGTGTTGGCCTGGTGACCTGGGTGGAACAGCATACTGTACCTTTTTTAGCATGGGTCTTCTCAGCGCTTTTGGTGTTGAACACTTTTGGTTTTATTTA
This sequence comes from Apodemus agrarius, assembly GCA_964023405.1. Classification (NCBI taxonomy): domain Eukaryota; kingdom Metazoa; phylum Chordata; class Mammalia; order Rodentia; family Muridae; genus Apodemus; species Apodemus agrarius. The sequence goes on along the minus strand of OZ030008.1, from coordinate 125,296,026 downwards.
GAATGACTAGGTAGTTTATTATATGTGAGTACATTGTAGCTGTCTTCAGATGCACCAGAAGAGGGCATCAGATCTCATTACGGATGGTTATGAACCACCATGTGGTTGCTGGGATTTGAACTCAGGACCTCCGGAAGAGCAGTCAGTGCTCCTAACTGCTGAGCCATCTCTCCAGCCCCGACAAGGTAGTTTTATTTATTTATTTATTTTATTTTTTTTTTTTTTCTTTCTCGAGACAGGGTTTCTCTCTGTAGCCCTGGCTGTCCTGGAACTCACTGTGTAGACCAGGCTGGCCTCGAACTCAGAAATCCGCCTGCCTCTGCCTCCCAAACGCTGGGATTAAAGGCATGCGCCACCAATGCCCAGCCGGACAAGGTGGTTTTAATAAACTATTGCATGGTGGCTCATCTTTGTTTGCCAAATAATTTAGAGATACACATCGATTTTATTTCTACTAGATAACAGTTTTTTGTTTTTTGTTTTTTTTTTTTGTTTGTTTGTTTGTTTGTTTTTTTAAATAAACCTTTTCTGACCAATCTAAGAACAAAAACGTAAGGAAACCTTCATGGCAGCAAATTTATGTGCACACCATCTGGAAATCGCAGAGGAGTAAATCACAGTTCCCCTCGTTGCTGGCTTTGCTAATTTAATTAGCCATCTACATTTTCCCCTTCTTTAGCCTTTTGAGTGCTTTTATGTCTGGGAAAACTTGAAGGAATTTCGTGTGTTAATGAAGAATAACAACCACATATAAAGTGGCTTTCTATGATGAATGGCGACCTTCATAAGCCTTTGCCAGCGCATTCTTACATTTAATCCCTTGGCTGGCAGGGATTTGTACACTGTTTTATACATTAAAATTTGCCCTTTGTGAAGTAAAGTGCCATCATCAGACTAGGTATTTTGTAACTATAGCACATCACTGCAGATGTACACATCACTGCAGATGCCTCCCTGTTTGTTTAGAGATGAAGTCCTGTTCTGTTGCTCAGATTAGCATCCTGAGTTCAGTGTGTGTGCCTCTGTGCTGGGCTCCTCTTTGTTTTGTTTTGTTTTTTTTTTGGGGGGGGGGAGCTAGTAAAAAACATCAAACCCCAGAGCTTGTGCCCACGAGGCATGTACCTGTTGCAGGAAATATTAAATATTAATATCTTTATGAAAATCCATTTCCCATCTGAGATGGGGACCATGAGAGGCTTCTTGGACCTTGGTGGTGTTTTGCTCTGTGGTTCAGAACAATGGATTGTATTTTATTTACATGAAGCATTTCTGCACGCCACACTCCAGTCATGCGGATGTGTTTATTTACAGGGCGTTTGCCAGCCCGGAGGGAGGTGTTTGCCAGTCAGGAGGGAGGCTTCCCCTGAGAGTTGCCAGAGTTGGGGTGGGGTGGGGTGAGGTGGGGTGGGGTGAGGAATCCTTGTCATAACAAGAGACAGGGAGTCTTGTTAAAGACGATATCTGGTGGGATTAGCTCTTTTTCCGCGTGTCTCCAGGTCTTATGTCACTGGCTTTGGATCTAGCTTCTATGAGAATAGGACAAGGACTTACACTGCTTCCTACCCAGGAGTTATCATTCTCTGAGAATGAACTCAGCACCCCAGTGACACCTATGTTCTGCTACACTTTCCTCCCGTTTATTAAACGTTCTCCTGTGATCTTTTTCTTTCTGAATCTCTTGTTTAAGCCCGAGGGCTCTCTTCCACTGATAAAGCCTCACAGTCTGGAAGTCAGGGCAGGAGGAAGAGAGCTGTCTTGTCCAGGAGGGTGGTGCCCCGGGGACCGGAGACCAGCCAATGGGATTTATGGCGAGTTCACCCTCCTCCGCCTCCATAGCTTCTTCCATTCCTAGAAGCTCAGCCGGTCTCACGCACAGAATGTCATTCATGCACGTGCTGCCTTGTCCTGCTGGTCGCCGATTGTGATGTGGCTTGCCTAGCTAGGGCTACGACTGCTAGAATGAAAGACCATGACCAAAAGCTAGGTGGGGGAGGAAAGGGTTTGTTTGGCTCCTACTGCCACACTGCGGCATGACTGAAGGAAGTCGGGCTAGGAACATGGAACCTAGCGGGAGCTCAGGTACGGGCCCTGGAGGAGCGCTGCTTACTGGCTTACATTGACTATTCTCTCTCTTATAGTTCCCAGGGCCACCAACCAGCCCAGGGGTGTCCCCACACATCTTGGGTTGGGCTCAGTCTACCAATCACTAATTAAGAAAATGCCCTATAGACTTGTCTGCTTACAGTCAGAGTCATTTTCTTCTGGAGGCGTGTCCCCCCCCTCAATTGAGGCTCTCCTCTCCAATGACAATAGTTTGTGTCAAGTGGACATAAAACTAGCCCGCACGTGCTTCATGTATGTCCTAGCTGGGTAGGACTGTTGACCGCCACCCTCCTTTGGAAGCTTGAATAGCAGGGCACCTTCTGGTACGATGCAAAGAGGGAGGAGGCCTTCTGGTTAGTTCCAGCTGGGCAGCCTCAAGGCCTGAAGTGAATGGTGTCTACGACAATAGGGACTTGTTTTCCAGCCCTGGGGACAGCCAGTACAATAGCAGTAGCACCAATAGCAGTAGCCTGTACTGTTTCGGACCAACAACCCCAAACGGCTTCTTATGCCTGTTGGATGGTCTTTGGCTCTTGCAGCCAACAAGTAGCTCTTGAGGGCTATCACACCCTTTTGAGGGCCAGGCCTGTGTCTCTCTCTGAGACAGTTGCACACATAGTTCCTAGGGGAAGGTGACCAGTACCTAGTCCTTCAGGAGGAAGGAGGAAGCGGAGGTGGAGGAAGAGGAGGTGTTGGTTCTAGGCTGGCATCAGGGGGCAGAGGGAGGAGATGAAGCCCGGGTAGGATTTTTGCCAGGTGTGGGAGGGTGTGCCTTCTGGATGCAGGGAGCGCCGTGAGCAGAGGCTGGGAGGTATGCAGACAAGTCGGGGGTTCGTTCAGGAACAGACGGGGCCTGGCCTTTGGTAGAGTGGATGGAAGGAGAGAGCCAGACCAAGAAGCGTGGGCTTGCTCCTGAGAGTAAGGGATAGCTGTCGAAGGCCTTTGGGCTGGGAGATGATGTCATCAGATCTGTGTTTGGGAGCAAAGCCTTGGCGGCGGTGGAGGGCAGGAGACTGGCGTGGGCATAGGGGGTGGCAGGCCACTCTGCTGGGCTTTTGAAGTAGGTCAGCTGAGAGATGACAGGTAGGGCGGGAAGAGAACGGAGGGCCGCTGAGAGCCTTTGAGTGCACACTAAAGACACAGCTCTGAGTGCACACTAAAGACACATCTCATGCAGTTTCATGAAGGGAGACAGACCCAAGCTCACCCGGGTCCTCTCGGGACAGGCTGTCCAAAAACACTCGTTTAACAAACTGAGGTTTCACGGTGCAACTTGCCTTTTCCAGCAGTTTTCACGAACTGGGCAGCGTTGGGTCCGCAGAGCAGACGGGAACTCAGAGAAAGGCGGAGCGGGGCAAGAAGAGCCAGCAGGGACAGCAAGTGCTGCGGAGAGGACGGGTTAGGCCAGGCTGAACCTTTCTTTCGTATGGCCCTGTCTGCTCTGGGTGAGACGGCTGGGAGTCTTGTGTTCTTGGAAAACGGCCCATTTGGGAATTTGAAGAAATAGACTTTTTCTTCTGATTTCTAGAAAGCTTAGACTTGAGGAGAACACACTTTATACTTCTTTCTTTCTTACTTTTCCTTAAGCCCCCTTAGCTGTTAAGTCCTGCCCTGTTTGTGGATTCAGGGTCTCTCGCTGAAATTGGAGCCTGTGGATTTGTCTAGGTTGGAAGCTAATAAACTCCTGTGAACCGCCTCTGTCTCCCCAGTCCTTAACTGAGGGACTGAGCCAGCCTCCCAGCCTCTATTTCAGGAACCTTGATAGCTCATTAAACCATATGGTGTTGGTCTTTGCTTTAAAAAAAAAAAATCACCTAGGAAAATGATTTATTTTTAGCATCTTGTGTGCATTTCTATGGAATTTTGCCAAGTTTGCTCTTTTTAAGAAGTTATTTGGATTAACATTCAGAAGTAGCAAGCCCTCAAAATTAGACTTCGCCTTGCCTTCTCAATGGACTTTCAGAAAGAGATTTCTAGGAACTTGGATTCCTGGTTTTCTTGCTTACACAAAAGAGGTTGGAGGTCGGACGTCGGTGGCACAGGCCTTGAATTCTAGCACTTGGGAGGCAGAGAAGCAAGTGGATCTCTGTGTTTGAGGCCAGCCTGGTCTACATAGTACATTTTAGGCCTGCTAGGGCTACATAGTGAGTCCATGTCTTAGAAAAAAAAAAGTTGAAGGAGTTTTGGAACCTTGGAGAGTAGAGTGAGTGAGGAACGCTATGCCCAGGAATGGTCTAGGTGGTTCCCGATCAAACACAGAGTCTGGGTGAGAAGCTCAGTGCTAGACGGGAGAGTGCATGTGTCACATGATAAAAAGGCCCTGCATTTGGTTCCCTGTCACATGTCACTGGTTTCCGTCTTCCCTACACACACACCCCAAAGTAACAGAAAGTACCCAGCTCTTCGAAATCTGAGTGTTAAAATCAAGCCCTACACTTATTATACGCTGACTTATGTCTAGTGACATCCAGTCCTTGCCCTCTTGGTCACGTGCTGCTCTGCTAAGTTGAGGTTTTGAATCCAGGCCACTGTGGTAAGGCCCCACCCCAGAGCCCTGGTCCCAGGGACCCGAGTGGATTGCACAGCTGCCTGGGGCTTGCTCTCTGGGGATCTGGGGTGAGGCTCCCCCTGAAGGTTGTCTTGGGAATGCAGTGGTGAAGCCCTAGACTTCAGGTTAGTGGTGGGCGGCGGCTGAGGCCGGAGTGTCTCCGCACACTGAGGGTCTGTTGCTCTGCCTGCTGACTGTGCTGCTTTTCCTTGTCCGCCTCCCGGGACTCCCCAGAGTTGGGAGGAAGCCTCTGAGTTGTGTGGCTCCGGCTGCGCGGAATAGATGGTGGGTTTGGATGGTTTGGTTTTTGACTTTTGTCGGCATCTGGTTGCTCACAGGAATATTTTCTTCTTTGGTTCTCGTAGCCAGCAAGTTTTGCGTTAATTCTTTTTTGCAGATCAGATTAGTTTCTTGTTCATTATTCTCATGTTGGGGAGGGAGACACGCCTTCTCTGACTTTGGCTAAATGCCATTTCTACTTTGTGTCTCCATGACAGGGCTTCCCAGCTCCTCGGTCAACCCCACGTCCTGGCTGTCAGTCACGTAGAAGATGTGAATTGAGCGTCTACTTTGTGCCAGGCTTGGGGTCAAGTGCTAATTCTTTCCATGTTTAACCAACTCCTCACAGGGCCTTAGCGCTCATTCTCACGCACTGTGCCCGTTTTGTAGACGATCACGAACCACGACCCCCACCTCCACCCCGTGATACTGATTTTGTGTTCTTGTCCTAGCTGGTTCTGCCACGGGCTCCCGCGTGGTTATTTGCAGGGATTGCTCTGCCTGTGCAGAAGGGACCAGCTTGTAAACCCCTACGGGCTCGTTGTAGTTGTAGTGAGTAGTGTGGGCCTGTAGATGCTGTGGAGTCGGGTGTGGGGACAGATTTGGGACATGGGGAGAGAGAGGTGGGATTAAGCTGGGCTGCTGTGGCTGCTTAAGATGGTGTGCCCTTTGGACTTTGACTAGCTCTCCCATGTGGGGTGGGGGCTAGCTACAAAATTTATTCCTAATATTGTCTGTTTCGCTGTCATTTCTAGATTGCTTTGGACTGATTGGGGTGGGGTGATTGCTTTGATTGGGGGTGGGGAATCATACAGTGTCCTCAGGCTGCCCGTACTTGTGAACTCATCCTTACCTTCAGGACTTTACAGTTGGAGCTCCAAAATACACAAGAGAACAGTACAATTTAAGGAATGATTGTAGAGTTATATAGAGAGACTTGGTTTCAGGTTTCCTCATCTGCTTAATGCCCTGACAGATGTTTCTTAATATTCGAGTCTCAGTTTCTCTGTGTAGAAGGGGGGTCACTGTACTCGGGGGAGGTAGTATTTATGCAGGACACCTGGAATAGGGCTGTTCTTGTTGAAACCAACAGCGTTGAGCTGTGTGACAGTCTGGGAGTTGGAAGGATCAAGTGACCTCTGTTTTGGGAGAATAGCACCTCTGTGGGCAGGGCTGACAGAGTTGGAGGTCAGGTGCCAGGACCTACCCTGAGGAGCAAGGTACAGGACAGGCTCCTCTTCCCAGGGCTTGCCGATTCTTTGAAACTTTCCAAGACAAGTTTGTGCCTAAACCATCTTTGGAAAGACTAAGAACGGAGTTTGTTTCTCTGTCTCTCTGTTGCTGGGATAAACACCATGACTAAAAGCAGCTTGAGGAGGGAAAGGGCTTATTCCATTTTAGAGGTTACAGCCACCATGGCGGGAAGCCAGAGCAGGAGCATGGGGCGGGACCTTGGAGCTGAGACCACCGAGGAAGGGCGAGGAAGGGCGCTTACTGGCATGTCACCAGATCCCTGTCAGCTGCTTCTTTTTTTTTTTTTTTTTTAAATGGTGTTGGCGTCCTTTCTTCACAACAAAGGCCACCTTTCACACAAAGCCTTGACCTCACACTCACACACCTCACGTGGGGATGCTCTGTGGGGTCAGAGGGCAAGGATGCAGCCAGGCTCCAGCCATGGCGCGGCTTTAACCTCAGGGCCCAGTAGCCACACATCCCCATTTTGTTTTCTCTGTCCACGTTTATGCACACCTTTGGGTGGCTGTCTTACCCAGGGTTTCTATTCCTGCACAGAACATCATGACCAGGAAGCAAGTTGGGAAGGAAAGGGTTTATTCAGCTCACACTTCCACATTGCTGGTCATCCCCAAAGGGAGTCAGGACAGGAACTCACACAGGGCAGGAACCTGGAGGCAGGAGCTGATGCAGAGGCCTTGGAGGGAGGCTGCTTCCTGCCTTGCTTCCCCTGGCTTGCTCAGCTTGCTTTCTTATAGAACCCAAGACTACCAGCCCAGGGATGGCACCACCCACAATGGCCCACCCCTCCCCCCTTGATCACTAATGGGAAAATGCCTTACATCTGGATCTCATGGAGGTATTTCCTCAAGGGAAACTCCTTTCTCTGTGATAACTCCAGGTTGTATCAAGCTGACACACAAAACCAGCCAGTACAGTAACCCCAGTCGCTACCCTCACCGTCACAGACTATGACCACGCCACTACCCTCACCATCACAGACCATGCAGTGGTCTACCTCAATAATGGATTGCCCTACTATCAGATCAGTGGCAAAATTCTCATTCACTTCTTTGTGATGATTATAAACTGAACCTACCTGCCTAGTAATGGTAAGACCTGGGCTCTTCTACAGCAATCAGCAATCTAGAAAATGCCCCAAAGACATGCTCACAGGCCAATCTGATAAAAATAAATTCCTCCACAACTAAAGGTCCCTCCTCCCAGGTGCGTCAAGTTGTCAACTAAGGTTAGCCATCGTAGATGGGGTGTGGCCAACGCAAAGCAAGAGCAGTGGATGGAAATATAGAGAGCTGTAAGGAATCTGGGGGGATGGGTAGGTTGCAGGAGGAAGGTGGTTCTGAGATGGGAGCCCAGAGGTGGTGGAACCTCTGAACGGCTTAAGGGGAGGGACTTGGTCCAATGTCCTTTCCGGTTAGATTGGTGGGCCCGGAAGCCAGTCAGACTCTTGTGTGTTAAGATAGTATCTTGAACTTGGGTGGGAACAGGAAGCAACAGAGCAAATGAGAAGATGAAATCAATGATTGATGGATAGGTACACAGAAGGAAGAAGGAAGGACCTGTCTAGAGTACTAGTCAAGATCTCTGTGTAAATAATGGTGAGGGGGACACCAGCTCGCAGGAGCAGAATAGACTCCCCTCTGGGAGCATGAGGAGAGGGGGGTGTTCCACACTCGGAGACCTGTGGGGAATCTCGGTTGGGAAGTTGGATCTTGGCCAGTGAGGATCTAGGCAGAGTTCAGAAGTTGGATGTTCGCCATAGGCTTTAGAAACACAGCAGAAAAAAGAAGTCAGGGCTGGAAATGGCTGAGAATTAAGATGCAGCTCCTCAGATGGAATGTTGGTGGTGCTTACATGTAAACCTCTGGTTAAAACAGAAATGTAGCATTTACTAAGATGAATAAGACAAGCCAAACGCTAACAATCCGGGACCGGAGGAAGCCTCGCCCGTCCAGGCCCCTTTGTACTGTTCGGCTGTTTTCCTTTACGTTGGTATTTTTTTAAGGACTTAGAGGGAATACTGTAAAGAGATGATTAATGTTGCACATTATCAGGTGAGCTGGAAACCGAGAGCATAACATAAAAATAACCTGCGCCGCAGCTTGCAGTGCTGTTATGCATAATTCTAGGTTCCCTCGTGCTGTCAGTAATGCCGTTCGTGGGGGGAGGGGTCAGCCTCCACCTTTTACATACATTATTCCAGTCAGAATTAATCACACCTCCATCTGTGCTCCCGGCAATTAAAATATTTTAAGAATTATAAATGTTAAACGATGCTCCGTAACGTGTGGGAAGGCGGAGAAAGAATACCATTATGCGTTCAAGGCAGCCGCCATGATTCCCCCCTTCCTTCTAAGCCTCCGTGAGTCTCTCGAATCACACTTGCAGCCATGCCCGAGTCTGCGTGACTTGGGGGTTTTGTTTCAGAGGGAGCCGCAGATTTCCCCTGTCGGCTGGTTGATGGCGGGTTTAGCGCCTGGGTCTTCGCTTTACCTCCCGCACTTTCTATTATAGTCAGATGCTTTTGGCCTTGTTGCTCCTCTCTCCCTGGATGCTTGGGGCCAGCAGGGCCTCTTTGTCTTAGGAACCAGGGCACAGACAAAGGGCCCAGCAGGTACCCTGGAAAGAATAGATGCTCGTCCTCGGCTTTGCAGCACACTGTAAGGGTAGAGGTGGGAGCTATTTTGGGCAGTTTTCAGCCAAGAGGAGATTTCAGGAAAACAGTTACATGCAAGACTCGGGACTCAAGCATTCTCCTGACCTCTAGCCCCAGCAGCCTTTGCCTCATCCTTGAAATCGGAACCTCCAGTAGGTTTTACTGTGGAAGGATGATTCAGCAGGGAGAAGGAGTGAACCAGGGTTTGGATGTTTTATTTATTTATTTTTTTTGAGAAGCTGAAGCGTGCTGTCTTGTGTTCTGGAGATGATGAACGGGGGTCACACCCCACAGCTTGTTTGACCGGCTGTGTGACCTTGAAGAGGTCACATGGGTCTGGGCCTTACTGTCCCTGAGTGACCGGTTACACAGGTATAATGTGTTTTTGAACACCTGTTTCCACAGCGCTATTGTAAGGTCAGGCGCTAAGTACCCTGTTAGTTATTTTTCTGTGGCTGTGATACACAGCCCTGGCCAGTACAACTTAAGGAAGGAGGAGTATATTTTAGCTGATGATGGCTTCAGAGGGACTTAAGGGTTGGTGATGGCGGAGTGGACGGATGGTGGCTGGAGCAGAGTGCTAAGAGCTTACATCCACAAACCGAAAGCCCAAGGCAGAGACAGCCTCTGGGAAGGGCATTGGAGCTTAAAGTTTAGACTCTCAAGTCTACCTCCTGTCAATGTCGCTTCTGCTTCCTCAGATGATGGGATGCGATGAGAGCCATCACATATACAGCTTGGGCTGAGCCCAGAGCGTTTCCTTCTGTGTTATAACTATCCCTACGCCTAGGCCTGGAAGCTTCTAGACACCATACAATCTAATCTTCCAAGCTGACCGATTCAATCTGGCTTTTCTTGGCTTGTGAATGAATTGCTCTGCTTGGTCTCATACTAACTTTGGCTACATTGTTCTGCTCTTCTGACTCCTTCTCTGGTTCATTCCATCTTCATCTGTGTCTGGCTTGTTCTTTCTCTGCAACCTGTCTCTGTAAAACTAGCTTGGTAAAACTGCCACGCACACACACCACACACCACACACTACCACTATCCCCCCACCTCCCTGCTCTTAAGTACACGCTCTTTCCTGTGCTTTCTCATGAAAGTTGGGTGCATTCTATCTCTGACTCATCCTGTCAACTCTTCCTTGGGTTCATCACTTTGCCCCTCAGATGCCACTTTCAAACATGGCTGCTTCCTTCTACACACTAACCATACCTCTGTTGTTAGGGATTAAAGGTGTGTGCTAAGGGTGTGTCTGTATTCCAGCCAGATCCTACTGTAACCCAGTGCATGTCTCCGTTGTTGCATTCCAGCTGGATTATATAGACCTGGAAGGTCTTTAGACAGAGCAGCCATGTTGCTGGATTAAGATCCTCTGTAACCATCAGTGACATACTTTGTCCAAAAGACCACACCTCCTAAACCTCCCCGAACAGCATCACCCACTGGGGACCATGTGTTTAAATCATGACCCTATAGGGAGCTTCCTCATTAGACCCACAGCAGCTGGAGAGCGTTTCGGGAGGGACCTGGTGTGTGGCTAATGCTCACTGAATGCTGGGGAAGAGAAATGTTGATTGAAAAGACTCGCCATGTTGGTAAGGGCGATCGGGACACGAGACCTCTTCCAGTGTTGGGAGGACAGTTGGGGACAGGTCTGCAGGCAACCTGTCAGTGTATTTATGCAAATTATTGGGATGGAAATTCTGGTTCTAGAAGCTTATGCCAATGAAATAATTGTACAGGTGCACACATGTATATCACATGGATGGTTACCACATTATTTATTATATAAAAAAAAGGGCAGGGAAAGTGTTGCCGGAAATATTAAAAAATTGACTCGCCAACCCTCCGAGATGTTGGACCGCGCTCTCGTGCTCCCGCCCGGCATCTCTCTGGTGGTCCCTCGATCCGCCAACTCTCAGGCCCTGAGGGGCCCCAAGGGCCTCTGCTGGGCCATCTCACGTGGTGGCAGGCCCTCTGCTAGCCATCTCTCCGGCATCACAAGATGACCCACACACCCCACGATCTGTCTGCTTACCACCTAATTACCCGGTAGAATCAAGATTCTTAATGCTTAATTAACCAATCAGATTTATGTATAAATAATATTACAACTTACAAGATGTCAATATAATAATTTTAGAGCCAATTGATAATGAATAAAAGCTTTATCCCAATGTTTCTAACCTTACAGAAACATAGCTACTTGTGGCTGGCAAATGCCACTCAGGTCCACGTCCGAAGCCATATCTGAAGCCATCTCTGTTCCCTCTTCTCATGCAACCTGTCTCCCCAGCTCTTAGCTCCGCCTCCCTTTTCCTGTCCAATCACAGGCCTTCCACTGCCCTAATGTGATTGGACAGGGAAAATCCTGCTACAGGAAAGTGTTCTTTTCCAAAGGAGCATGGGGAGAAACCTGTGACCAAAAGGAGCCCGAGAACAAGTCTGCCGTACTTAGGGTATGTTCTGCTCTCACAGTAACTGAAATATTTTACCAGTATGATGGCTAAACTTGGGAAGCGGAGCCTTGGGTTGAGGAGCTGTCTTGTATTAGATGGGTCTGTGGGGCATTTTCTTGATTGCTAATTGATGTAGGAGGGTCCAGCATTCCTGGGCAGGTGAATTTGTGCGTGGAGTTTGTGAGTGAGCAGCATTCCTCCGTGGTCTCCGCTTCAGTTCCTGCCTCGAGCCCCCTGCCCTGCATCCCTCCATGCTGGACTGTGTGGGGAAGTGTAAGTAAAGCAAACTCTTTCCTCCCAAGAGTTGTGAGGTTTTTTTTTTGTTGTTGTTGTTTTGTTTTTGTTTTTTTTTCAATCACAGCGACAGCAACCAAGCTAGACAGAGTAGGCAGCTCTGTGTAAGGAGAGGAATGAAAATGAGGACATGACCACTCCTAGGTATGAGGAGAAGGTTTTTATTGTAGATAGGAAGGAAGAGTTCAGACAGAGGCATCTGGAAGAGTCCAGTCTAAACTGGGCCAGGGGAGGAGAGAAAGAGAAAGAGGGAGAGGGAGAGACAGAGAGAGAGAGAGAGAGACAGACAGACAGACAGACAGACAGACAGACGAAGACAGAAGACCACAGGTTATTGAGAACTAAGAGAAAAACCAAGAGTGGACAGCCAGGAGGACAAAAAGAATCATGAGAGCCCATGGCCCAAATGGCAGGCTTTATAGGAACCGGAAGCTGGGGGAAGGGAAGCCACGCTTGCCGCTTGCCGGCTGGAGAGCTCAGGGTAGGGACGGGGTGAAGTGCTGAGAGCAGCCACAGGGACCGAGGAGCCTGGCCACCAGCCTGGCTTTGCTCTGTTCGAGACGCACCACAGTTAGCCGTCCATCTGAGTTTCTTTGGGGCCCGACAGGAGGAAGGTCAGTGGAGTGACAGGGACAAGTGTCTTCTGTGTGCTGTTGAGGTGACAAGCAGCAGCCCACAGCGTGCTCCGTGTGGGTGTCGCTCCATCATCATTGTCCTTTCTGTGGTTCAGAAGGCCACCATGACCAGGATCTGAAATCCCGAGTATTTACCTCGATTCCTTCAAGGGGGACAGACATATTCACAAACTGTTTTGGAGTGTTGTGATTGTTTTGTTGTTGTGGTGGTGGTTTGACTGGAAATGCCCCCCATAGTCTCCTGTGGTTGAATGCTTGGCCCCTGGGAAGTGCCTCTGTTAGGAGGTGTGGCCTGGTTGGGGTGGGTGTGTCACTCCGTACCTGCTGGAGGAAGTGTGTCACTGTGGAGGCGGGCTTTGAGGTCTAATATGCTCAAGCTAGGCCTAGTGTGGCGGTCTTCTGCCTTCTCAAGCACCGTGCCCACCTGCATGTTTTCATGCTTCTCTCCAAGATGATAATGGCCTAACCCTTGGAACGGTGAGCCAGCCCCAATTACATGTTTATAAGAGTTGCTGTGGTTATGATGTCTTTTTAGCATTGAAACTCTAAAACTATTAATCTTGTTAATCACTTACTATGACTAATTTATGAACTACACTTTATTATAGGGTGTGTGTGTGTATGTGTGTACGTACATACATGTGGTTAGGTTTTGGCATTTGTCGGGATATATGCTTTGGAGATGGAAGTTTTAATTTATTTAATTAATTAATTTATTTTCAGAAAATGATTTTAATAGTTACAAAACATTTTTTACTGAATCAGTATAAAATAGCAATTGATTATTTTATAATTATGAGAATTAGACTTGAGGTCTTGGCTAAACGAGGCTGAATCAACGAAAGGCCTTGGCCTGCTGGCTCGGAGACCACCCTCGGAAGCCGGCCCTGCTGAAGGCTCGAGGTGACTCCAGGGGTGTCCGTCAATCACCTCCCGGCTCCTGTCATCTCCCTTCCTTGGCATTTAGCCCTGACTGCATTCACTTCAGCTTTGTTTGTTCTTTTCTACGTCGCTTTAATAATGTTAAGTCATCCAGGTTCTTTTCTCTCTCCTCGGAGACTTTTCACGACTGCCGAGGGAGGTCTGGGCTGGACAGTTCTTTGTAACTCTGTTCCTATGGACAGGAGCTCCATCAGAGACTCTCACAGCTGTTCACAGTTTCCCCTGCAGAGGAAGCTGCTGGAACCGTAGCATTCAGGTCATGTACTGTTCTGTCGTCACTTGTCCTCATCGCCTTGAGGAATTCCTGGAACTCTTCACAGTACACCCCGCCACTGGGCGCCATATTGGACTGGGAGTTTTATTAAATGGCATTTATTTACTTTTCAAAGTATGCATTACGTATCTTGCATTTATATATTTTATCTTTTGTGTGGCTAGGGTCGTGTGTGTGTGTGTGTGTGTGTGTGTGTGTGTGTGTGTGTGTCTGTCTGTCTGTCTGTCTGTCTGTCTGTCTATTTGAATGCCACAGAACACACATGGAGGCCAGAGGATGCCGGTTAGTTTGTTCCACCATGTGGGTCTTGGGGACCAAACTCAGGTTACCAGCAGGTGCCCTAATCGGTGGTACCTTCTCACCAGCTGTGGAGTCTTGCATCTTTTTACATACATACAATATGCCAAGGTAATGTTAAGTGAGCGCGTGTGCGCACACACACACACACACTCACAATTTGGATGATATTTGGTTGGTAGGAGTTAACAGTTTTTCTTCTAAGAATGACCTCTGTTATATATGTCATTAGTTATATATTCCATATTTCTATGTTGTCATAAAGACAAAACATTTTTCTCAGTCATGAAAAAAAAATGAACTTAGCCTTTAGTCTAATGACTAAATGAACTTAGCATTTAGTCTAAATGCACACCTTTAGTCTCAGTACCCAGGTGCAGAGGCAGGTGGATCTCTGAGTTTGAAACCAGACAGGGCTATTTAGTGAGACCCTGCCTCAACAAAAACAAACAACAAAAGCAAACTTCTCTTACCCAAGTTTCACCTTAAAATCTCCTATTAAAATTATAAATGTTATTTTCCCAAATCCTCTTTAGACTCCTCCCGTTGTCCTGAATTGCAGTGTGGATGAGGTGCCCAGCTGTGACAGATGACACTCTGGGTATCTAGAACACCTGCCTGAAGGTGTGGGGAGAGACCTTGGCTTCTCCTCACCCTCTCACAGAACAGATTAGTAGGGGAGGTCCGTATTATGTATACAGGCATAGGATTCTGTCTCACAAAGCAAGAGAGCTAGATCGTGAAGCTTACTAGCAACGTAGGCATGGGGGCTTCCAGTGGGTGGGGGAGGTTGCCTCAGGGCGTGTGGAGCCTGCCTTCTAATGCAGGCAAGCCTCTGATGCAAGGACAGCTGTTGGGAGTGGCTTTCTGCTCCCTAACGTCTCTTTTCTGGGTAGATGCCCATTCATTTACAGAGGGACGGCTTCTCCGAGCAATGCTCTCAGAATGTGTGCAGGGGTACTGTGGTGCCCCGCAGCCGTATTCTGGGCGTCACATCCAGAGCCCAACCGCAGTATCATCCTCACTGTTTAATGAGTGTGTAGGAGATGAAATCATTTCTAATGTGACGAGCTTTCCCATGAGCACAGGCGGAGCATACACTCTACAGACCTCTTGTGAACCAGAGAGCCTGTCTCGGGAGATTAGAAGCTGGCAGAACCGGGCCTAACCTTTCTTACTTTATGGCTTTGAAGATCAAATAACTATTTTAATTATTTTTTGCAACTAACTGAGGAGCGGAGTCTCTTTATCAGGGTATGGGAGAGCTGGGTGGGAAGAATCGTGGCGTTTGGAATGCGGACTGGGCGAGTCGCTCCTCCCTGGAGGGGGGCCGACACCTCCACGTCTGCTTCCATCTGAGAGCTGTCTTCCATCTGCCCATGGTCTTGTATAGTTCAGTCTGGCTGGGGGTTTACAATCCTCCTGCCCCAGTCTCACAGACATTGTCCTTAGCGCTTTGGGAATGGAGAGTATGGGTTTTGGTTGGTTGGGTTTTTTTTGACATTTGAAACTGGGTATGCCCCCTTTTGGGAACTATTCTTATGTGAAGCAGAGGCTGGCCTCAAACTCTTCCTGCGTCCACCTTTTGCGCGCTGGAATGACAGGTATGTGCTGCCATGTTTGCCTGTGCTTTAGATTTTAACTTTAAGATTTTGGTATTATGTATGAGGTTTTTTTTTTTTTTTTTTTTTTTGGTTTTTCAAGACAGGGTTTCTCTGTGTAGTCCTCGCTGTCCTGGAACTCACTCTGTAGACCAGGCTGGCCTCGAACTCAGAAATCCGCCTGCCTCTGCCTCCCAAGTGCTGGGATTACAGGGGTGCACCACCACGCCCGGCATTATGTATGAGTTTTTAAAGAAAAATGTGACTGCTATACAAGGAAGGACTGGATGCGATCAGTGTCTTTCAAAGCTTTATTTCTAGTTAAGTGTATGTGTCTGCCTGGGTATGGGTGTGCCAAGGGCCTGTAGGAGCCCTTGGAAGGCAGAGGAGGGTGTCAGATCCCCTGGAATGCAGTCACCAGCACTTGGGAGCCGCCATCTGGGTGCTGAGGGGTACCGAGCCCCAGGCCTGTGCATTGAGCTGTGAGTGGCTGTACACTGGTCAGTCCCTGTCCTGTTGGTCGTGAAGACGGAAAGAAATGGCGCATGGAACACATCCTCCTGCCTTGTCTCACTATGTCAGCACATACCAGTTCTTGCTGAGTCCTCACAGCTGGGATAATTTCCCTGTGTTGTTAGTCTACTGTGTGTGTGTGTGTGTGTGTGTGTGTGTGTGTGTGGCCTTTATTTTTGTCTAGTCCTGGGTCATCTGGGACTAAAGGTAGCTGACCGCTCGGCTCAGTGCTATACACTGGAAACGACTGGAAAGTGGGCTTTGGGCTTTACTCCCATTAGGCCATCAGCAGAACGGAAGATTACTGTGGACTGGGGTACTTTCTGTAACCAAGCACTTTTTGTAGGGGGTGGGGTATAAATTCCAGTGTAAACATTTTAATCCCAGTATCAGCCACTTGGGCTTTATGAGATCTGCTGGAGGCAGATTTACCCACACAGTAATCCTCTCTCCTCCCGGGGCATGGGCTGAAGGCAGGTGAAGGCCTCCCTGTTGCTGCTGGGGCCCGAGATCTTCTTCTTTAGGTTCTTTCTCTAGGTTCTTTCTCATGGAGTGGATGATGAGACATTTTCTAGGCAGGGAGATGCTTCCCTTCCCTGCCCTCATTAAATCTTTCCTGTTCTTTAAACTTTGTATTTCTTAGGACACTGTCTAGACAGCCCCCATTTCTACCCTTGCTCTCCGTAGGACGCACCCACATCCTGCCGATGAGGTGTCCCTGCTAGGTGACAGTGGCCCTGAAGGCATGGCCCTCGGACCTTTGTTCTTTGTTGCCTGCCCGTCACACTGTCCCTAGTTTAGTACGCAGCCGCTGACTCTAGGTTTCTCTCTATTTTGAGATAGATTCTCTCTGTAGCCCCAGCAGGCTGAGAACTCGCTCCACAGAGCAGGCTGGCCTCAGACTCAGAGATCCGCCTGCCTCCGCCTCGGATGCTGGGCATGTAACGCTGGGCTGGTTTTCCTCTCTGTTGAGTTCAGTGCTTGTGTCTTGGAGGAATCTCCTGTCTGCTTTCTCGATGGCAAACGGGCTCCTTAATTTTAATTTAAGGACAAGGGGGGAAGAGGGAAGTTAAAAATAACTTGGTATGTGTCCTTCAATGTTTTTCCTTTTGCAGACATATGCTAAATGGTATGCTATTCTCATTTGGTTATTTAGCTACATAATTTTTTTTTGTACACAAATGTGGTATATTTTTATCACATACCAATATGCATTCAAATGATTTCCAACCATCGTGGGTAGTTTGCTCTTTAGTTTGTTAGGCGTAACATTAAATTTATAACTATTATTACTGAATTTTAGGTATTGTGATAAAAATCGTACTTCAAGTTTTGATGAATATCTTCAAACCATTAGACTTCATTAAATTAACATTAAACGACTAAATCTGTGTAGCGTGTTTGTCTCTTTAATAATCTGAGCAACCTCTGTGCTCCAGACCTGAGCTGGGTGCCAGGCCAGCCCCTCAGGTCTGAGTCACAGCACTGGGGGTGAGGCAGAACTGAGTACACAGCACTCCGGCTAGATTAGGCGTGGGAGAACTGAGTACACAGCACTCCAGCTAGATTAGGCGTGGGAGAACTGAGTACACAGCACTCCAGGTAGATTAGGCGTGGGAGAGCTGAGTATATTCAGCTCAGACACCGGGAAGTAGCTGTCTGTGAGGGTGGGGTGTGTGTAGAGATGCAGACTATAATAGAAGAGTCTAGCTATGTTGTTGTATGGACAGTGACACTGAAGATTTGGGACACAAGACCTAGGAACCCAGTTGTCTTTGAAGGATGGTATTTTCGAGCATAAATCTAAAGTCAAAAAGAAAGTTAAACACATTGCACTGTAGTTGGCAAAGTTTCTCGTGGGGTATGGGTTGGCAATTCTGGAGTTCCATCGTGTATACACAGGGGTTAAGATGGTCTGATGTAAGCAAGGGAGAAGGCTGGGAGGTTGGAGGCCCAGGTGTGGACTTGGGTTTGGCTAACTACTGATTCACAAAGAGTTGACGATAACGCGTGTAAGTGGGCCGGTGCACACACAGGCGTGATGGGGCCTCGCAGCCTTGATACCCTGTTAGGAACAAGCACATCCATCTCTTCAGTCCACTGGTGCCGTTCTCCAGTGAGCTGGGCTCCTTGGGAAGCATAATTATAGATCTGGAGCATCTTGTGTGGCCTGAAAATGAGGAAGTGCTCCGGAAAAAAAAATACAAAGGATGTGGGTATGTTGAAGGGAGGAAGGAGCCAACCTCAAGGAGCTCTTAACAGCCAGAGCTAACTTTAGCAACAAAATAAATAGTGTGGTACTGCATAATAATACAAAGCATAATATATGTGTTTGCATGGCATGGATTTATGCTAAGTCAGGAGCCGGCTTTCTTAGAGGAGAATCTCAAATACTTGTTGCAGATATCTTCTTCTTCAGGAGCCTGAGGCAGAGTTTCCACTCCCTCCTGTTCGCCAAGGCTAGACTGAGGCTAGGTTCGTGAATCCTCTACAGGGTAGAGGCTGGGAAGAGGCAAGCAGTCAAAGCTAACCTGGAGTTTGGCCATCCTGTGACAGCGTGGGATACAGTGATTGCGGAACCTTAACCTGCTGTCTCCCCAAAGCCACCGCCATTAAAAAATGCCAGAGACATCCACTCCTTTGTCGCTGCATCGGACTCGCTGAGGCGTCACCATGAGCTAGGGTCACCCTTCCAAGCTGAAGGCATGTGTCAACAAGACGTTATCACTGAGGTTAGATGGTGGCAGACATGTTCAGGGAACACGGAGCAAGGGTTTCGGTCCGCTTGTGACTCGTGTGATGGGTGAGCATGTGGAGATGACAGCTGGTGGGGACAGAATCACAGGGGCGTGGTGGTCATCCCGGAAGCAACGTCATGCTAGAAGCCTTGGAGAGAGTGAACGGAGGCTGCGAGTTCAGCTACTGTTTAGACAGCCCTCCCCAAGAGGCATCGATGACTGTGGTGTGGGGTTGGGTCATGTACATTTTCATATGAAACACATTTCCTAAATAAACTTGTTATTTTGAAGGGGGGAAAAAAGCCAGACAAACCCCATTGAGGAACGTTTTACAAAAATCCTGACCAGTACTCCTTGACCCTGTTAAGGTCATGAAAAAAGACAAGGAGATAAAAACCCTAAGATACTAGAGGAGCCGGGCGGTGGTGGCGCACACCTTTAATCCCAGCATTCGGGAGGCAGAAGCTGGTGGATTTCTGAGTTCGAGGCAAGCCTGGTCTACAGAGTGAGTTCCAGGACAGCCAGGGCTAAACAGAGAAACCCTGTCTCAGAAACAAACAAACAAACAAACAAACAAACAAAAGATGCTAGAGGGAATCTAGGAGGTAGAGGGCCAGTAGCTACAATGTGGAACTCTAGATCAGGAGCCTAGAACAGAGGGCGTTAGTGGAAAACTAGAATAACCCAGAAGATGCCACCTGATGATTACAGACGCTTAAATACTTGCCCCGACGGTCGTTCTGAGAGCATTTCGTGATGGGGGACATGACACGGACAGAGACAACGACTCCTCAGCATTCTGCAAAACTGAGAGTTCACTCTCTTGACTTATTACATAGCTGCCCATCCACCCTTCCACCTTATGTTAGAAGGTACTTTAAAGTTGCAAACATCAGTGTGTATGCCTCCCTAATACCACCCACCCTGTTTAAAGAATGATTTCTTCTATAAAATGTTTTTATTAGTACATATTAATTATACATAATAGCGGGTTTCATTATGAGATTTCCATATACGTAATGAGACGTATTATTCTGTCTCATCCAGCTCCCGAGACCACCAATCCCTTTCCTCTCTCTCAGAGCCTCCCGAGGTGGCTGGTTGGTCTTGAGGCCCCAGGCACACCCGTGGCTTTGCCCTGTGGAGGGCGGAGGATGGAGAGTTGAGGATATAGGTTTTGTTGCGGTGTCCTAGAATGATGAAAGGTGTCTGCGCTCACCTGAGCGTGTTTGACTGACATGTATCTGTACCTCTGAACACTAGGACATTCCAGGGTCTGTGAGTGTCTAGAAAATAATAGCTATCCTGGAGTCCAGGCTGGAAGGCACTGGGTGGGGTGGGAGCTGAGGCAGTAGGATGCCCGAGTTAGAATGTGCTGTGCTACAGCATTTATCTGAGGAGAGCCCGAGGCCTCGCTGCACCCGTCTTCCTTTTTCTGGGGACAAGATTCCTCGGGCGACCCCAGAAAAAGGATGCCAAGCAGAGATGCTTTAGCTTTGGAAAGGGGCAGGAGGATGAACCATCGGAGACTGCAAATATACAGAAAGGACAACAGTCACTCCCGAAGCCCACAGAGCTGGGCTGTGCCCAGAGGGTGGCCTCCAGCTGCCGACAGTGGCCCTATTCATTTTGGATGCATAATGATTTTTTTAAAACTCATCAGGAAGCGAAGCCCGAGGCTGGAGATAAACACAAATATCTTGTTGACCGAGCAAACGTCTAGGTTTGGTCAGCTAGGAAGTTACTGAGGAAGGTCAGGGTGATGTAATGGTATGAGCTGTGCTTTCATCCTTAGACAGATGGGCCCCCGGGGTACCATCTGCAGCTCCCGGGGCCCTTTGAAATCATTTCCTATAAATGAAATTGTCATAAGTCATTATGGAGAGTTTGGTGTGGTGGGGCACACCAGAAGTACAACTAAACAAAGGAAGGAAATTTCCACTGCAGCTAACGGCCTCCTCTTCCTCCCTGTGCCTTATAAACAGCCCTGAGAGGGATTATGGTGCTCAGCTTTCTCGTATAGTATGTAGGGTGATCCAGTAGTCATCCAAAGTAAACTTAACCCACCCCCCACCCCAGGCTCGCACAACTGTCCTTACCCTACCTAAGCCTGTGTCAGCCGGGCACCCTGTATAAGCTGTTTTGCTGTTTTCAGTTTTTGTTGGGGAAGTAGTGTTTTTGTTTCTGTTTTTTCTTTTTTTCCCCTCCATCAAAGGAATATACTTGTTCTGGGAAGGCAAGGTCAGGGGATGTTTCCCAATCTAATTCAGGGAAAGAAAAACCATACAGCATCTCCTATGAGTGGTCGCTTTATGAGTCTTAATTGGAATTTTAAGCAAACCATCTCAATAAACCATTTCAGAGCTGAAAGCAGAGACTGCGGTAGCCATTGGTTTATTTATGGAGCAGATATTGGCACGGCGTGCCAGGCACAGCTCTGTGCCCCCGTGGAGAGACACGATCAGGAGGAAAGAGTGAGGTGCTCTTGGAGGAGCACAGCAGGTGGGAGGCGGGAGGAGGGTCAGGGCGGGCTTCTTGGAGGGGGTGGGTTTTGTGGAGCGTCTCAGGGGAGTGTGTAGGTGAGGGATGGGGGTGTGTTTGGCAGAGGGGGACACCTGAAGAGACTTGGGAGCCAGGCAGGCAGGCATGGAGTGCTCGTCTAAGCGGGGATGGATGGGGATGTACAATGGTCAAGATCTAGAAGAGTGTCTCAGGAAAACTGGTTTAGAATCAAAGTGGAAAGTTTGGGGTAGTTCCTGATGAGGAGCAGAGAGGCAGAGAGGTAGGGCTAGCCTATCCAACCTGCTGGCTTTGTGCTTCTGGGCGGAGTGGGACGGGGCGACAAGTGTGAAGCAGTTGTCGAGGGCAGTCGAAGGGGACTTTTTTCCAGTCTTTTGAGGGCCTTTCTGGGTCTGAGAATCCCAGGGCTCCCGGCATCTCTGGGCCGCACACACCTTCTCTCTGAGGTCTTTTTGGCTTGGGATGTAGTTGAGAAGCTGAGTCCCGGTCTGATCTCCTCCACCTCGGGACCAGCGAAGAGCAGCGCAGAGTAAGGGCATCGAAGGCCAGGGGACTGCGGTGGATGAGCGGGTGATCTGTGAGGTCTGGGCGTGAAGAGCAGAGCGCACTCTAGGGCCACCAGAGAGCCAGGACTCGCAGGAAGCACAGGCTTGGAACGGCACTGTTGACTGTGTGGGGAGCCGGGAGCATGTGTGTGGTGTGACAACCGCTGTGACCTCGTGTGCTGGACACAGCGCTGTGTGCTGCCAAGTGCCGGTAGGTCAACAGCACCGCAAATGGTATAGCCCCATCTACAGATGGGGCGTGGAGGCCCAGGGAGGGGACAAAACTGCTCCAGGTTACATGGTGAGTCCCCAAATGGAGTTGGGATTCTAATCCAGATTGTCCCTGTGCTCTCGTTCCCTGTAGGAGCTGACCGTCGGGCACGGACGTACAGGAAAAGGACAGGAGAGAGAACCGGGACGTGAGGACCACCGTACCGCGTTTCCTCGGTGAAGAGAAGATCCTGGAGCTAGGTGGGTGTCAGCTTCGGATGGGGGTGGCGGGGGATATGACCGTGCGTAGGGGAGCACCAATGGAGGAGCAGTTTTCACACGTGGCATGAGGGGAAGTGGGCTGGAGAAGTCCCATTCGGGCTGGTGCTCCCTCGGTTGAGTGGGAGAGCTCACGTTCAGGGGCCGGCTTCCAGCGGCCGGTGGAAGAGTTCTGCTCAGACCTCGCTGGCAGCGACGGCCAAGAACCATCTGCGAATGCATTCATGCCTTCTCCTTTGCAAAGTGGGCACTTAGCAGATCTGTGAGTGAATGCTAGGGATTTCGAGACGTGCATGCATTAGACATTGTTTTCCTCTACTCCTTATTTGGAGGGCCGAGGCCAACACTGCTGTGCAGATGAGGGGTCCCAGCTTTAAGGGATTAGACAACTGGTCTAAGGTTGCACATTCAGAGAGCGGTGAAGCTGGTGCCGTTGGGTGCTCCTGCCGCTACTCAGAGAGCTGAGAAGCAGAAGGTTCTGGAAATGGTGGGGCGGGGGAGGGGTAAGGGGGAAATTGTTAATAGAGGTAAGAATACCTAATGGGGACAGGAAGGTGGGAGGAGGCCTGGTAGTGAGACCACGTGGGTCACAGTGTGGTGGCACAGCCTGGCCTCCAATGTCTTGACTGGATACAGCTGGAGTAGAACCGTCTGTGGGTCCAGGAGCTCATGCAAGGTTGTAGAGAGGCTCGAGCGCATGCGTGAGTCTGTGCTCCCTCGAGTTCCCTCCCTGACTGGGACCTGTGGCCGGGCAGGGCGGAGCTGAGGACTGTGCATCTGATTGATAAGCAGCCTAGCCTGCCCCCCTTTCTCATGCTCCTCCTTCCTGACACCTTCCCTGAGGACCGCCCGTGGACCCACTGAGTCTGCAGGCAAGAACCCGACGCTGGGTGGAGACGCGTGAAGACAGGGCAAGGAGGCCTGACTATGTCTCTGCTGCCAGTGGCAAAGCCCACGTGTGAGGGCAGATCATGGCCAGCCTTCCCAGGTTGCAGGCAGTCAACAAACGGAGACTTCTCATCCTCAATTTTCCTTCTTCTTGGCAGAATAGTATGAAATGAATCTAATAGGAACTAAATAGTTACCAGCTCCTTGTGAACACTTTCGAGGTCGTAACCTAAAACCACTAAGGCATGCCCAGTCTTCAGTGGCTTCCGAGCTGTTTGTCATCCTCCTGGTATAGGTGCCTCGGTACTTGGATTTCGTGAGGTGTTTAGGGTGGTACCTCATCTGTCCATGAGGGACGCGCTCCCTTGAGGGTTGTCCATTTTCCTGCATGTGTATTCTTTGGACCCTGCAGGGATCATTTACCCTCCTGGTTGGAGGTTTCTAGGTTCTGTGCTGGGTGGGGTGGGGCTGTCTGGGGGGCGCCTTCTGTGAAGTGATGACCGTAGCTGCAGCAAACGAAGTCTGCGATTATGTAATCGCTTTGAATACGTAAGAAGACGACAGGTTCGTGGCAGGTCGGGCAAGGGCAGCCTGGAAACGGACAGTGTGGTGCATGCGTGAGGGATTGGGTTGCGCTGCAGTTGAATTCTGCAGCTGTCAGGTTCTCCTGCAGTACAGTAGTCATCTGCAACCTCCAGGTGCAAACAGACCTGCAGCAGCCAGACAGGGCTCTGTGGGATGCTGGCCATCAAAAAGTCATTTGGCGGGACCTTGTTTCTGGCTGTGCTGTGACCCCCCCCATTCCCTCCCCCACCCCCGTGGCTAGCAGGATCTGTAGAGCTTTGCAGCAAGGAGAGGTGGAGGGTATCTGGGTTCGCTTGGAGTCTGTTGTCATCAGTCGCCTTTGCTTCTCCACATTTAGAGGCCTGGAAAAACGTGCCTTTAAAACAGGATTAAAGTAACAGTTACTAAGTAAGCAGTCCTTCATTTTGTAAAATAATTGTGGCTAATTTGGGGGGCTCTAACTCAGTGGTAAGATACTTACCTAGCGGGGGAATGAACCTCTGGGTTTGATTTCAGCTACCCCCCCCACCCCAATTAATTAATGAATTAATCTTGGAACGTCTTAATGGGCTTTTGCAAAAGGATTTTTGTTGTCGTGAATCCAGTATCCTCAGCCTGTATCTCTCAGCCGAGAAGATCCCTGACACACAGAATGAATTCAATACGGCACAAGGAGATGCCGCCACCGCCTGACCTGTTCAAGGCCGCACAGTTATTAACTGGGTGCTGTGAGGGTTGGTAGGCAAGTACTAGAGATAATGGCTTGCCTGCAGAACCTTCTCACTGAAAATGCTATCAGAGAGGCTGGAGAGACAGTTCAGGGGCTCAGAGCACACGCTGACCTTAAGTCAGTCTGTGTTAGAGCCGGGCGGTGATGGCGCACGCCTGTAATCCCAGCACTCTGGGAGGCAAAGGCAGGCGGATTTCTGAGTTCGAGGCCAGCCTGGTCTACAGAGTGAGTTCCAGGACAGCCAGGGCTATACAGAGAAACCCTGTCTTGAAAAGAAAAAACAAAACAAAACAAATATATATATATTTAAAGGTCTGTGTTAGATTCTCAACACCTTCATGAGCGGCTTACGCAACTGTCTGTAGTTGCAGCTCCAGGGGGAGTCATACATTGGACTCTTCTAGACTCTACACATAATTAAAAAATGATAAAAATAAACTTTCAGAAAGAAAAATATTTTGGAAAAAAAAAAACCCAACCCAATATTGAGTATAGAAGAATCCTAAGTTTTATAAAAGTTTTATAAAAGTATTTTTCTGGGGCTGGGATAGTGGTTCTCAACCTGTGGGTTTCGACCCCTTTGTGAGAGGATTGACCCTTTCACAGGGGTTGCCTATGGCCATTGGAAAACAAAGATATTTACATTATGATTCATAACAGTAGCAACGAATATGATTTTGTGGCTGGGGGGGGTCACATTAACACGAGGAGCTGTGTTAAAGGTACACAGCGTGAGGAGGCTTGGGAAATAAGCCCAGTGGTTAGGAACACCTGCTGTCCCTACAGAGAAAGCCGGTGTTTGGATCCCAGTTCCTGTGTCAGCCAGCTCCTAACTGCTCGTAACTCCAGTTCTACAACATGAAGGCCCTCTCCTGGCCTCCCAAGTTTACCTGGGTATGCATGGTACACATCCTCAAGCACACATACCCATTTTCCTGTTGGCCGGGCGGTGGTGGCACACACCTTTAATCCTAGCACTCTGGAAGGCAGAGGCAGAGGCAGGCAGATTTCTGAGTTCGAGGCCAGCCTGGTCTACAGAGTGAGTTCCAGAACAGCCAGGGCTACACAGAGAAACCATAGAAAAAAACAAAACAAAACAAAATGAAAACCTAATCTTTCTAGAAAAACAAGCACAATCTTATATATTTTAAGTGTCAGAAGTTAAAAGCAATTAATGAGAAAAAAAACTTAGAACAATTCATATATTTTATAAGCACGGCTTCATGAGTTTGAAAGTTTGTTTTAGTCATTTATTTTTTTTTTTTAGCTGTTTCACTGATTGTCTTAATTTAAAAATAATATACACATACTTAAGATAATTGTATGTCTGAATGTGCCTGAGTGTGTGCGTGTGTGCATCACATACATGCAAAAACCCTTGGAGGCCAGAAGGGCCCGTTGGATCCCCGAGAACGGGAGTAACAAATGATAGAAATGATTGTTAGCCACAGTGTGAGTGTTGAGAACTGACCTGGGTCCTGTGTAAGAGCACTTCCCGCTCTTCACCGCTGAGTCGTTTCTCTAGCCTGTCTGTCTGTCTGTCTGTCTGTCTGAGTGTGTATATATCTGTGACAATGTCTGTAAGACTAGGCCTGCCTGAAGAAAAAGTAATTTTAACTGTGTAATAGGAAAGCCAGAAAATGAGATGTCTTTAGGAATAAGGTGGTTATATTGCTGTCTAAACTATGTGAATATAACGCAGTTTACGACTCCGGCTGTAATACACTGATTTATTGGGAATCGTCTCCGGAGCACTGTGATAGTTTGGATAAGAAGCGCCCCTCATTGGCTCAGGAATCAACACTGGGTGCTCAGTTGGTGGCACTGTTTGGGGTGGTGGGGCAGCCCTCCTGGAGGAAGTGTGTCGCGGGGTGGGGGGGTGGGCTTTGGGAATTTATGGCTCTCTTCATTTCCAGTTCCCTCTCTCTGCTTCATGTCTGTGGTTGGAGATGTGATCTCTGTGCTTCCTGCTCTGGTCACGATGCCTGTAGCTTGCTGTCACACCGCCCCTGTGTCATGAGGGGCTCTTAGCTCTCTGAAACCCTAAGCCAAAACAAATTGTTTTTTTTTTTCTTTTCTGTAAGTTGTTGTTGTTCACGGTGTTTTTTTTTTGTTGTTGTTTTGTTTTGTTTTGTTTTTTTCTTATTTTTTACATTTATGTTATATGTATGGGTATTTTGCCTGCATGCTCAGATCTGTGCACCACATGCATGCCTGCTGGGATGAATGCCTGGGAACTGGGCCTGCCGACAGTTGTGGGCTGTCATGTGCTGGGAATTGAACCTGGGTCCTCTAGAGGAGCAGCCAGTGCTCTTACCCGCCGAGCCATCTCTCCAGCCCCCAGCCATGGTGTTTTATCAGAACTGTAGAAAAATAACTAGTACACACACACCAAGGAAATTTAGGAACAAAAGTGTTACTATTTGTCTAGTACCTTTTATTTTATTTAAGAGGCGCTATCTTGCTATTTTGTTTGCCCGTGGTAACTTCCAACTGCTGGGTTCAAGTGATTCTTCTGTATCTGCTTCCTGAATAGCTGGGTCTGTTGGTGCATGCCACTGTGACTGGCAAGACAGTAGTCTTCAAACATGCGCGACATCAGTGGAATCCTTGCTTATACTCTCAGCATTCGTATAGGTATAAATTACAGTCATATATCTGCTAGCGACAAGCTGTTTGCATTTAAGATCTACAAAAATAGCAACAAAAGATTGTGGCAAATCAACACAGTTAGACATCACAATAGTTTTTGGATACCCTTGGAGATCACCTCCTACCCTCTCCTTTGGACACATCTGGTTTCGAATGACAGGAATCCAGAAGCACACAGTGCCTTTTGAGCGAGGGTTTGCTAGTTTCTAGAGTGGTGTGTGGATGAGAAGTTGACAGAGAGATACATGTCAAACAGATTGAGAGTAGGCTGGGCGGGGGGTGGGGGTGGGGGGGTGGGGGTGAAGCAGAAAGCTGGGGTAGAACTCCCCACCATCTGTGCAAGAGAGTTGCTAAGGTACCACGAACCAAACTCCTAAGGATTAAAGCCGTCAGGGTGGTCAGATCACTTTCCTCTAATGGGGAGTGCTGGACAGCAGACCGCACGGCATGTAGAATGGCCTTTAGTTCGGGAGGTCTTTCCGCTCTGAAAAGAATAGGTTTGAATGCAGTGATAAGGAGGCCAAGTTAACCATCGAGAAGCAGACATAAGGTGAAAGCATTCGACTCAGGCTTGGTGAATTTTGAGCAGACAGAGGCTGAGGACTGGGGAGGCGGGGGCCTGGCTGGAGGGGGTGCCTACTCCCTTGTGGAATATTTGCTGGTCCATTAGGACTAATGGTCTACAGTCTTCCTATAACAAACATTTTTAAGATTATATGTTTTAGTTACTTTCATATTGTGATAAAACATCAAGACCAAGACAAGTTATAGAAGGAAGGGTTATGCGTACAGTTCAAGGTTAGAGTCCGCCATACAGAGCACAGGCTGTTGGCAGAAGTTGAGCAAGTGTAGGGCTTTAAAACCTCAAGCCGCCTCCAGGGACAAGTTTTCTCCAGTAAGGCCACACCTCCTAAGTGTATCCAAACAGTGTTACCAACTGGGGGCCAAGTCATCAAACACTTGAGCCCACGGGGACATCCTCATTCAGATCAAACCACCAGACCGGAAATTACTTGTTTCTGCAATTCAGAAGATGGCATGACCAGAGACCCCGAAGGAAACTGTCTCCTGAGAGCTGGGGAGAACCCTGTAGCAGGACTTTAAGGAAGAAACCTATCACCCAACGTACCAGAAACCTCCTCCGTCCATCCGAGGAACCCGATCTGATCAGCACGTGGCTTGATGGACGTTTCATTATCTGATTACCTTATCTGGTTACTCTTAGATTGCTGTTGGGAACTGGGTGTGACTTGAAATAAGTTGGTGATTTGAGGCAGTTTTGGAATTCAGAGCATTGTTATTCAAAGGAATAAAAGCAGGCAGAGGTGGTAAAGGACAGATTGCCCAAAGCCTCACTCTCATTTGAATGGATTTAGAACTGTGTACTTGGATCGGAAAAGAAAGGGATTTTGACAGTGTTTCAGTAGCAGTGGGGTTTTAGAGACCATCCACAGATAGGGTATTTAAGTACCATTTGAGTCAGTCTGGCAGAAGTATTTCACAGCTGATAGAAAGGAAATGGAGGTCCGGATAGGGACAGATAGTCTGTAATCCACCTACCGCAGTTGCAAATACACCTTCCTTTTCTCCAGGCACTTCCTGAAGGACACACTGTGCAGAGCTGTAGCTTTTGTCAGTATAAAAGAGAATTCGCTAACTTTATTACTAGGTAGGTAGTTGGTGGGCTTGTGGCTTCGGTGGGGGAACTGATAAAACTAGTGTGGGATTGTTCAGTGGCCCTGAGTGCAGACGCCTGCCTCTCGGAAAGGTTGAGTCAGGGACAATTTATGCTGATTCCCAGTGGGACAGTCAGTGCAAGCACGTGGAGCCTTGTCCTCTGAAGGGGGGGCCCTGAGAGCCCCGCAGGGGCCTGGCCTCCTCGCGCCTGTACAGTAAAGAAAGACTTCAATTTGCGGATTATAATCTGCCAAATCCTATTTGGAGGAAGGGGACGGACGGCGTTAAAGATTGTGTGCTCGTAGAAGCGAAGGGCTTAAGATCCCTGAGTGACGCCTGGCAGGTCATTTGTCCCTACCAGGCCCCCATTCTTCCACGCCGAAATGGAAGACAGGCTTATTGGAATAATCTTCGAACCCCCTGCTGGTTCTGAGTGGATGTATCCATCCTGAATAGAGGAGAAGGGAAGAGGGCTGAGCGCTGCTGCTTAATTTAGCTGCCCTCTCTGCGTTCCCGCTGCTTTCGGTGCTGCTGTCCTGCAGCTCTGTTTCCCTTGCTCTCTGTGATACCATGAGGTAAGGCTATCACTGGTCCCATTTCACAAGCACAGACAAGCTCACAGGACCCGCCGGCTGGGGCGCACTGAGACGTGGTCATACTGCTCAGAAGGGAATCAGTGACTCCTTGTCAGTATTGACTGAGGGCTTGGTGTTTGTTGTTGTTGTTGTTTTGTTTTTTTTTTAAATTCAGTATTTCGGGGACTAGAATTACTCTAATTTTTTTTCCTGTTTTCTCACAGATAGCTTCAAAGTAAAATAAATGAAAAAACCATTTATTTTTATTTATGCTCGCAGTGTTTGGGTGAAACCCAAGTCCTGTTTGTGTCTGACAAGCGTTCTGCCGCCGAGAGACCCTCTCAGACCAAAGTCAGAATTTCAAAGATTGCGAGATCCTGACTGCTCCCTTGTGCTCGTTTGGTGGGTGATGATGGAGGAACAGCAAAGCCTACTTCAGTTTTCCCTTTTGATGTTCTGAACCAGTTCTGATATTAAAAAAAAAAAAAAAAAGGCGGGGGGGCGGGGGGGGAGGCAGATTGCATTTAAATTGTGCTTTTGAAAATTTCAAATGAATAGAAACACAGTTTAGGAATGTGCCCTGACTTTCAAAGGTTATTGTTACTTTACTTATGTTGTCTTTTGTTACAATAACAAAATATTCAAGACTAGGCAACTTATAAATACGTTTTTTTGACTCATGGTCCCTAGAGGCTGGTGACTAAGAGCATCATCTCGTGGAGGCTCTGCTTGGCGTCTGGCGAGGGCCCTTTTGCAGCATCAGAGAACATAGCAAAGGACAGGGCTGGGGACGCGGCAGAGCGGTTCAGGGCGCTGGCTGCTCTGCAGGGGGCCTGGGCTTGGTTCCCAGCATCCACCTCTGGCCGCTCAGACCCAGTTGTAACCTCACTTCCAGGAGGGCCAGTGCTCTCTTCTGGCCTCTGCAGGCAGTTCCCACATACGGTGCACATATAGAGTGCACATAAGCAGGCTTGTGTACATACGTGGAAATCAGAATAAACCTTTTAAGAAAATAGCGAGGAGTGTCTCATGCTAGAGAAAGCAAGTTTGCCACCAGCTTGGGTGCTCCTTCTCCTCCTCCTCTTCCCTCTCCTTCTCCTCCTCCTCCTCCTCATCGTCATCTCCTCCTCCTCCTCTTTCTCCTCCTCCTTTTCCCCCCCCCCCCCCCGAGACAGGGTTTCTCTGTTCTGGAACTCACTCTGTAGACCAGGCTGGCCTTGAACTCAGAGATCCGTCTGCCTCTGCCTCCCAAAGGCTTGTGCGGCCACCACTAGACTTCTCTTCTTTCTGTAAGGGTCTCTCAAGTACTGTCATGAAGTCTCCACCCCGAGGACCTCATCGAATCCTATTTTAGCTTCCAGAAACCCCTTCTCCAGATGGCAGTGGCATATGAATTTCAGGATTAAGTTTCCAACACAACCTTTGGAGGTTGACACGTGTAGATTCTGTGTGTACCAGAATTGGGCTTCCCAGCCAGGTGAATCCCGCTACAGGGAGACTGCTCACCGCTGGCCGTCAGCCTGCCTCTCTGTGGAGAGCATGCTCACAGAGCCACATGCTGTACCCGGACTTGCAGTGGGCGCTTGAGGAAAGAGCTTGGCAGCCACGGAGGGACAGGCTTCCTCCCACCTCTCTGTTTTCGTTCCCAAGCTTCATGAATTAATAAGTTACCGAGCCTTCTAGAAGTTGGGATCCAAGAAAGAGTCCCAGATGGTGAGCTGGAGGGGTGCGCACTCTATGAAAGAAACAGGAACCAGGCACCAGGCTGACTCCAGTTCCCTGTCACAGACACTCTTCTGCGTCCCAAGCCAACCACGCCCTGGGCACAATGTCTTTCTTGTATTAGAGATACAAGCTTTTGTAAAAGTGACGTGGATTAAGACAGCAGCGCGCACCGTTTACCCTGTGGCTGATGTCAAGGCTAATGCTGCTGCTGTTTCATTGGTACAAGCCAAAGTGAATATTCTGGAATGTCTTATTCAGTATTTAGGAAAGTTATTGACACTGAGGACGCGGCCGTGGTGTCGTGCTTACCTAGCACATGTGAGGTCCTGGATTTTATCTCCAACACTAGGAAGGAACGTCATTGCGTGTGGCTGTGCTGATAGTAATGTCTCTCTGTACCTGCCTGCAAACACCTGCTTTGAGGACATTAAATTAACTTGACATTTCCTGACGCGATGGGTAATGAAGTCTCCACCATGTCAGAAACCCAGTTTTAAAGTGCTTTCTTTCTTTCATTTTTTTCCCTTCTAGTATGAATGGAAAATATCAAAACTCAAATATATTATAGACAACTAGGTTGTCAATTTCTGAAGCGACATTTTTATTCAGCAGCAAGCAAAGCAAGTTTGCCCAACTAAATTATTCATAAGAATTACAAAACTTGTCATTTAGAATGGATGTTAGGATATTCAGGTCATTTAGAAGACTGTGGTTAAAAATAAAGTGACCCAAATATATAGCTCTAGTTTTTTTTTTTTTTTTTTTTTTTAAGGCAAGTTTAAAACTTTCAATTTTTGTTTGACATTGGTCCTAACTGTTTCATGAGGAATGTCAGTGGCTAGCCCGTCAGTGTTTAAATAAAAACCAATTCTTCGGCTCTGGCTGGATTCTCTGTACGCAGGTTGTGCGTGCTGTATAGCCAGGCTGTAGGCCCGAGAACTGTGTATGTGAGTAACAGAGAAACCAGAGGTCATGAGCAAATCTCTCCCCAAGAAAAACTGGAAACAATTTATTACTTGTTCTGATCACTCCTTTTGTACTTAGAGGAAGAAGCAGTTGAAATATGAACTTGTCCCAGTCTGCTTTCGGGTGGTAACTGGAGCATAAAATGTTGAAAATCAATTATGTATTTAGGGAGATGAAACAGGCTGACATTTTGAAGGCATACTATATTGTTTGGCGGATGAATGAGGGCATTACATCATCTTCCTGCAGTAACAGGGGGGTCCCAAGAGAGAAAGACAGGATACCCCATCCTAGTGTTGAAACGTCACAGACTTGCTGTTGATCTTGGGGGGAAAAATCCTGTTTTAAAAATTGGCTTAGTTTTTGTTGATGTAGCAAAGCATTTGGTACTTTTGTTTTAATCTGTAATTTGCCATGGTTTATAGTAATGTGGTAATAGCAAAGCCCTAGTTGTTGCCCATGGTAATGAGGTGATGAGATCTTTGCAGGAAAGGGCAGAGAGTTTGAGATTTCTCCCGTAGCCCCACAGAGATGGAAACCGCGCTTACAGCTGCGCGGATGTTTGTGGATCTGGGATGCCCTGTCGACTTTGTCTTCGCCATCCTGTGATGGGCGGAGCATCTGAGGTCTGGGTTGCATAGACTCTGTATTCGTACAGTCATACGCAGCGGTTCGCCAGCTGGAGCTAAGACCCGGGGCCTGCAAGCATGCAGTGCCACAAAGCTGTGTGCCTTCACAACACAAGGTTATTGTCTCAGTTGTGGAAGACTGAGATCCAAGATGAAGGTGCGGGAGGGCTGCTTCCCTCTGAGGCCTGGAGAAAGGAGGAAAAGATCTGCTCCAATATCCTTATAGCAAAATCCCCTTTGGATAAAGATACCAGTTACATTGGATCAGGCCACTATAATGACCAGGGGGGCCACTGCCAGCTCTCTCTCTCTCTCTCTCTCTCTCTCTCTCTCTCTCTCTCTCTCTCTCTCTCTCTCTCTCGGCGTGGGACTTCAGCATTCACGGTGGGAAGGACCGTCAGCCCCAATGGCAGGGCTCTGGGCTCACTCTGGTGTTGTTCATTGCTTCTCTTCATTGTTTAGCAAACATTCGATCACATTTACAGTTTGGGCAAAAAGGCCAGATTTGTCCTCAGAAAACCTGAAACCCCCCTGCCCCCCATTCTTTATTTTTGCTCATGCTGACTGGTAGATGGGTGTCATATCTTAGATGGCAGTAATTTTGGTTGAAGCTGTTTTTTTTTTTTTTTAATGAATTTTAAACATTTGTCTTTTCCCTGTTATCTGTTGAGAAGAAAAATACTTATCATTTGATGTGCACATTGGTTTTAAAGAGGATAAATTGGGGTCCTTTGTGATAGTTTTCCTTTTAGTCTGTTTGCAACTTTTAGATTTTATTTATTTATTTATTTATGCATGCTTTGTGTCCTCATTGGAGGGGGTGGTGATCACGGTTTCAAGATTTTTCCTATAAAATATGCAGCTACCTAAGAAAGATCTTGGTGCCTTCAAACCAGGCAGCCATGGGATGAAGGTGCCACGTGGCTCTCACCAAGACAGATCGGTGTTCACTGTGCTATAGTGAGAAGATGAACGATGTGCCACACTGTTTGAATTTTACCGGTATTTAAAAGAAGCGTTTATGCCGCAAAGGCACTAATTTATTTAAGAAATTCCTGTGTGCAGAGGAATGTTTCCTTGGAGTCTGCCTGATCAGAGATTATAAAGTCCTGGGCAGTGGTTCCCCCTGTCAGTGTGAATAATGTGGTACACCAGGCATGATGGTGCACCCCTTTCACCCCAGCACTCGGGAGACAGAAGGAAGACAGGCTACAGAGCAAGTTCTAGAACAGCTAGAGAAGCAGTAACTTGGGCGGGGCGGGGCGGGGCGGGGAGGGGAGGGGAGGGGAGGGGAGAGAGAAAACAAAGAAGGAGAGATGACCGTTTTCAGCGCCTGGTATGGTGGTATATAATTAACTCCCAGCATCATTTGGGAGACAACGGCAGGCGATGTCTGTGAGTTCAAGACCAGCCTAGTCTACATAGCTAGTTTCAGGCCAGCCCGAACTACAAGTGAAGTCCTGCCTGTCCTCCACTCCCACCTCCACAGAACAGATTGGGGGATTCAGGTTGGAAAATTGTGGCTATATACCATGTATATAGGATATAACTGGTTTATGTGTGTGAGCAAACTCTAGTTTTCAAAGTAATTTTAAGTTGGCTTTTATTTGACTTGCTTGTTTGTTTGTTAGAAAGGGGAGCGTGTAGAAATGTTAAGACCTTGGACGTGGTAGCACACTCCTGCAATCCCAACGCTTGGGAGGCTGAGGCAGGAGAATCACAAATTCTAAGACAGTATGAGTAGACCCTGTGTAAGGTAAAACAGAAAACCCAACGCTAATTTTGGTGATTTGCGACTGTCTTTGTATTTGCTTATAACGGCCTTTTGAAATATTATCATAGAACAAGCATGGATCAAAACGTTTTGTCTGGTTTGCTCAAGTGTCCCACAGGTCAGAGCACCAGTTCTGTGGTACCTGGCAGGAAGCCCTCCTTTTTGTGTATATGTTAGAGAAAACACAATAGCTCGCAGCCGAGACAGGTACAGAGAACTGGCCTTACCCTCCTCATACAGCTACAGACTTCTTCCCACGATAACCTGGATCCAAAGGAAAGGCTTTATTGTGAAATACGGCTGTTAAAGTACTTAGTACTGCCTCCTTCAAAACTGTTATGGGATATGTGGCGTGTGGTTTTTGAGACCATAAATTTATAGTTCACTTGAGGGTCTTAGGAATTGTAATTCCTTAATGTCAGCAAATTGCTGCAGATCAAATTATATAGACCAGAGTTATTCCTTTTTTTTCTTTTTAATTATGAGGTGTGATGGGACACACCTTTAATCCAAGTACTCTAGAGGCAGAGGCAGGAAAACCTTTTGTGAATTGGAGGATAACCTAATCTACATAGCAGTTTCCAGGTCAGTCAAGGCTACATAGTAAGACTGTCTCAAAACAAAACAAAACAAAACAAAACAAAACAAAACAAAACACCCCAAAGAAACAAAAAAGCAAACCAAAAAGAAAAAATAAATTCTGGGTGTGGTGTGGTGTGGTTATGCCTGCCTGGAATGTATCTCAGAAAACACAACAGCAAAATAAAGGACTGAAACCAAAGCATTATGGTTAGGGACAACACGAAGTTTGTGTTTTAGTCCTCTCCAGGTTTGTTATTTGATGTCATGAAATGAATTCGTGTTTTTATAAGCACCACCATATATCTCTAGGGTTTCCTCACCAGCTCAAAGACAAGTTTTTTATCCTTTAAACAATAGCTCCTCACTGCCCTGCGCCCAGGCACTGTAACCTCTGTCTACTTAGAAGCTGTCTGGATCTGCTGAGTCTAGGGACCTCCGGTGGAGTCGGGCATTTGTCCCTTCGTGTCTGGCGCCCCTAGTTATCCCTAAGTTATATCTGCACAGCTTTCACCATAGGCAATTGCTTTTTAAAATCATAAAATAATTTGGCAGGTCACTGTGGAATATTATTAAAGTTTCGAGACAGAAATTTGAAACCCATGCCTCCAGGGCCAGAAGGCAGTAGCATCTAATATTTATGGAGCAGTTACTGCGTATCAGACCCAGCTCCAAGCCCTTTGCAGGTAATAACACCCCTACCCTCACACCAGCACGAATAATTCCAGTTTTTCATACGGGACACTGACGTTGGAAATAGGAGCCATGTCCTTCAGATAATGACCTTGCTTGTAGGTGACGGGTGGGGCTTCTAGCTCCATAGGCTGTGGTGCCGTGACATGACCGTGTTGGGGTGCAGGAGGCAGGACCGTGGGAAGCCAGCCAAGCCAGCCCTGGAGGGCTTCTGGTACAGGGTAGAGGGAGCTGTGCAGGTATCCTCTGTGTTGCTGAGAGGAGAAGCAGGCATGGTACGGCCGGCTCTTGCACATTTTCAACAGAAGCTAGAAACCCTTCCCGCTTCTGGCCTCCTGATTACTAGGCACAGTCAGCCCAATTCAGCTAGAGACAAAGCAAAGCATGCGGCCAGACAGCAGATCCGGGGCCCACTAGGTTGAGGCTTTTGCTCCAGAGCTTTCAGATAAACTTTCCTTATCCTGAACCTAGGACAGTTTGCACCCCACCCCCAGGGCGCTTGCTGTCACCGAGCCCTAGGGAGAGTCCTACTATTCTTTGCTCCTTGGGCTGCAACTTAGATAGAGCAATTTCCAGTAAATGTGTTGAATGGTGATTCTTCATAGTGATCACGGTTTCTTCCCAAGTCTGCCAGGAGTTCACTGAAAGTCTAATTTAAAACAAAGCCGGTCGGTTTCGGGAGGCTCAGATCCTTTCATGTAGAGCTTCAGAATTTATTGTTTCATTTTGGGTTCCTTTTTTTTTTTTTTTTTTTTTTTTTTTTTTTGGTTTTTTTCGAGACAGGGTTTCTCTGTGTAGCCCTGGCTGTCCTGGAACTCATTCTGTAGACCAGGCTGACCTCCCAAGTGTTGGGATTAAAGGCATGTGCCACCACCACCTGGCTCGTTTCGGGTTCTTAACGGTGCTGATTAAAAAAAGGACTTTAAAGTGTTTTTCCCCCCACTCTTTTAGAAAAAGTATGCTTCACCAAAGAAACTCAAATGTATGCAGTGGGTAACACGTCTAAACCTGCTGTCATTTTACTACCAGCTGCTAGCTTTCATGACACTGGTCGTTGCAAAGCCAATCACTATGCTAAGGGTTTCACATCCTTATCTCTTTCATTGTGGATTCCACCAGTTAAGAGATTTTGTGAATTTATATTGACAACTAGAATGGGAAGGATTTGGGCTTGTGGACATGAATTTATTGACTTTGCGTTCAGGGCCAATTGATCTAAAAGACCAGTGCAAGGTCATTCAGACATCATCTGGCCGTCAGAACCCCTATCGCCCGTGGAGCCATATAGACTTTATTCAGGTTTAATTACACATTCTCACTCATGTCCACAGCTTCAGAGCCACCGGTCATGTCTAGATAGTTTAAATGGCTATATCTTGGTCCATTCCTGTTACTATGCAAAATAATGAAGACAGGGTAATTTTTAGCAATAAAATTGAAGAGTTTATCATTGCTTATCATTGAGGCTCAGTTAATCTGTAAGTCTGGTGCCCGCCGTCCGGTGTGGGACGCTTTCTCATCTTAAGATGTCAGCTTGCTGCTGTGTTTTCAGATTTTGGGACATGGAAAGGCAAGGGGGGCATTAGGGTACCCCTCCAACTCTTTAATAAGGGCCCTAAGTCAGAGGCCCCTGGCTTAATCACTTATTCACAGGCCCACCTTTAAAGTAGTAGCCTCCTTTATCCTCAGGGCTCCCTTGTTTTCCAGGGAAGCCTATTCATGTGTAACCCCCCAGGACTGTCAGAGACCTGAGTGCACCGGAGGGAGATGCTGAACCCTGTGTACATAGCACGCTTTCCTCCTAGAGTAACAGTTTAATTGACACACTAAACACAGGAGAGATTAACAGTGACTGATAATAAAGCAACAAGTAAGCATAGGCTAGCAGCGTAACCTCAGCGCTGAGTGTGCAGACAGCTACCAGAAGACCCGTAGGCAGACAGCATACGTCTCAAGGACACGCTGGGTAGATCAATAGGCCGAGAGCACATGTCTCTGGGGATGTGCTGGGTAGGGGTCATTCATACTCTGGAAGGGCAGTAAATGGCTTTGTCACGCTACTCAGTGCAGATGCTGGCCGCATGCACACCACCGTAGGTTAAATCTCCAGCCCTGATTTAACCGGCCATGATGGCTCATATCCCCCATCCTAGCAGTCTGGAAGTCAAGACCAGAGGGTCAGAAGTTCAAGGTCACCCTTCCTTACATAGTGAGCTTGAGGCTAGCTTGGGCTATAAGAGACCTTGCCTCTCACTTTATTTTAAACATAAAAGCCTATGAATTAGACTTTTCCATGTGATCCTTTTGGATCATAGTTGACAAAGGATAAATGAAACTGGGCTAGAGGGGATGCCCCTGTGGTATATATTGTTTGTTTGTTTGTTTGCTTTTTACCACCATGTGAGTTTAAGAGCTACACCCATTCAAACCACACCACTCTGCTAGTAGAAATGTGACTTGCTTCTCTGTCTATTGGCTAAGATAAGTTGTTGTACTAAGGTGGCTTTTGATTATATATTGTTCCCTTGTGAGGTGCTTTGGATTTGGCATTTGCTGTGGTTAAGAATAGAGGTCCAGCCGGGCGGTGGTGGCGCACGCCTTTAATCCCAGCACTTGGGAGGCAGAGGCAGGCGGATTTCTGAGTTCGAGGCCAGCCTGGTCTACAGAGTGAGTTCCAGGACAGCCAGAGCTACACAGAAACCCTGTCTCGAAAAACTGAAATGAAATGAAATAAATAAATAAATAAAGAAAGAAAGAAAGAAAGAAAGAAAGAAAGAAAGAATAGAGGTCCAGCCAGGCGGTGGTGGCACATGCCTTCAGTCCTAACACTTGGAAGTCAGAGGCAGGTAGATCTCTACATTCAAGGCCAGCTTAGTCTAGAGACTGAGTTCTAGGGCAACAAAGACAACACAGAGAAACCCTGTCTCAACCTACCCCATCCTACCCACCCCACCCTTCCATCCCAAAGAGAGAAGTCCAAGTCCACATCTCATTAACATAGGACTCTAAGGTAATATTTAAAATGAGAACATAGGATAATTTCTAACCTAAAACAAGCAGTTCCTATAGTCACAGAGTAGTAATTACTACACTCACCGGAAACTGGCCTTTGGCCTGCATTTTGGTAGACCTGAGTGGGTTCAGAGCTCGGCAGGGGGGAGGCAGGAGTCAAGGCGTGCATCTTTTCCATTCAACAGAAAATCACTTTGCTTATTAGGAAGTTATCTTCCCAAAGCTGGTTATGGTAGCTTGCAGCTCTTGGGAGCTAGAAGCTGGAGAATCAGGGGTATATGGCCTGCATCAGCAACACTTTAAGGGCAGCCTGGGCTATGAGACCCTGTCATAAAATAACAAAAGTAGGTGGACAGCCTAGTGAGGGAAAGTGCTCACCACCAAGGCCAGTAACCTAAGCTGAATCCCTGGGGTCCACAGAGAGGAAGGAGAGAACTAAGCCCCATATACTGTCCTCTGGCAACTATACATGGTGTAAAACACACACACACACACACACACACACACACACACACCCCAAATGTAAAAAAGTTAGTTTAAGTGAAAATCATTGTCATTATTATGGAGTGTGTGTGCACATATGTGCACAGTGCGTGTTTGGCTGTGCCTGCTATGGCATGCATGTGGAGGTCAGGGGACAACTTGGTAGGAGTGGATTCTTTGGTTTTTACCTGGCTTGTGTGGAAGGTGCTTCCACCCACAGAGCCGTCCCCATGAGCCAAGATAATTAATTTAAATTTAACAGACTACAACTGAATTTAAAGTAGAAGGCGTGGCTGAAATTTGGGAAAAATGTCCTGACTCAGTGTACTTTCACAGATTGCTGTGAAGGTCGGAAAATTTTCTAATGCCCCTCAGCCTTTGACGGGATCATAGCTGATAAAGCCGTGGTGTAGGGCAGATACTGTAGTTGTATCATTTAGCACAGTCGACCTACCAAGGTAGCTTAGCCTAGTCTGCCTTTGCTGTGCTGATGCTTTTCAGCTAGCATCTTCATTATCCTGCTATAAACTCCTAAGAGCTAGCTGGGGTTGTATAGCCCCGGTATGCTGGCTCCCTCTGCCTTCAGCACACTCAGAACTCTTCGGTGACCTATTGATGGGGAACATCATCTAACACAAGCCCGTTTTGTAATGAAATGTTGAGTGTCTCCTGTAGACACGCAGGTGAGTATTCAGTAGACACAATGGGACGCAAAAGTACAAAGCACAGTACCCCCAAACACTGGCCACACTGTGTGCCCCGGAGTGCTTGCTGACCTCATGAGCGCATGACAGGGAGCTAGCTGTGGGTCTCAGCACTGCCCAGCGTGGAGAGAACGCATGCTGTGAGCCTGGGAAAGAGGCCAAAGCTAACTCCAACTATGGTTTCTCCTTAATTTGTATCGATTTCACACCATCGTGTAGTGGGAACGTTCCCAAATCATATCATCATAAGTCAGCGACTGTATTTATGTTAAAAAAAAAAAAAAAAAAGGAAGCACCCAGGACCGCTATGGAATGATTTGGTACAACCTGAAAGGCCCCCTTATCCACTGACAAGACACTTGTTGTTTGTAATAACTCCAGGCTCGCTAGGCCGTGTTTGTGTTTCAAATATTTATCAGGTGACATGCTATATACCACATCCTGGGCATGTGATAATAAAATAAACGAAGCTCCCTTCCTTGTTCACAGTCTGGGGGGACAGATGGCTTTCTATGTGAATAGAAGATAATGTCACAGGAGCTTCGGAGGGAGGGGTGTGGGGTTTAGTGAGAGCACAGGGCGCGCGGAAGCAAGCCTGCTCCTTTGTAGCGGACCATCTCTGCAGTGTAGGCTTAGTAGTTCAGCAATGGTTGTCAGGGAGAGAGCAGGGGCTGTGCAGGAGGAATGAGCATGTTCCAGGGGCCGTACAAGGATCTGTGAAGGTTGGTGAAGTGGCTACGACTTGTAGCAAACGTATGCCAGAGGTTTGAAAAGCCAATACAGGAGTTGCCACGAACCTGTAAATCAGGAGGCGTATCATTAAGTCTGGGTCAATAGCCACTGGTCAACTTCAGGTGTCAGCATTTTTCCTGGGCTTCTATGCAGTTTTGTATGGATGTTTTGACTAATTTATTTATTGTTTTTTCTCTCGCCTGTCTGGCATGAACACTGTGAAGCTCGGTCTGCAGTCACTTTCTCTGTGACCATGTTTGGTTTATAGCTGATGGTATATACCACGATGGTCCCGTAAGACTACAATGGTGGTAAACACTAGTCCTTTTTGCTTAGCGGTGCATCCTAGCCGGTAGGTTGCACAGTGCACCTCATATGTTTGTGGTGATGTCGATGTAGAAATATAAACGCTCGTGGGGACTCTGCATATGTGCAGCATACTGTTTTATAGGAAACTTTAATATTAAAAAAGGAATGTTGTACTTATGAAGAAATCTCTGTAATGCAGTGTGCCGTGCCATGGCTGTAGCAGCCTTCTGTCCCTTGCGTTCAGCACACCTCATGGTTGGACAGTATGACTAGGTTTCTCTAAACACACCCTGCCGATTGCACAGCTATGAAATTGCCTCGCAGTGCATTTCTCAGGCTGTGATCTTGCGAGTACCTAAGGGGTGGTCCTTTGAAAACTACCAGTATATATTATATTATTATAAGCGTTCGTCTTCATGCTGTTTAGGTCTTGCCTTAGGGTGTTATTGCTGTGAAGAGACATCATGACTGCAGCAGCTTTTATAAAGGGCAGCATTTAACTGCGCTGGCTTACAGTTTCAGAGCTTCAGTCCATTATTGTCATGTGGGAAGCACGGCAGTGCCCAGGCAGACATGATGCTGGAGAAGGAGCTGCTAGTTCGACATCTTGATCTACAGGCACCCAGAAAGAAAGAGAGAGGATGTTTTATACTAGGCATAGCTCCAGCATTTAAGGCGTTAAAGTCCCGCCTCCACAGTGACACACTTCCTCTGATAAGGCCACGCCTCCCTCAGCATTCAAACGTGTCTATCAGGGCCAGACCTATTCAAACCACCACAGATCCTTAGATGTACTCATCCTGTATAACTGCAACTTTGTAACCTTTGGCTTATGTCTTTCTCCCTTCTACAGCCC
Organism: Apodemus agrarius; assembly: GCA_964023405.1. NCBI lineage: Eukaryota > Metazoa > Chordata > Mammalia > Rodentia > Muridae > Apodemus > Apodemus agrarius. The sequence continues at coordinate 125,254,328 of OZ030008.1, read as the reverse complement.
AGCAATTTAAAACAAATCTTACACATTGTGACTTTGTTAACGGTATTCATTTCCAATGGATAAAGCTTCCTATCCCCGCGCTACGGGCATGGTGGATTGAGAATGAGTCCCTGGTGCTCATCTGCTACCTAGCCGCGGTTTCCATTGCTATAATGAATACCTGGGATAACCACCCTGCAGGAAACAGTGGCTTATTTGGTTCACCATTTTATAGGTTCCAGGATGATGGATTACAGGAGGTAATGCCCACAGTTCTCACGGGCATACCCCCGCCCCCCAGTGTCCTAAAGAGTCCCCAGCATGGCCTCTCCTTGGAAAGGTTCCACCACCTTCTGTCAGCACCATCTTGAGGACCAAGACTTTAACCCACAGGCCACTGGAACATCTCAGATCCAAACTATAGTAGATCATCTAAAGGATTCATTTGTTCTGTAAACTGGATCTTCAGGAAAATAGCTGTGGTGGTTTCAATATGCTTGGCCCAGAGGACGTGGTACTCTTAGGCGTGGCCTTGTTGGAGGAAGTGTGTCACTGTGGGGTGGGCTTTGAGATCTTCCTCCTAGCTGCTTGCAAGATAGTCTTCTGTTTGCCTTTGGAACAAGCTGTAGAGCTCTCACCTCCTCCAGTACCATGCCTCCCGCCATGATGATAATGGGCTAAACCTCAGAACCTGTAAGCCAGCCCCAATTAATTGTTGTCCTTTGTAAGAGTTGCCCTGGTAGAGCCGGGCGTGGTGGCACACGCCTGAAATCCCAGCACTTGGGAGGCAGAGGCAGGCAGATTTCTGAGTTCGAGGCCAGCCTGGTCTACAGAGTGAGTTCCAGGACAGTCAGAACTACACAGAGAAACCCTGTCTCGGAAAAACAAAAACAAAAACAAAACAACAACAAAAAAGAGTTGCCCTGGTCATGGTGTCTGTTCACAGCAGTGAAAACCCCAAGCCAATGGCTTTTAATAGCATGTTTGTCCGTGACTGTAGTCCCTTTACAAGTATTTTAAAGTTTACTTGGTGTTCTTCAGTTAATTTTTACCACCAGAATGGTTTCAGCGGGAGGTGTTTGCATAATTGCCTTATTACTTACCCGTGATGTAAGTGTGTGTGCTTAGTGTGTGTGTGTGTGTGTGTGTGTGTGTGTGTGTCCGTCCGAGTGGCTCCTCACCCCTCAGCCCTCAGCCCTCCGGCTTGCTGACCGGTTCCAGTGATTTGCATGGATGATTTTGCTCATTGTCTCTCAGTGTTTAGCTGATGACTTGGAAGCGTGTGTGGAGTTGGTTCTCTGTCACAGCGTAGCTCCGGCCATGGAGAGCTGTCCCCCAGCATGTTTTCTTAGCTTGGGTCAGTTCAGGGCCCCCAATTAGATGTGCACAGCTCTGCTGGTCAGCTTTTGTCAACTGGACACAAACTAGAGTCACCTAGCAGGAGAGAGAGCGCCTCAACCGAGGAACCGCCTTCATTGGATCACCCTGTGGGCATGTCTCTGGGGGGATTTTCTTGATTAATGGTTGATATGGAGGTCCCAGCCCACTGCGGATGATGCCAGCCCTAAATAGGTGGCCCTAGCTAGGAGCAAGCCAGTAAGCTGGGCTCCTACACAGACTGCAGTGCACATCAGCCCATCCCGCCTGTGCTCGTCCTGCCCCGTGTTCCAGCCTTGGCTTCCCCGATGATGTAAGCCTGGAGTTAGGTGCTGTCGAAGGTGTGCAGAACCTGGGTGTGAAAATCCTGATTTTAGGATCCTGGTTTTATTACCTTTTGGATAGTTAGATCTGAATTCCCAAGCCTGTTCTTTTCTTTTTGTTTTTTTACTTATAGCAAAACAAACACAACAAAAACAACACCCTAAAAAAAAAAAAATAATGCAGCAGGAGGTCTTGTCCCTTGAGCTTAAAGAGGACTGAGCTGTTAGGCATAACGCCGTGTATCTCCTGGTTCCTCTGTAACTGGCGTATGGCATTTAGCAGTGTGGACTCAGGGTTTAGTCATCCGGCATCCTGTATGAAGAGTCTTCTCCACCTCTCCTCCACCATAAGCTCTTAGATAGATCGGGGTCTCACTTTTTTAAGGATGGATAGTGCCGCATTGTACAGACACACCATGATGTGGTCTTTGTCAGTCTGGGTCCTGAGTTTGCTCCGTGTCCTGCCTGTTGTGACTGCTGCAGGCTGACACTGCTGTGGCATCCTGACCGCCGTTCTCTCTCTCCATCCCCTTTCCTCCTGCTCCCTGTCTCTCTGTTCGTTTTGAAGTGGCTTCACTGTGCCTTACTCATGGCCAGTGGTGGTGGAAGTGGGTTCTCTTCTGCCCAGCGCCTTTGCCAGTAGGCCTCTGTACAGCTTGTGTGTCCACTCTGTTTATCACAGGCTGGCCGTTTGTCTTGCTGAACTGGGGCCTCATTTTTGACCCTTAGCCTAGGGAGTTATTTGGGAGAGAATCTGAAGGTAAAGGAAGCCCTTCCCTGTGTCAGGAGGAAGTGAGGAATGTGCTTTCGCGTTTTAAATGACTCTATACTTTTCATGCCAGGACTGAAAAATTTGCAAAGTTGGATTTTCTGGATTTTTTTTTTTTTCCGAGACAGGGTTTCTCTGTATAGCCCTGGTTGTCCTGGAACTCACTCTCTAGACCAGGCTGGCCTCGAACTCAGAAATCCACCTGCCTCTGCCTTCCAAGTGCTGGGATTACAGGTGTGAGCCACTACCGCCTGGCGATTTTCTGGATTTTTTTTTTTTAAGATTTATTTATTTATTATATGTAAGTACACTGTAGTTGTCTTCAGACACCCCACAAGGGGTCAGATCTCTTTACGGATGGTTGTGAGCCACCATGTGTTTGCTGGGATTTGAACTCAGGACCTTGGGAAGAGCAGTCAGTTTGCTCTTAACCACTGAGCCATCTCTCCATGCCCCCTATTTTCTGGATTTTTAATGAGATCGAAAGCAGAGTTAATAAAACAGAGCGAGGATAGATATTTCTACAGGTCGAAAGCAGAACGCCGTACAATTGCGTGGGAAATGGAGATGACAAAATAAACCTTGACCAGAGCACGGCGGTGACTGTCCTTCTTTTATTTTCAAGTGTAAGACAGCACAGCAGGCTAGTTTTGAATGTCAATTTCCAGAATATTGCCAAGCTTGTGTGTGTGTGTGTGTGTGTGTGTGTGTGTGTGTGTTACACATTATATATTTAGCTTTGAACATAGGGAATTGGATAGCAACTTCGCTGTCTAGGAAAGAATGGTCTATTCAGCTTTGTTTCTTTCTTGTTTGTTTGTTTGTTTGATACTGGTTGTCCATTCCTAGCCTAGACTGGCCTGAAACTTGTAGGAATTCTGCTGCCTCAGGCGCCCGTGGCCCGTAACTAACTGTTAGCTTTGGAACTGTCTTAGCTTTGGAACTCCTCTTTGGCCTTCTCCGCCCACACCACCATTGTCACGTCTCAGACTTCAGCTTTGACCTTAGAACTGGGCTAGGGTACCGTGGCTTCAGCTCGCCCAAGGTCAACGAGTCCTCTGCAGGCACCAGGAAAATGGTTTTCTTTCATTTTGTTGCTAGGATTTTATTTTTCAGCTCCTCCTCGTTTCCTCCTCTTCCTCTTCCCCCTCTTCTTCCTCTTCCTCCTCCCCGCCTCCTTGGATGGACAGAGCCACATCTTATGACTTACTTGTACCACAGCCAGAGGCCCCTTTCGGTGCTTTGTGATGAGTCATTTCCTAATCAGTGCCAAGCTCTGGGCCTGGAGCTCCCTGCCCAGGGGTGGGGACCGCAGGCCTGTCTGCAGCTGGCAGGAAGTCCTTGTTCCAGAAGAGAAGGGCAGGGGTCTTCTGGATGAATCGGACGAGAGGCCTGGATGGTGCTGAAGGTTCTGTCCATGGGGGGTGGGTGACACACACCCTGTGTTCCCCAACCTGCCGGGGCCATGTGGATTCAGAGCCACTGTCAGTGTCTTAGACAAAAGCCAAGAGTAAAGTGGTAGCTCAGCCCTAGGGGACTTAACAGGTTATCTGGGGAGAGCCCCGGGCTCCTTATCAGAACTGAGGTAGAGAGAGGGTGGGCTTGGCCTGTGCATTGCGAGAAAGGAAGCGGACACAGGGTCAGGGTTGCTAACTAAAGTGACTGGCCAGCGGCTATTTAAATCTCTAGTACAGAAGTTCCCACTGGATTGAGCCAGGAAGGGATGGGTGGGGCCAGGGGTTAAGAGACTCGACTGTGGGAAGACAGGGCTGTAGACACTGAAAACAGCAGACCAGGCCTGGACGTCCCGGCTGCCTGGACCTCAGCTGAGAGTTTCTTCGTGCCCTGGGCAGTCATTTGGGCCTGCACTGGGAATGACTGGGGTTTGAGTATAAGAATCATATTTTTAAAAGTTTGAAATGAAACCGAGAACTATGTTTTCGGATACAGATGCAGATGCGAATTTTATTTCTCATTTTGAGATAGGGTCTTAGTAGCCTAGGCTAGCTCAGAGCTCATGATCCTCCTGCCTCAGATTTCTAAGACCCAGGATTGAAGTGTACACTGTAACTCCTTGCTTGTAGTTAATAGTTTTAATTGTTTAGTGCCCACACTCCCAGATCCTCAAACTAAGTATACAGCCTTGTCTTATAGAACTAACAGGTTAAGCTTACTACAGTAATTTCTTCATTAAACCTAAAAAACAAACAAACAAAAAACAAAACAAACCTCCGCGCTTTTGAATGCTGTTGTCCGTCATGTGGGCCTGTTCTAATTTTTCGAGCAAGGGCAAGACTACCCTTGCCTTTATGCACCACGCTGAGTGTATGGCTTAGCTCAGCGATCACAGAGCCCTACTATGTCAACTCATCTTACTAACCTTAAAGCAGGAGAAATAATAGCACCTTTACAGACTGGGGAAGACCGTCCTAACACACCCATTTAAGTGCTGCATTCCCCTGCTCCCGAGGCCCCCGGACTTCGCGATTGAGCTGACTGAGCCTACAGGCTTTAGCTGTAATTCTGGAGGAGGAAGGGCGTGGCTTCCACCCCACGCTGGAGCCCTGCACTCTGAGAAGCCCGTAATCTGGTGAGGGGCTTTACTCACAAATACCAACAAAATAAAGGTAGGCGAGGGAACGCCACACCCAAACGGCAGTGCCTGGTGGTGTGTCCTGACTTTGAGAAGGGCTGCCAGGGTCCTGGGACTTACCGGGAGACAGAATATTAGAACTGGCTGCAGACCCCATTTTGTTTCTGAGAACACTCGGGTCTCAGAAGCAGAGTTCAGCCTTGTCATCTTTGTGGTGCCCAGGGTCATCTTGCCAGGCCAGTCCCTTGTGTGTCTTGTAAAGTGTTGTTTTGATGTCCCTGGGTGCTTTGGGGGAATGAAAGGCTAAACTGTGTATTTCTTCTGTCAGTCTTTCTTAACTTCTCAGGGCTGTCATCGTGCCTTGATCTGACAGTCCCTCCACCCTCTTAATTACCAGTGGCATGGGAAACCAAATACTCCCTCCTGTGAGAGTTGTATCCCAAAGGAGGTGACTTGGCTGGAAGGCTGGACGTGGGTGGAGGTGGAGTTGGGGCCTCCTCAGCTGTGGCTGCACTCCGGCTGGCCGGTGAGCTCGGTTCCTGGATGTGGTAATTCGGAAAGCTCCTGTGTTGCTAGGTTCCTAGCGGTCTTCTGGACGAGTTTACAGCCCAAAGACCTGTCAGGCTGCTCTAGTATTGTCTCACCAACAGTATTTTCTCACCCGTGCCCCATTCAATTTTATCATGGAAAGAAAAAAAAAATGAACATTTTATCGGATGGTGAGATAGCATTTAGAGGGCAGCCTGGGCCTGAGGGAAAGGCCTTTTCTGATAGGCCAGTGCTCTGGAAATCCACGGGACTTTCTAAGCGATGACATGGACTTTGCCATCAAAATGTTTTTTAGCAGGTAGACTTAGCAGACCTGGAACCTGCAGTTAGAAATAGCATTGCACCCTGGGTGCCTGTTGTGGGATGTGAGGCAGGAACTTGGAATGGAGAAGAGCTGGGGTCCAGGCCGCATTTGACTTTGAAGGGCCACGCAGCCTACATTGGAGACCCAGGGAGGAGATCAGATGGCCCAGGAGGAAGAGAGAGGCAGCAGTTCATGAAACCATCGCTGGGAAGTTGTCTGTGTTAGGGGGAGGCCGAGCAGCTCGTCTGGAGAACGCACTTCAGGGGGATGCCAGGGTTTGTGATGGAGATGCAGAACTCCTGGGTTCCAGCTCCGAGCATTGATTGGCTGTGGCGGTGCCTAAGAATGGCCAAGTCACTCTGGACACGAACAAAAGACGCCTAAGGCGAAGGTCCTCCCCCTCCTCCCCTTCTCCAGGAGACGGAAATTAGGAAAGAGACAACCAAGTAGAACAGGGTCAGGTGGAAGGTAGAGGGCTAGAGGAACCCTCTCAGGTGACCTCCGTCAGCAGGGCCAGGCCGGCCATCCCCACCCACAAGGCCACCATAAGCATCATCGCTTTTCCCCCCTGAAGGGCTGAGGGTAGCAGAATTGCTGCCTCTCGCCCTTATCTCCTGCCTGCCAGAGCAACCACATTCAGTGACAGTTTACAGGACTTAAGCAATGGCCCCTTCCGTCTCTGGCCTTGTCTGCTCCCCGGGGCCACAGCTTGTACCTACTCTGGTGATCTCCTGCCGGAAGTCACCACTGCTCTACCTTTCCCTCTTCTTCCTCAGGCCTGTTTGTTTGCCCTCTTCTCAACTCCTCTAAGGTGTACGTTTTCCCAACCCACCCTCAAAAGGACAAAGTAAACACTCTGGCAGTCGGCCAAGGCTAGAGGTTCTTAATCCCGCCTACCTAGGAGAATCAGTAGGTAAGGCTGACGAAACTCTAATGTTTAAACCTGTAAACGTTAATTCTTCTGAACATCTGAAGTGTGAAAACTCCCCAGGAAATCCGAATAGGTGTTTGGGATGGAAAGCCGTCTGTCTCCCTGTGGGGCTAGCAGGGTGCCTGTCTCAGAGAAAAAGTTTTGCAAGGTTGAAATGGAAACTGATGCCCCTTTGTGGCTGGACTTGGTGACAGAGGCCTGTTGTCCTGGGTCCGTGGTAGGCAGAGGCAGGAGGATCTGTGCTCCAGAGTTTGAGACCAGTATGGGCAATGTAATGCACTAACCACCCCCTCCTCCCCAAAGAAGAGTCCTTTGCCTCTCCAGCTTCAAAAGCCAGAGGAATTCCCACAAAGGTCTCCTCCTCCTCCCTCCCTGTTAGCCTAGCCTGGTTTCTATTAAGCTCAATTATTCAAGCCCTCAGGGCACAACGTAAGCCCAGACTTGTTTGGTTTGTTTTAAGGTTTGGGGTACTGTTCCCCCCGGTTGCACTTGAGTGTGACTTGAACCTCCTCATGAACTGTGGCCTCTGTCCTGCTGTTGAACCTCTGGCTTCTAGTCAGTGTTATTCAGAGCTGTAGAACCCCCACGAAGCCCCAGGACTGTCCCAGGGCTAGCGATGACTCGCTTTGGTTCATGAGCATATACAGTACTCTTTTATGGTCCGAGGTGGCCGGACTTAGGATAAATCTTGAGTGGAAAAAAGTGGGGTTTTGGATCACTACTTCTGTTGGATAAACAGCTTTCAAGTCTCTTCAGTTTTGAAAGATGGTGGTGAGCAGTAGATAAGCCCTAGTAATTCTATTCAGAAGCAGTGAGGCTTTTGTATAAACCGGGGTGTGAACCTACGACCTCACACATGCTAAGCAGGCACTACTGTGGAGTCCTATCCCCAAACCAGTTTTAAAGAATATGGAAATATGTTTATTATTGTGTGGTTCTCTCTCTCTCTCTCTCTCTCTCTCTCTCTCTCTCTCTCTCTCTCTCTCTCTCTCTCGCCAGGTGTGCATGGAGGTCAGAGAGAACCTAGTGGAGTTTCTGTGTGGCTTCCAGGGATCAAATTCAGGTTTCCAGATTGTACATCAAGCATGTTTCCTATGGAGACATCTCAGCAGCCCAGTGTTTACTTTTTATTTTGAGGCAGGGTCTCCATGCTAGCCTTGAGCTTACTGTGTGTGGTCCGGGCAGGCCTGGGGCCTGTGAAGGCCCTTTCCTCGGCCTCCTGCTGTGTGGCACCTCCAGGCCATCTTTCCGGTTTTTTAAGAAGATTGGTGGAATGCTGGGTGTGGTGGATTGCAGGTGTAATTCAAACCCTTGAGGGACAAAGGCAGGAGGGTCACTCTGTGAGGTCTGATGGTCCACACGGTGCATTTCAGGACGACTAGGGCTGTATAGAGACACTGGCCTGAAAAACCAAAGTAAAAACACGCAAAGAAGGAAGTCAGTTGGAAATCAGATCTGGAAATTAAATGTTGCTGAAGTGTGGGTAGAGTCCTCAGCCTCCCTAGACTCGAGTTTCAGGGGTCATAAAAATCCAGTCAGACTGATGCATTTTATCAAACTATATTATAGAGAAATATTACATGATACTTGCTTATTTTTTTAAAAAAGAAAAACCTTAATTGGGCATAAATACTGTTACGTGTGCTGAAAAGATTTTTGAATGGTGAGGATTTGAAACAGATTAGTGAAAAGTTCTATGGCTCCCCCACCCCCAGCCCCTAGTCTAAGGTTTGTTTCGAGGGGTAGAAATCTCCAGGCACAGCTTTTGTGGGAGTGCATTAGGCAGTCTGTCCGTAGTTATAGGCCGTCCGGCTATAGTTATACCTTCTGCAGTACCTAGAGCTCCTCTGGTCTCCTTGGCCTGTCTTTTTCCTTACCATAATTACAGTGGAGAGCTTTAAGACCCATGTAGGACCAGATACAGAATCTGCTCTCTGTGATCGCAGTGCCACAAAAACAGGCTGTAGGGAGGACCCGCAGCCTCTGAGGAAGCTCCTTCCCCTCTGGCCGCTGTAATTTCTACCGGTTGCCTTTGTTGTCGTCCCGATTCCGAAAGGATGTTTTCCCTGGGCCTTGCCGGAAACAGTGGTGCAGGAGGCTGCTCTTGGTGGGGCAGAGGCCAGAGAACAAGCGTGCTGTGTACATAACCCGCTGGAGGTCTAATTGGAAGGGCGCACATGGCCGAGGGCATCAGGCCCACGCTCTGCCTGGCGTGGAACCCAGTGGGCAGCCTTGGATGTCTGTCTGCCGATGGTGGAGGGCGTACGCGGGGAGTGTGCCTTCTCAGTGGAGGTGTGCGATGCAGAGGGCCTGCAGCCGCGGGAAGGTCCTCAGGGCTGATCCCCTTAAATAGGCAGGCGATGGGGGAGGAACTCACACTAGGCCACCTGGCCGTGCGAGCCTTGTTCACCAGGTGGTGCTGTCCCGCAGTGGATAAGGCCTTGCCTGCCGCGGGCGCAGCCGGGATGCCCAGAAGCCCCGACATTTGCTTAAGGTGAGCACGAGTGGAGGCCCTTTTGGTATGGGAGTGACCCCCTGGCCCCTGGAGGGCCCTCCCTCGTGTTTGCACTAGCGAGGCCCCGGTTGGTTCTGAAGTGGGTGGAGGAGACCGGACCTTCCCCAGATGAGTGCCTGCTTTCGTCCCAGAGAAAGGCTCTGGTGCTCCGTTCTCATCTTTGAAGTCCTGGTGGGCACGGGGGCGGGGCGGGGCGGGGCGGGGCGGGGCGTGGGTTCCAGCGCCTCATTAAACCAATTTAAAGGAAGAGGAACGTCTCTACATGCACAGGCCTATTCGTACTCCGTGGCCTGCCCAGGTGATTTGGTTGGCCCAGTTGGGACTCCACACGATCCTGTTCTTCTGGGCAGGGAACCCTAGCAGGATGGCGCTGAGAGTGCTGACGTGGGCCTGGTTGTCAGTGTTTGTGAGTGTGGAAAGCACCCTTGGGGAGTACACTTTTCCTGCACAGGTGTAACAACAAGGAAACAGGCTGAGTCAGTCCTGGAAGCCCTCTAGGAGCCAGTGAGGAAGCTGCCTTTGGCCTCGTCTGACTGTCATTTTTAGAGTACTAGTCAGGTGGTGGCAGGCCAGCCCTCCGTAAGCCAGTGGTCCAGGCAGGATGGCGCTGGTGCTAACCTGGGCCGGGGTGGGGAGGGTGGGGCGTTGTCTTTGGTAGAGGCAGTATTGTGGGGGTGGGGCAGACACGCAGAATGACTAATGCACCTAGTGGGAGAAAGGCTGTTCGGAGAGAGGAAAAGCAAGAAGGAACTCTAAAGCCCCGAGCCACGTGCTCAGGGATGGTGACTCTTGAGGAAAGCTGGGATTTGTGATGGAGGTAAGACACGTGGGAGGAATGGTCAGAGGGACTCCGATCCCCGAGCTTGCCTTAAATCCTGAAAACACAGTGAGTAGCCTGGGCTGTAAACCTCCGTGAGGAGAACTCCAGGTGGTGGAGATGGACCTGCTGTGCCCGGCCCTGCTGGCGCTTGCTGCGGGGCCTTGAAGCTTGTCCAAGGCCCTTCCTCTCTGTCTCTCCTGCTCTGGGGCTCTCCGCGAGCCCAGGGCTGTTTCAGGGCGTGCGTGTTGCTTGTACCATAGAGTAAGGGTACAGACGTAGGCTTGCCGTTTCCCGGTTCTTTCTGCCAGGCGTCTCGGTCGTAGAGGAACTTTCCAGGGGCCCAGAGTGAGTGAGACAGTCATCTCTCTCTGTTGCAGGCAAGTGCCCGGGGTGAAGTGAGGTGAGAGTCAGGAGGCACTCTAATGCAGACAGGCTCTGAGAATGTGGACGGTTTAGGAAATGAAGCCTGTTTTAATGAAAACAAACTTAGTTTAAAAAAAAAAATCAGTGCTTTACAGTTTAAACATTCTCACTAGTCGGGTGGTGGTGGCGCATGCTTTTAATCCCAGCACTTGGGAGGCAGAGGCAGGCAGATAGATTTCTGAGTTCAAGGCCATCCTGCATAGTCTACAGAGTGAGTCCCAGGACAGAAAACCCCTATCTTGAAAAAAAAAATCTCACTTATAATGTAGAAACTTTAGTACATTCTTTCAACATTTTCTAATTTAATTGATTTATGCTTACTTTAGAGATTTGGGGGGGGGTGTTACTGTATATATCTAGTATAGTACTTTTCTTCTGAAAATATTTAATATATGTTGATTAATGCATTGGCGTCCACTTTGTTCATACAGAATATAACGGATTAAAATGTCTCAGATTATTTGTTTGTTTATAGACCAGGCCTCTCATATCCCAGGGTGACTGTATGTTTCCAATCGGTTCTGGGATGCTGAGATTCTAAGCATGTCTCGTTGTGCCCTGTGTGTGTGTGTGTGTGTGTGTGATGCTGGGGTGCAAACCTAGGCCTCTGAGCACGCCCGGTGAACACTGAGCTGAGTCACTTCCCCAGGTCCTAGTTATACACTGTCCTGGCTGGTTTGTGTCAACTTGACACAGGCTGCAGTTATCACAGAGAGAGGAGCTTCAGTTGGGGAAGTGCCTCCTTGAGATCCAGCTGTGGGGCATTTTCTCAATTAGTGATCAATCTAGTGATCAATCGGGGCAGGCCCCTTGTGGGTGGTGCCATCCCTGACCTACTCTGGTAGTCTTGGGTTCTATAAGAAAGCAAGCTGAGCAAGCCACGGGAAGAAACATCCCTCCATGGCCTGCTTGAGTTCCAGTACTGACCTCCTTTGGTGATGAACAGCAATGTGGAAATGTAAGTGGAATAAACCCTTTCCTCCCCAACTTGCTTCTTGGGCATGATGTTTGTGTAGGAATAGAAACCCTAAGACATATTTTTAAGAACGTGACTCCTTTTGTCGTTGCCTTAGGATTCTAGGCTCAGGTGACTCCTTTTGCCTCAGCTTCCAGAGTGACAGGGGACTACGGGCACACACTACTGTGTCTGGCTTCAGATTTTTAATAAAGCTAGATCGACTGTCTCTTTTTCTGCTGTCATTCTCCTGCCCCTCGGTCCCCAGGAAAACTTTGTCAGGTTTAATTTTGAGCTGCTCCCAGGTGACAACAAATAAAGGGCTGTTGATGGCAAACGCCCCTCCTAGGCTGACTTTTTGGGTCATGTCAGTTGGAGCAGCACGGCTCCTGCCCATTCTGCAGGCTGCCCTGTTCACTCCTCCTTGTGTTTCTGCTCACACTGGGTTTTATGGAGAATTTTCTAGGTGATTTTAGGAATGTCAGGGGGTGGGATTTAAACCTGTGATTTTCCTGTACTGTAGTCTTATTGTAAATTGTGAAACAAATACCCATTTCATGGCTGGGAATGTGGCTCCGTTTAGAGTACTTGCCTGGCACGTAAGAAGAGGCCATGGGTTTGTTCCTCAGGTCTTGAAATAAACAGACATGATAGAAGACACCTTTAATCCCAGCGCTCTGGAGGCATAGGCTGGTGGCTCACCAGGTTAAAGGCCAGCATGGTCTTAATAGTAAGCTCCAGGACAGCCAGGGCTACACAGTAAGACTGTCTCTTAAAAAATAAAGTTGATGTAGCCTGAGCTGCATGAGAAAAAGGAAGGGATAGTCCTGGACTTGGTGGTGGCAGGCTTTGTGGAGGGTGTGGCCGAGAGCACCGAGAGGACTTCTACGGGAGACTAGGCTGTGGTTCTGTAGGTGAAGGCCTTCTCCATGACTCCCCATGGTGGATGTTGATGAAAAGACACAGTCTGTGGTTCTGGTTTATTGTCATGGTGGAAAGTGGATGCGTAAAACCATACCCCATTCCTCAGGGTGGGCCTGAGATGAACTACCTTTGGCCGGGAAGAAGTCTTGGGAGGGAAGCTTACTGACTGAGTCCTCGGGGTCTCCAGGTACCTCATTAGCCTGGAGAACTCTGCTTTGAGCCTACTTGACTGAGGTCAAGTCTCTTTCCTTACTCTCTTGGTCCCAGATGTTAGGGATCCTTCATCTACCTGTGGAAGGGCTTGGGGCATTGCCCTTATCTGACTGATGACCACAAATCTATGGGGGGGGGGGTCTTGTGGCTAAGTGACATGGTCCTGGTGCCGGGATCAGGTGTCCCTTTAGGGTCTCTGGGGCTTCTAGCCTTTGGCTTGACCTTCCCAGGCTTCCTCTCACGGTCCACCGCCCCAGACAGTGCAGGATTTCTTTTTCTTCTGCCATGTGAATTCTGGGATTGAGCCCTTGAACTCGGATCTGAAGTTTCGCCCCCTCTCACCGGCCACTCTTTCTTGTCTATTTGTGGTAACACCCACATACCCCATGATCAGCAAATTCAACACCTAATTACGCCATAGAATTAAGACTCTTAAAATTTAATTAGCCAATCAGATTTATGTAACAATAATATCACAATTTACAAGATGCCAATACAATAATTTCAGATCCAGTTGATAATGATACTAGCTCTATCCCAATATTTCTAACCTTGTGAAATCATAGCTACTTGTGGCTGTTTAAAACCAAGTGGGATCAGGATCATCTTCCTGTCTGTCTGCCTCCATGTTGGTTTCTTCCCTCCTGCTCTGACATGCTCCCTGTCTTAGCTCCGCCTCCCTTTTCCCTGTCCAATCAGAGGGCCCCCCCACCGCCCTAATGTGATTGCACAGGGAAAATCCTGCAACAAATGCATCTCAGAATTTTCAAATAGTCAAACCCTCCCTCTGCTACAGTGACACTTGAGACACTTAACTTTTTGAAAAATACTCATGAGTGTTCACTTGAAGGCAGGAAGACGCCTTCTCACCCCGAGCGGGTTGGAGGGTATTATATTGAACCTCACGAACTAGTTGAACCACTTTACGCTGCCAAGCCAACATCCCCTTCTGCCACACTTAGCATATGTGCCTGAACCTCTTCCCAAGCTGAACCTAAAATCACACAGCAACCTTTTCTACTATTTTAACCGCGCACAGAAAGCGGAAAAACAACACTGAAGAATAATTTGCTAAATTCAGCAAAAATTAAGCTTAGTTAGAAATCCAGGTTGGAATCTGCTTGTGTGGCTTTCTTCCAGGGATTTGCATATTGAAGTGGAGTCTCTCTCACTGTAACAACAGTTTCCTCAGGGTCACACTGAAGTGATTGAGGCATACTGGGATGGAAATGTATTTATCGAGTTACCGCTTTTTCCTTCACAGGTTTGGTGTGTCGCAGAATTAACTGGTTGTTGTTTTCTTCTTTGGGATGAGCTCCTCTGTGTGTGTGTGTGTGTGTGTGTGTGTGTGTACTTGGGTATACTTACACATGTGGAGATCAGAGCACAACTTGTGAGAGTTGGTTCTCTCCACGTGGGTCACGGGATGAAACCCTAGTTGTCAGGGTTGGCGGGAGGTGCCTTTCCCTATCCGCATCTCCTTGGCCCTGTTTTATGTCTTTTAACTATGCCCCTCTTTTGCAAATTCCCTTTATCTGAAAGAAGACTTTGCAACCCTTTAATGTTTTGAGGTTTTATTAATGTTTTTGGTCTGGGGGACTGGTGAGCTTGAGTTTAGAGAATTTCACGACTCGGGCGGGACCTCTCAGCCCGTCATCCCGGTTCTCATCGCCTCCGCAGAAGCTGCTCTTATTGAGGTCACACAGGGCTCCTGATGGGAGACCTCTGGTCACTTTGTAGCCCTTGACAGGACTTCCCAGTAGTGCCCACGGCCTCCTCTGGTTGGAGGTGTGTTCCTTTGCACCTTCGGGACCGTCCTTCCTCTGTCTGCCCTTCCGTATGCTCGGGTTCCCAAGGTCGGGCTCGCCCTCGCGGGTTCCCTTCCTTCTGCTCAGCCCGTTTAGGGACCGCCAACGCTTCCAGGCTTGCCACCCCTACACGACCCCACCCCCCAGCCATGTCTCTCGGACTTCATCCTCCTCTCAGCCTCTTGGACCCTTCTCCAAGGCATGACTCACGGGGACTTTTACCTCAGGACATCTGAACGGAACTCATCTCCTCCCTAATTACCTCTTGCTTCCCGTCCCACTCCGAGCTTTAATCCCAGTGCCTCTGTCAGCTTTTCCACTTCGGTGGTTGGTTCTACACTGGCTTTGTCTCTGAAGCCAGAAATCTGTGATTCCTCCTCCTCAGCAAGCCTCTTGGTTTGGCTAGTAATTACACACTACCGTTTTAAATATAATATTTTAATATTATAAACTAAAAAAGAAAATGGTTTTATTTATGCATTTTGGGAATTTTTTTTTGGGGGGGGGTCAGTCTTGATACGTGGCTCTGTCTGTCCTCACGGTCATTATGTAGCTCAAGCTGGCCTCAGGCTCACAGCAATCTACCTGCTTTAGACTCCCTCGTGCCGAGAGAACAAGTGTGTGCCACCACACCCATCTGAAAAAGATTTTAAAGTCATTTGACAGCACTTAACTGTTCCAGGCCTTCGAGCATGTAGGGCGATCTGAAGAAAGTAATAATAGAGCCAGCTGAGAACATTTTTTTGTCGTATTTCATGCTGGACATACTCAACAGTTAGCTTAGGCATTCGTCAGACAGTATTCTTATTTCATGACATTTTGGGATTACATATTAGAAGAGGAATTTAGGGTTTGGAGAGGACAGGCACAGGGTTACAGGCCCCTTAGAGTGTATTGGAGTTGGGATTCAAACCCATGGGTCACCCTCTCTCAGACTCCAAAGCATCCTTCGGCACCCGTCCACCCACACTAGCTGTGTTCCCCTAACACGGTGTGTTAGACTTCTGTCAGTACATTGAGTTCAAGTCAGCAGCTGGGTCTTTCTCATGTGTTCATATGCCAAGATATATCTTCTTTTCTTCCAAAGTTGGTATGGCTGGGATGTGGTTTGCCCTCTCCCAAACTGGTATTGACACTTGGCCCCCCTGTAACAGCATTGACAGGCAATAGGAAGTTTAATAGCTACATTGTAAAAAGAAGCCAGTGAAGGCCCTGCTCCACAAGAATGTTATAACTCGGACAGTTGTTGGCTTGTCCTTCTGCTCGGCCTTCCTTGGATGGTGCTACACAGTCGGTGGTCTTACAACTTCCTGAACTCTGAACTCAGTACACTTACTTGATCCAGTTGTAAGCTAGTGTCTGGATATTTTGTTATAGCAGCTCAGAACCGATAAAGATGTGACTTTGGGCAAACTGTGGCCTGCATTATCTCTGGCCTCTTCTGGATTCCAACCCTGGGCGTCTCAGAGCTGTGTAGTAACCAGGTTGCATGAGAAAAGGATGCTGGGACCAGGCCTTTGCTTCCTCCCTGGGTTTTCATGAGAATTAAATGGCTTGAAGGAAAGTACCTTGCTTGGAGCCCAGGGGCAGTTTGTAGGAGCTGGTAGTTGGCCAACAGGTAAGCTCTCTTCCCTATAAATGGCAGTGTGTGAAGATTTGAACCCTCTCAGATTTTTGGCATTCACGATTCCATCAGTCATTTGTAGGCAGTAAAGGCAGGAAAGACTTAGACGAAGACCATGATATATTACGACAGTATCCACAGAGCTAGTTTCTGTGCTTAGGAAACTGTTCTTAGAGCAGAATAAAGTACGAACTTCAGACTTGGGATAGGTGGGTATGGGCAGGCACATTTAAGCCAAACGCACACAAATTTTCTTCCGCTTGTGATGTACCAAAGTGAATCCTACTCTGCTTGCTGTTAGCGTTCATCCCACCCCATTATTCTGAGGACATATCTTTTGTTTTCTCTCCCCACCCCCCATTACATTTTGGTAAAAACAGTTGACTAAGAAGAGGGCCCCAGCCGGGTGGTGGTGGCGCACGCCTGTAATCCCAGCACTTGGGAGGCAGAGAGGCAGGCGGATTTCTGAGTTCGAGGCCAGCCTGGTCTACAGAGTGAGTTCCAGGACAGCCAGGGCTATACAGAGAAACCCTGTCTCGAAAAAACGGAAAAAAAAAAAAAAAAAGAGAGAGAGAGAGAGAGAGAGAGAGAGAGAGAGAGAGAGAGAAGAGGGCCCCAGCTTGTTGCTGTGAGATTTTGAAATTAGCTTTTAAAGTCTGTGCCTTACAGAAGTTGTCCTATACATTTGGTCGTGGTGTTGTCTGTATATTTGGCCGGTGTTGTTTTGACAGAACGTGTGCCTGATGTTCTCTGTAGGCCCTTGGTGAGAGACAACTTGGATATTAGAAAGTTGAATTTTCAGATTTAATAAGGGCCGCGCTGCTCCGTGATGGAATGACCCAGGGAATTTCAGTGACAGCGGCAGGAGGGAGCAGCAGTGTCTGCAGCGGTGTCTGCAGCGGTGGTCCTCCTCGGAGGACAGAGAGAAGCTCAGCGTCGTGTTCAGCTTGGGATCATTAGAGTCGGAAACTCAGCTGCGCCCCAGACACAGGAAGCAGACGACTCCAGGGCTGGATCCCAGAAGTCTGGCTCAGCAGTATCTCCAGGTGACTCTGATGAATTCATTAGTTTAAAGCTAGCAGAATCAGCCTGGAGGCTTTGGGGGTGCGGGGTGTGGGGGGAACCTTTAGAGAAAGGTGGGCGGAGCTAGAGCTGAGGAGCGGTGGTCCCGACTGTCTAGAGACGCGAAGACACGGAGACTTCGAGTCTGATGGATTAAAAACAACGGGGAACTCTTTTCTGGAACCTGGATTCCAGGGAGTGAATCTGGAGGTGTGGGGTGAGGGGTGGACAAGCAGGGTTGGCATTCCCAGGGTTGGTGCCAGCCGGTTGGCCATGGAGTATGGTTGTGGTGCTGGCAGCACGATGGGGGCATAGGTCTGTGAGCTGTGATATGGAGACAGCGGCGGCTTCACTCGAGGGACGCAGGAGAACCCCAAGCACTAAGATGCCGGGGGTGTTTGGGGTTGCGGCATTTAGCTTACTGATGCAGGTCATGGGTTCCAGAGTCCGGGTGGCGTAGGCTACACTGACCCCGTCTAGGAGTAGCTCCTAGTGATGCTGTCTTCAACCTCCATGCTTAGTACTAGAGACTTCTTGTGCATGCATGCCTTTTATGTTTTGCTCTAAGGCCTTGTGCAAGGCAGAGGTCTCAGAGGTGACTTGTCCCCAGGAGAGAAGGGAATGAGGGGGTAGAGCAAAGATGTGACCTGGAACGGGTTCTGTCTCCACGTCCCTGCTTGTCTGGAGAGGACAAGCTCCCGCTCCAGCTTTGGTTTGTGGTGAGAACTGAAGCTGCTGTCTGTGGATGCTTCCACGGCGGCTGTTTCCGAGGCCGTCGCCCGGCCTGTGGGATGAAGTCCTATCGCCTTTACGGGACCTGTGAAGAGACAGTTATAGCAGGGTCTGTTAGGAATCTAAACGGGAGATGAAAGTGGTTATATGCTTTCTGAAGAATTATCAGAACCTAGAAATCAGAGCCCCACGAGGTTTGTGAGCAGGTAGAAAGCATTTGGTTTTACTGCACCAAGATCTGGCTGTGTAAGAAATTACTCTCTGTCCCAGCTTTGTTGCAGATTTTGCTGTACCAGAGGGATTTCCCGTGGAGACTGAAAACCAAGGACATCTGGGCCGCATCTTCATTTTAAATAGAAGGACCTCAGATTGCTGGTCCCTAATTCAGAGCCACTCAGAGTCCCGCTTGGTTCTGCTTGGACTCTTTCCTTAACGGAAGGCATGTGGACCACACACTGACATTTAGGAAGTAACTTTGTCCCATATGACAGTATGACAGATGTGTATAGAACACGCCAATCGTGGAAACTGGTTTCTGGATATCACAATCTCCATACCCGTCCAATGTGATGTGGTTGTGTGTGTGTGTGTGTGTGTGTGTGTGTGTGTGTGTGTGTGTTCACGCAGCGCCCAGCCCCAATGCCCATCTCATTTCTGAGATGTACAAGACACACTTCATACACGTTCAGAGATGTGGTGACAGAGTCAGTGGTCAGTCTCAGTGCAGAATTACTAAGGGCTTCAATTGACCCTTTAACTGAATTTTGAGAAACAAACAAACGAAACCAAAACCTATATGTATGTGGACTGGGGAATGGGACATGACTTTAGATTTAAAACTTGAACGACATAGATTTCTTTTTTCTTTTCTTATTTGTTTGATTTTGTTTTAGAGAGACAGTCTTGTGTAGTCCAGGCTGGACTCAAAACTCCCTATGTAGCCAAGGATAACTGTGAACTTCTAATTCATTGTCTCTCGTGTCCCTAGTGCCGGGATCAGGCTTGTGCTATCTACCGCGTTTGTCCAGCACGGGCTCTCTGTGTGTGCTCAGCAAGCACTTTAACCACTGAGTGACACCCCCAGGCCCCAGATACATAAGCTTGATAAAAGTTTTATGGGACTCCTGAAAATAATGTTTGCTGTCTCCACACACAGAGAAATTACTCTTTGATTCAGATTTAGTCGGGGGTGGTGTTTACTGTTGGATCGGATCTGACCGCCCGGCTATTTGGAGCCTCCACCCAGCGTTTTTAGCATAGTCCGAGGCTTGCATCTTTTCTTGAAAGCATGGCCGCCGCTGCCGCCGCTGCAGCTGACACTGGGACCCAGACTTAGGTAATGCCATTAATCTCGGAAAAGCACCGTGCTCCAGCAGCTGCTGCTGTAGTTCAAGTCTCCAGAACAAAAGCCGTCTCAGTCACCAGAGAACATGAGACCTTGGCCCTGCCCAGGGAGAGTCCCTGAATTTTAGACTTTGGATCATAGTTATCTTTCTACGGGGATCTCCTGATTTAGGGTGTGAAGCTGGAGAACGACCCAACTGTACACTAGGCAGTGGTGGGCGGGAGAGGTAAGCCTTGGGTAACACCCTTCCTGGGAAGCCCAAGGTAGTTATCTGAAAGATGGAGGTTACCAGACTAATGCATTGTAGACCCAGCGAGACCCAGTGTGGTGGTGCACTCCCTGTGCTCGTGCTCAAAAGGCAGAGGCGGGTGGATTGTTGTAAATTCAACGTCAGTCTGGTCTACCCAGAGTTCGGACTAGCCAGAGTTCTGTAGAGAGATCCCTGTCCCACCCTAAACAGTAAACACATAGAAAACAGTAAGCCAACATTGCGCTTGAAGAACAACATTTGGCCCACATATGAACTTGTGTTTCACAGCTTTGCGTGTTTGTCGTGCTGTGTAAATGGCGGGCTCCCTCCTGCAGTCCAGGCTGGGTGAGTGTGGTCCGATCAGTGATTTGCCACTGAAGGACCTTTTGGAAAACTAGTGAGGGGATGCCATCAGATTGCTAGCGCAGTGCCTTGGCAGATTACCGTGTAGTTACTGAGTTACTGTCTGTTTCATTTTAAGTACCCGAGCTCCTAGCAAAACTCTTTCAGGTCTGTGAGCTTTGGGGTCATTGGATACACTGGGTTGAGTGGCTGGAGCAGTGGTCGTTAGTGTCTCTAGCCCTCCCTCACCTTTGCGTCAGTCATGACAGCCAACAACAGCTTCTAAGGTTGTAACGCACAGAGCTTCCACACTTTGTACAGAGCTGCCAGATGCAGGGTATTATTTTTAATCAGCATTGCTTTAAAAACTACCAGATTATTTAAGTGTCAAGGACATATTAGTGCTCCTGTTGCTTTTTAAATATTTTTTGGCAATTATGTTTCAGTATAATTAGTTTTCTTTGCAGTCGTATTTTCTACGTAAACATTCTGAAGTGACTGTTTCAGTAGAGGATCTGGACTGCTGAAACAGCTGGTGACCAGGGAAAGGTAGACATTCCCACTGTGGCTGATGCTTTTCTTTCTCATCGGACTTTGAGACTGGATTTGTTAAATAATTTGTCAATAGATTTCTTGGCATTAAAAAACAAAACAAAACAACAATAACCACAAACAAAAAAAACCAAGATACCTTAGTATGTTTGACCCTTGTTTCTTGACATGTCTTGGCTTTCTTTGGCTTTTAATCTTCAGGAGCTTGAGTGTTCCCCATTTGGGAGCCTTTGGGGTCAGTTTGGAAATACAGTCATCTAGTGTAGCTGTCTGTGTGCTTGCTCTGGCTCTGGTCGTAGTCCTCCTAAAAACTGACCTTTTATATTCTTTTTTTAAGATTTATTTATTTATTTTATGTATGTAAGTGCACTATAGCTATCTTCAGACACACCAGAAGAGGGCATCAGATCCCATTACCTATGGTTGTGAGCCACCATGTGGTTCCTGGGATTTGAACTCAGGACCTCTGGAAGAGCAGTCAGTAGTGCTCTTAACCGCCGAGCTGTCTCTACAGCCCCTTTTTTATGTTCTTATTTTTATTATTATTTTTGTTTGTTTTTAGAGACAGGGTTTCTCTGTGTAGCTCTGGCTGTCCTAGAACTTACTCTGTAGACCAGGCTAACTTTGAACTCACCGAGATCTACCTGCCTCCACCTTCTGAGTGCTGAGATTAAAGGTGTACACCACCACCGCCTGGCAAAAACTACTTTTAAAAAATTACATGTATGCCGGGCAGTGGTGGCGCACGCCTTTAATCCCATCACTTGGGAGGCAGAGGCAGGCGGATTTCTGAGTTCGAGGCCAGCCTGGTCTACAGAGTGAGTTCCAAGACAGCCAGGACTATACAGAGTAACCTTATCTCTGGGGGGCGGGGGGGGGGGAGGAACAAACCAAAAACAACAACAACAAAATTACATGTTTGTGTACCATGAGTCCTTGGAGGCCAGAAGAGGGTGTTGGATCTCCTGGGATGAGGGTTAGAGACAGTCATGGTTGTTGGGAATTGAACCTGGATCCTCTTAAGGTAGTGCTTTTAAATCACTGAGCCATCTGCCCAGCCCAAGACTGCCTTTCTAAGACCAAATGTTTATGGACGCACTAAGAGACTATCCTTCAAGCCAAACTGCCATCACCCTTATGAGAGAGGGCAGCTGGGCCTACTTAAAGCAGAGTCACACGGGCCAGCTGTTGACTTTCCTCCTAGAGTCTAGGGAGGACTGGGAGAGGAGGGTCAGTGGAGAGTCACCTGAGCACCCAGCCGCCCCTCCTAGCCACTTGTATTATACTCTGCCTGATTGTCCATGGCCTCTTTTTGTGGCCTGCAGGAGGGGCTGGGTTGAGGAAGACCCATAGAAGGGGGTTCCATTGGGGAGGCCCGGAGGAAGCCAGCACCCACGCAGGATGAAGACGATCTCGCGTGTCTGCTCTCTGGTCACCGTACTCATCTGGTTAGCCCCGTAGATATTCTCATTGGTTCCCCAGGGTGAACTCGGGATGGATTTGTACTTTGGTTTGTGGTTGGAACCTGAGGAGGAAGCAGGAGATGTGAGCAACATCCAGAGAAGGGATTTTAGCGCCAAGAACAGGCTAGAAATGACTCCGTCCATGCAGCGCACCCAGCAGAGCCCAGCACATGTGGGAAGGGTTGCTGGCTGCACATTAGAGTCATTTTGGGAGAGGTCAGGAAAAAACCAACCTATGAGGCTGGGTGTGGTGGCGCATGCCTTTAATGAGTTCAGGTCCGTCCTGATCTACATAGCGAACTCTAGGAGAGCCAGGAGTGCATAGAGAGACCCTGTCTCAACCCAAAACGTCCAAAAGAAGAGGGAAACAAAAACCCCAAAACACCAAGCATTGGTTTTTCCACGCAGTCTGTCTGCCTGCACGCTGTGCAGGTCACCTGTTTGCCCGCCACGCAGGCCGCGGGGATGCGGGCCACAATGAGGGGTCACACCAGACCAAACAGTTC
>OZ030008.1:123314469-123426969 GCA_964023405.1 Apodemus agrarius | reverse complement strand
TGTATAATAATATTGAGGGTGGAAAATAAGAAAGGTACAATATTACCAGCTCTTCTTATTATAGAAAGGAGAGCAGCTTTGTTTAGTTGTAAACAATAGTCAATAAACGCATATAACAAGTTAATTTTTCACAGCAATCTATAGCCAAAACTTGAAATATGCTATTTTGTTCTTTTGGTCCAAATTTCCCAAGATAAATAATTACTTCTGTACAGAAGTCAGTCTTCAGTCTTGGAGTGCACAGCATGAAAGAGCATGTGGGTGTCTCAGGATCTGCTTAGTGCAAACTCATGGCAGATGACGTGCAATTCTCTGATGTCATTTCCAAGCATCCCCTTCTTCACTCTAGTCCTTTCTGTCTTAGTCCATTCTCTGGTACTGTAACTAAATGTGACAAACTCAATGGAAATTTATAAAGAAAAGAGGTTCTGGGTTTTTGTCTGAGCCTGGAACTGACCCTGTGCCATAGCTCTCCATACCTAAATACCAGTGGGAGAGAGCTAGTCCCCCAATAGTGCCAACACACCTGTGAGCACAGATAAGACCACCACTTCTACTCAAATTCCTGGCCAAGAAGGGACCCACCCAGAGCCATCAGGACACAGGAACCAAGGAACATCTGGAGACATGATCCTTCCAGTTTCCATCTGCACCCTGGAACTGACCCTGTGCCATAGCTCTCCATACCCAAATTCCTCCCAGAGAGGACTGGTCTCCCAGGAGTACTGATACACAGGCTTGCAGGAGGGCCAGTCCACAGTCAGGGACAGCAACACCAGCTAACACCAGAGATACCCGATGGCAAGAGGCAAGGGTAAGAGCATAAGCAACAGAAATTAAGGCTACTTGGCATTATCAGAGCACAATTCTCCCATCACAGTAAGCCCTGGATACCCCAACACACCAGAAAAGCAAGACTCTGATTTAAAATAGCATCTCATGATGGTGATAGAGGACTTTAAGAAGGACATAAATAACTTCCTTAAAGAAATACAAGAGAACACCGGTAAACAGCTAGAAGACCTGAAAGAGGAAACATAAAAATCCCTTGAAGAATTACAGGAAAACAAAACCAAACAGGTGAAAGAATTGAACAAAACCATTCAGGATCTAAAAATGGAAATAGAAGCAATAAAGAAATCACAAAGGGAGACAATCTGGAGATAGAAAACTTAGGAAAGAGATCAGGAGTCATAGATGCAAGCATCACCAACAGAATACAAGAGATAGAACAGAGAATCTCAGGTGCAGAAAATACCATAAAAAACATTGACACAACAGTCAAAGAAAATGCAAAATGCAAAAAGCTCCTAAGCCAAAATATCCAGGAAATCCGGGACACAATGAGAAGACCACAACTAAGGATAATAGGTATAGAAGTGCGTGAAGATTCCCAACCTAAAAAGCCAGTAAATATCTTCAACAAAATAATAGAAGAAAACTTTCCTAACCTAAAGAAAGAGATGCTTATGAACATACAAGAAGCCTACAGAACTCCAAACTGACTAGACCAGAACAGAAATTCCTCCCAGCACATAATAATCAAAACACCAAATGCACTAAACAAAGAAGGAATATTAAAAGCAGTAAGGGGAAAAGTTCAAGTAATATATAAAGGCAGACCTATCAGAATTACACCAGACTTCTCACTGGAAACTATAAAGACTAGAAGATGCTGGGCAGATGTCATACAGAACCTAAGAGAACATAAATGTCAGCCCAGACTACTATACCCAGCAAAACTCTCAATTACCATAGACAGAGAAAACAATACATTCCATGACAAAAGCAAATTTACACAATATCTCTCCACAAATCCAGCCCTACAAAGGAAAATAGAAAACACCAACACAAGGAGGGAAACTACACCCTAGAAAGAGCAAGAAAGTAATCTTTCAACAAACCCAAAAGAAGATACCCACTCAAACATAAAAATAACATCAAAACTAACAGGAAGCAACAATCTCTATTCCTTAATATCTCTTAACATCAATGGACTCAATTCCCCATTATACATCAAAGACCAACAGACTGAATTCCTAACCAGGACCCAACATTTTGCTGCATATAGGAAACTCACCTCAGTGTCAAAGACAGACACTACCTCAGAGAAAAGGGCTGTAAAACTATTTTCCAAGCAAATGGACCCAAGAAACAAACTGGAATAGCCATTCTAATATCAAATAAAATCAACTTTCAACCAAAAGTTATCAAAAAGGATAAGGAAGGATACTTCATACTCATCAAAGAAAAAAAAATCTACCAAGAAGAACTCTCAATTCTGATCATCTATACTCCAAATGCAAGGGCACCCACATTCATAAAAGAAACTTTACTAAAGCTCAAAGCACACATTGAACCTCACACAATAATAGTGGGAGACTTCAACTCTCATCAATGGGCAGATCATGGAAACAGAAACTAAACACAGTGAAACTAACCGATGTTAGGGACCAAATGGATTTAACAGATATCTATAGAACATTTCACCATAAAACAAGAGCACACATGGTATGTACTCACTGATAAGTGGATATTAGGCAAAGAATGTGGAATACCCACAATACGACTCATGGGCCACATGAAGCTCAAGAGGAAGGAAGACCAGAGTGGCTGCTTCAGTCCTACTTAGAAGGGGGAACAAAATAATCAAGGGAAGTAGAGGGCAGGAGGGACTTTGGAGGAAGAGAAGAGGAGGGGAGGAAAA
The DNA here is from genome assembly GCA_964023405.1 of Apodemus agrarius. NCBI lineage: Eukaryota > Metazoa > Chordata > Mammalia > Rodentia > Muridae > Apodemus > Apodemus agrarius. Next base: position 123,424,262 of record OZ030008.1, on the reverse strand, counting down.
AGAGGGGAAGAATCAGATATGGGAGGAGATGGAAGAGATGTTCAGTGGGTCAGGAAATTGAACAGAGATATGCAGCAAAAGGGGATGGGGAACTGGAGGTAGACAACAGAAAGTCCCAGATGCCAGGAAAGCAAGAGCCTCTCAGGACCCCATGGGGACATTAGCTAAAATACCCCACAAAGGGGAGGAGAACCTGTTGAGACCATATCCAGAAGTTAAGCATGCACCCTCCGGGTTGAGGGATTGGGGCCACCCACCCATCTCCAAAATTTTACCCCAGAATTGCTCCTGTCTAAAGGAAATATGGGGACAAAGTGTAGCGCAGAGACCAAAGGAAAGGCCATCCAGAGACTGCCCTGGGGATCCATCCCACATGCAGACACCAAACCCAGACACTAATGCTGATGCCAAGAAGTGCTTGCTGTCAGGAGCCTGAGACAGCTGTCTCCTGAAAGGCTCTGCCAGAGCCTGACCAATACAGATGCAGAGGCTCGCAGCCAGCCATTGGACTGAGTACAGGGACCCCAATGAAGGACTTAGGGGAAGGACTGAAGGAACTGAAGGGGCTTTATCTAGCATCACTGGAAAGGGAGGCCATTGGTTCTGTGAAGGCTTGATGCCCCAGTGTAGAGGAAAGCTAGGGCAGTGAGGTCAGAGAGTGTAGGTGTGTGAGGGAGCACCCTCATACCAGCAGGGTAAGGGGGGATGGGATAAGGGTTTGCAGAGTAGAAACCTGGAAAGGGAAGAACATTTGAAATGTAAATAAATAAAAGAAAAAGAAAAAAGAAAAACAGGGAGGCAGCATTTCAAGTGCAGCAGAGTCAGCTCTATCAAAGCCATAAATGAACCTGGAAGCCAGTTAGTTCTCAACCACAGCCAAGCTGTACTTAATCTTACCAGCTTAAGGCAGAGAAACCTACTGCGTCTATAGGACTTCTGACCTAGAGAAGCACAAGGCCATAAATCTGTATTGTTGAGCTGCTACATTTGTGGTAATTTGTCATGCCACCAAAAGAAAACTATCCAAGAATCTAGAACCAATTCATGTATCCAAAACACCCAACATGAATTCAGAAGCATGGTCCAGGGTTCCCATCACCCAGTCTCTTTGCTACCCATTAGCCTGCCCGTTTGTTATTGACTCCACATCGTCTATCTGCTCAAGCAACTGTTCCTGCTACACCAAGGCTGAATGACCCCCAGTTCCCAACTCTTTCACCCCTCGGCATACCCTTGGGGACTTCCAACTGTCACACTACTCTCCATGTAATTATACAGTGTTGTCAAGTGCCATTATCATTTTATCTCCTATTGTTATTTAGTAGTAGTAGTAGTATTTCAGTTTTCATGAACTGAAATCATGTCTTCTTTGTGTCTGTCAAAGCATGGAACAATGGATATACTAACTTTCCTAAGATTTTACTTACTTCACTCGAAAATGCTCAAAGGAAGATTCTTATATGCGTTTTCTAAATCTCTAAAATGAGAGCATTAACATTTTGTTTTGCAGCATGATCCATTTCAGTTTGTGTCATAGACCAAATGTGCAGGATCCGAACAGATGTGACCCGCAGCAGGAACTATTTTATTGTATTTGTAGCTGTCAATTGCATGGGGAACATGGACAGAGTTCTTATCTAATGCTTACTTTTCCATTTCATCCCGTGTGGAGGAATTTTAATCCAGCAACACGGCAGCTCTGGCTAGAATATAGACACATCCGTCCTTGGTACACACCTTTAAGGTAAAATTAGTTTGTAGAAGGAAGCAGCCATGTTTGAAAGTGACAACTAATTGAGGGGCAGACAAAGTGATGAACCAGAGGAAAAAACTGATCGAATGAGTCAGAGATATGATATGCCCAACTCTCACAGGAACAGCACAGGAAAGACAGGCTATTTAAGAGCAGCACAGGGAGAGAGAGAATCAGTCATCTGGGAGTCAGTGCACTGAGTGCAGTGCACTGGAGTTGTGTCGGTTCAGTTGACTTCATCTGTGTTCATACAGTTCAGTTCTGTTCAGTTCATGCAGTCAGTGCAGTCCAGTTCATAGAATTCAGAGGCAGAGCCAGCCTAGTGACCCACTGCAATGAACATTTGCAAGTAAAGATGTGTGGAGAAAAGGGTATGCTATGTGACACACTAACATACTATAGCTTCCATGACAAGATGTATTTATTTGTTTGTTTGTTTGTTTGTTTGGGGGTGGTTACAAGGATGAAGGGAGAATGAGAAAGGATGGAGAGATGAGTAGTATTGAGGTGCATGCTGTGAAATTATAAAGAACCAATAAAGATTTTGTTTGGTTTGTTTTGCTTTTTGTTGTAATGGTGGTGGTTGTTGAAGAAGCTTGGTATGTCTCAGCAGCTAAAAGCTCTAACTAACCTTCCAGAGGGTCTGAGTTCAATTCCCACCACCCTTATGACAATTCACAACTATCTATATAGAACTCCAGTTCTAGGTGATCCAATGCCCTTTTCTGACCTCCACAGGAACTAGGCACACAGGTGGTGTATAGACAAAACACTCACACACCTAAAACAAAAATTTAAACAAACAAAAAAGAGTACATTGCTTGAAAAAAATCAGAAAATTTTCGAGTTTCAAGAATATGAAAATGTTATTTGAAAGTCTTTTTTCCTTTGAGGAAGATTGCATTGATGGAATGTCTCTCGGGTCCTTACACACTGAGAGATGCTCCTATACTTTATTTCAACATGTCCAGCTGCCTAGGCACTAAGAGGCCATTGCAGCTGCAGTCTGCGACAAATAGGCTACCACTTGAGTTGACTAAAGATTTTGATGTGCCTAGCTTTGAAGGCATGCTGAATTCAAATTGCAGGGACACTCCCTCCTAGAAGGCCAGTCGATTGGCTGTAGAATCAGGATCCCTATAATGTTGAGAACTTCTGAGATGGCAATCCATGAAGTTGTGAAAACAAAGTCAAAGCTTCAGTGGAGAGCCTGGGAATGTGTAATATTTGCTGAGGAAGTCCACAGGTAATGACTGGAATCAGTCCGATATAGAAGCCCCTTGGGCTGACAGTGAAGACACTCTGGGAACAAGGATGTCTAGACTCCTGAATATCCCATCACACCACCAAATTCCCATGGGCCTCCGGCATTCAGTGTTTCTCCTGCTAGGCTTCAGTTTGAGTCAATCCCATTCTCTTTTCTGTTCCCATTTCTCCTTTTGGGATGGGAATGTTAACTTTGCACCCCTGTATCTTAGAAGTACTTAAAATATTCTTGAATTTGTATGGACTCATAGCTAAAAGCTTACTTGAGTCTCAGAAGCAACTTTGGGTTTGGATCTTTAAAAACATTGGAACTGTTGAGACTGTGGGTATTCTTTTTTTTTTTATTGGATATATTCTTTTTTTTTCTTTTTTGCATTTTTACCACATTCATCATATTATTTTTCTTACTCCTTGGCCTCTGTTATTTTCCTAAAAGTTATGAGGGTTAGAGAATTTATGTAACTAATCAAAATCACACCATAAGTCAATCAACTGCTGAAATTCTAATGGCATCTAGATCTTTCTCTGGTGGTCTTAAACTTGGATATCTCAGTTATCTGGTTCCGAATTCATGTTCCTTTTTTTTTTAAATTTTTTCTTTTTTATTATTTTCTATATTCTTTGTTTACATTCCAAAGGCTTTCCCCTTTCCAGTCCCCCTCACCATATGTCCCATAAGTCCTCTTCCCCCCCCTCCCATTCCCCAATCACCTCCCCTTCCCCACCATTTCTCTGTTCTGGTACTCTCCTACAAAACCGGATTTAGTCTTTTCCAGACCAGGGTCCTCTCCATCCCTTTTATTGGGAATCTTTTGCTTAGCTAATTGTGTCTTGAGTATTCAGAGCTTCTGGGCTCATTAATATCCACATATCAGTGATTGCAATTCATGTGTATTCTTTTGTGAATAGGTTGACTCACTTAGGATGATATTTTCCAGATCCAACCATTTGCCTACAAATTGCATGAATTCATTATTTTTAATTGCTGAGTAGTATTCCATTGTATAAATATACCACATTTTCTGTATCCATTCCTCCGTTGAGGGACATCTGGGTTCTTTCCAGCTTCTGGCTATTATAAATAAGGCTGCTATGAACATAGTGGAGCATGTGTCTTTATTGCATGCACGGGAATCCTCTGGGTATATGCCCAGGAGTGGTATGGCAGGGTCCTCTGGAAGTGTCATGCCCAATTTTCTGAGGAACTGCCATACTGATTTCCAGAGCAGTTGTACCATCTTGCAATCCGACCAACAATGGAGGAGTGATCCTCTTTCTCCACATCCTCGCCAGCACCTGTTGTCTCTTGAGTTTTTAATCTTAGCCATTCTGACTGGTGTGAGGTGGAATCTCAGGGTTGTTTTGATTTGCATTTCCCTGATGACTAATGATGTTGAACATCTTTTAAGGTGCTTCTCAGCCATCTGAATTTCTTCTGGTGAAAATTCCTTGTTTAGCTCTGTACCCCATTTTTTGATAGGGTTATTTGGTTCTTTGGGGTCTAACTTTTTGAGTTCTTTGTATATATTGGATATTAGCCCTTTGTCAGATGTGGGTTTGGTGAGGATCTTTTCCCAATTTGTTGGTTGCCATTTAGTCCTTCTGACAGTGTCCTTTGCCTTACAGAAACTTTGTAATTTTAAGAGGTCCCATTTGTCAATTCTTGATCTTAGAGCATAAGCTATTGGTGTTCTGTTCAGGAACTTTCGCCCTGTGCCCATGTCTTCCAGGGTCTTCCCCAGTTTCTTTTCTATTAGTTTCAGTGTGTCTGGTTTTATGTGGAGGTCCTTGATCCACTTGGAGTTGATCTTAGTGCAAGAAGATAAGAGTGGGTCAATTCGCATTCTTCTGCATGTTGACCTCCAGTTGAACCAGCACTATGTTTTGAAACTTTTTTCCACTGGATGGTTGTAGCTCCTTTATCAAAGATCAAGTGACCATAACTCTGTGGGTTCATTTCTGGATCTTCAATTCTATTCCATTAATCTACTTGCCTGTCGCTGTACCAATACCATGCAGTTTTTAACACAATTGCTCTGTAGTACTGCTTGAGGTCAGGGATATTGATTCCCCCAGAAGTCCTTTTATTGTTGAGAATAGTTTTAGCTATCCTGGCTTTTTTGTTACTCCAGATGAATTTGAGAATTGCTCATTCTAGATCTGTGAAGAATTGAGTTGGGATTTTGATGGGGATTGCATTGAATCTGTAGATTGCTTTTGGCAAGATGGCCATTTTTACTATATTGATCCTGCCAATCCAAGAGCAAGAAATATTTTTCCATCTTCTGAGGTCTTCTTCGATATCTTTCTTCAAGGACTTGAAGTTCCTGTTGTACAGATCTTTCGCTTGTTTGGTTAGAGTTACGCCAAGATACTTTATGTTGTTTGTGGCTATTGTGAAGGGTGTTATTTCCCTAACTTATTTCTCAGCCTGCTTGTCCTTTGAGTACAGGAAGGCTACTGATTTGCTTGAGTTGATTTTAAAACCAGCCACTTTGCTGAAATTGTTTATCAGCTGTAGGAGTTCTCTGGTGGAGTTTTTTGGGTCACTTACATATACTGTCATATCATCTGCAAATAATGATAGTTTGACTTCTTCCTTTCCATTTGTATCCCTTTGACTTCCTTATGTTGTCTGATTGCTCTCGCTAGAACTTCAAGTACTATATTGAAAAGATATGGAGAGAGAGGGCAGCCTTGTCTAGTCCCTGATTTTAGTGGGATTGCTTCAAGTTTCTCTCCATTTATTTTGATGTTGGCTACTGGTTTGCTGTATATTGCTTTTACTATGTTTAGGTATAGGCCTTGAATTCCTGTTCTTTCCAGGACTTTTAACATGAAAGGATGTTGAATTTTGTCAAATGCTTTTTCTGCATCTAATGAGATCACCATGTGTTTTTTTTTCTTTTAGTTTGTTTATGTAGTGGATTACATTGATGGATTTTCGTATATTGAACCATCCTTGCATCCCTGGGATAAAGTCTACTTGATCATGGTGAATGATTGTTTTAATGTGCTCTTGGATTCAGTTGGCAAGAATTTTATTTAGTATTTTTGCATCGATATTCATAAGGGAAATTGGCCTGTAGTTCTCTTTCTTTGTTGGATCTTTGTGTGGTTTTGGTATCAGCATAATTGTGGCTTCATAGAATGAGTTGGGTAGTGTCCCTTCTGTTTCTATTTTGTGGAATAGTTTGAGGAATATTGGTATTAGGTCTTCTTTGAAGGCCTGATAGAATTCTGCACTAAAACCATCTGGTCCCGTACTTTTTTTGGTTGAGAGGCTTTCTATAACGCCTTCTATTTCCCTAGGGGTTATGGAACTATTTAGCTGATCTAATTGATCCTGATTTAATTTTGGTATTTGGTATCTGTCTAAGAAATTGTCCATTTCTCCAGATTCTCCAGTTGTTTTGAGTATAGACTTTTGTTGTGGGATCTGATGATCTTTTGAATTTCCTCAGTCTCTGTTGTTATATCCCCCTTTTCATTTCTAATTTTATTAATTTGAATACTGACTCTGTGCCCTTTAGTTAGTCTAGCTAAGCGTTTATCTATCTTGTTGATTTTCTCATAGAACCAGCTCCTGGTTTTGTTGATTCTTTGTATGGTTCTCTTTGTTTCTATTTGATTGATTTCAGCTCTTAGTTTGATGATTTCCTGTCTTCTACTCCTCCTGGGTGAATTAGCTTCTTTTTGTTCCAGGGCTTTCAGTTGTGCTGTTAATCTGCTAGTGTATGCTCTCTCCTGTTTCTTTTTTGAGGCACTCGGGGCTATGAGTTTTCCTCTTAGCACTGCTTTCATTGTGTCCCAACAATTTGGGTAGGTTGTACCTTTATTTTCATTGAATTCTAAAAAGTCTTTGATTTCTTTTTTTATTTCTTCCTTGACCAAGGTGTTATTGAGTAGAGTATTGTTCAGTTTCCGTGTATATGTGGGCTTTCTGTTGTTTTTCCTGCTGTTGAAGACCACTTTTACTCCATAGTGATCTGATATGAAGCAAGGGATTAGTTCGATCTTCTTGTATTTGTTGACATCTGTCTTGTGACCAATTATATGATCGATTTTGGAGAAGGCATGTGCAGTGCTGAGAAAAAGGTATATTCTTTTGCTTTAGGATGAAATGTTCTATATATATCTGTTAAATCCAATTGGTCCAAAGCTTCAATTAGTTTCACTGTGTCCCTGTTTAATTTCTGGTTTGCTGATCGGCCCATTGAGGATAGTGGAGTGTTGAAGTCACCCACAATTATTGTGTTATGTGCAATGTGTGCTTTAAGCTTTAGTAAAGTTTCTTTCACGAATGAGGGTGCCCTTGCATTTGGAGCATAGATGTTCAGTATTGAGAGCTCTTCTTGGTGGATTTTCCCTTTGACCAGCAAGTAGTGACCTTCAGTGTCTCTTTTGATGACTTTAGGTTGAAAGTCAACTTTATCTGATACTAGAGTGGCTACTCTGGCTTGGTTCCTGAGACCATTTGCTTGTAAAATTGTCTTCCAGCCTTTTACTCTAAGGTAGTGTTTGTCTTTGACACTGAGATGTGTTTCCTGTATGCAGCAAATTGTAGGGTCCTGTTTCCATATCCAGTCTGTTAGTCTATGTCTTTTTATTGGGGAATTGAGTCCATTGATGTTAAGAGATATTAAGGAACAGTAACTATTACTACCTGACATTTTTGAAATTATTATTTATATTTGAGTGGCTATCTTCTTTTGTGTTTGATGAGAGGAGGTTTCTATCTTGTTTCTTCTGGGGTGTAGTTTTCCTCCTTGTGTTGGTGTTTTTCCTCTATTATCCTTTGTAGGACTGGGTTTGTGGAAAGATATTGTGCAAATTAGGTTTTGTCATGGAATACCTTGGTTTCCCCATCTATGGTGATTGAGAGTTTTGCTGGGTATAGTAGTTTTGGCTGAAATTTGTGTTCTCTTAGAGTTTGCATTATATCTGCCCAGGATCTTCTAGCTTTCATGGTCTCAGGTGAGAAATCTGGTGTAATTCTGATAGGTCTTCCTTTATATCTTACTTGGCCTTTTTCTCTTATTCTTTCTTTGTTTAGTACATTTGGGGTTTTGATTATTATGTGACAGGGGGCATTTCTGTTCTGGTCCAGTCTATTTGGAGTTCTGTAGGCTTCTTGTATATTCATGGGCATCTCTCTGTTTAGGTTGGGGAAGTTTTCTTTCACAATTTTGTAGAAGATATTTGCTGGCCCTTTAAGTTGTAAATCTTCCCTCTCATCTATACCTATAATACTTAGGTTTGGTCTTCTCATTGTGTCCTAGATTTCTTGGATGGTTTGGATTACAAGCTTTTTGCATTTTGCATTATCTTTGATTGTTGAGTCCATGGTTCCTATGGTATCTTCAGCATCTGAGATTCTTTCTTCTATCTCTTGTATTCTATTGTTGATACTTGCATCTATGACCCCTGATTCCTCCCCAAGGTTTTCTATCTCTAAGGTTGTCTCCCTTTCAGATTTCTTAGTTTTCTCTACTTCTGTTTTTAGATCTTGGATGGTTTTGCTCAGATCTTTTGCTTGCTTGTTTGTGATTTCATGTAATTCTTTAAGAGATTTTTGTGTTTCCTCTTTCATGACTACTACTTGTTGACCCACGTTCTCCTGAATTTCTTTAAGTGATTTTTGTGTTTGCCCTGTAAGGGCTTCGAACTTTTGATCAATTTTCTCCTGTATTTCTTTAAGAGATTTATCCATGTGTTCTGCTATCAGCATCCTCACCAATGATTTTATATCTGTATCTTGATTTTCTGGTGTGTTGGTGTATCCGCGGCTTTGTGGTCGGGGAACTGGGTTCGGATACTGCCATATTGCCTTGATTTCTGCTAGTAACTTTCCTATATTTGCCTTTTGCCATTTGTTTATTTCTGGACTTAGTTATTACTGGTTGGTGTTTAAAGCTCCTGAGAGCCTGGCATTTGGTGCTGCTGTCTCAGAGGGCATCTGTGCTCCCGAGGTGGAAACTGGAAAGTTTCCACCACTGGGCTCCGAATTACCTCCTCAGCTCTGCTGGGCTGGATTCAAGTCTCCTCCCTGCTTGCCTCTGGATACTTAACTGGCCTCCAGTGGTCTCCTCCTGGTTTGCATGGTTAGTCTACCAGCTCCAAGATGGTGGCCGGATTCCCTACAGGCCCCGGGGCTTCCTGGCTGGGCTGCTGAAGCCTAGGCAGTGGCTCTCCCAGTAGGCAGGGCTCTGTCTGGTTGAGCTGTTCTCCCCAGGATAGTGTCGGACCGTAGAGCTCTGTCTCACCGCGGGCTCTCTGTGGATCTGGAGCTCCCCGCCCCCAACCCCCCAGGTTGGGCTGCAGGGTCTAAGAGGATATATTCTTTATTTACATTTCATTTACCTTTTCCTGGTTCCCCACACCCCAAAAGCCCCCTATGCACTTTTCCCTCCCCCTGTTCCCCCATCCTCCCCTTCCCACTTCCCTGTTCTGGTATTCTCCTACACTGATACATTGGCCTTTCCAGATCCAGGGTCTGCTCCTTCCTTCTTCTCGGACATCATTTGGTATGTGGATTGTGTCTTTGGTGTTCCAAGATTCTAGGCTAATACCCACTTATCAGTGAGTACATACCATGGGTATTCTTTTGAGACTCTGAGGAACCGCCAGACTGATTTCCAGAGTAGTTGTACCAGCTTGCAATCGACTGTGGGTATTCTTGATGTTGGATTAAATGCACTTTATATTATGAAATGGCCATGATCTTTTGGCAGCAAGGGGCAGAATGTTATGGTTTGAATAGGAAATTCTCTCTTACAGTCTCACGGCCCTTCAGGAGTTAGACTATGCTAGGTGTCCTTGAGGTAGATGTCCAGGAGGTACAGCAACTGCCTGCCAACAATCGCTGTCTGGTTTATCTGCTCACACGAGCCTGCACCCATGCTTCTAGAATAATCCTATTGGTCCAGGGCTAGTGATATTATTTTTGATATGTTGGGAATTTTAGGTTGTAGACCAAACTGAAGAAAAATAACTCACTGGGGCTATGCCTTTGAAGGCGATATCTGGTCCCTTGCCTCTTCAAGGCTTCCTATCTCTCTCTGTTTCCTATCCACTATGAAGTTAGTAGCCTCTGCCATATGTTCCCTTTCCACTGCTAGGACGTTCTGACCCTGAATCAGTGTAGCCAAAGCCCATGGATTTCAGACGTCTGAAACCATAAGCCAATATGTACCCATTCTCCTTTAAGTTGCTTCCATCAAGTGTTTGGCCACGGTGACGAAACTGCTGACTAACAGGCTGAATGACAGCGACATTGCCTAAGTAACACCGCAACCTTCTGTTGCCGTGGATAGAGAGCAGAAAGATAGCAAGACACCAGCTCTCCTCTCAAGTGTAAGCTTGCTCACACTCCAGTTCCACCCACACAGAGTAGCTGTAAATGAGGTTGCCATTAGCTAATATCAGAGGGTCTCTAAGTGTTCTCACATGTCTGAGCCTGCGTCCCCGAGGTTTGATTAATTTATTCTGTCCACTCCCATACGCTTGGGGTATAAAGAACGCTGCCATGTATTTCTCAATGGAATTGGAAGTATAGATGTTGCCTGACAGCACACTTTGATTTACAGCGTTGACTTGTAGTGACGTGACTTAGGTGTTTTGGCTGCACAATTGTGTGACAGTGACTCACAACAGTAGAAACTATACGCCCAGTTCTGAGCTTTGATCTCCTCCCATTGTTAGTGGCATGTTAGAATGATATTCTGTCACAATGTTGGGCAGCAGCAGGAAGCTACAGTTCCCAGTTAGCCAGACAATCACAAACATAAACAACCCGTAACTCTGTAGTGTACCACATTGCTATCATTTGAGGAATATTTGCTTTTATGACCTATCAGGTCTACAAAACACCTATCTTTATGTACCTGAGATAGTCAAGAGTTTGTTGTAAAATAAACTTGTGTGAGATTTTCCAAATTACAGATTAGCTAATGTGGGCACTGTGAACATATTTGAAGTAAATTAGGCTAAGAATTAAGGTTGGTTAGTCAGATTAAATAAAATTTCAACATACAGTACTTAAACCTAAGGTGAGCTTATCAGATATAACTTCATCAAATAAGTTTAACTCCTTTTCATCTGGATCCATACTTGCTAACAATAACCTACTGATGAATATGATGAATAGTTATAACATTTCTGCCTACTTAAAATAAACTCTCACTTTCTACAACAGAGAAAACTTACCATTTGCATCTTGATACCAAGATACTTGGATTGCCTTTTTTTTTTAATACAAAATTAAACCATGACATAGCCCAGTGAAATTCAGGAACTGATCCAAAAAGATTGCTAGTTTGAGGATAACATGCTTTCATGCTTTATAGGAGAGAGAGAGAGAGAGAGAGAGAGAGAGAGAGAGAGAGAGAGAATGAGAGCAACAAATAACATAAATTGGAGGATATTTAAAACTTTAACGCTGACCAAAAGGATTCTTTGCTTTGTTTTTGGGCAAGAAAACAATTGAACTCTGTTTTATATTTCAAACAATGAGAAATGAGAGTCCACAGGGTCAGCAATCCAAGTCAAAACATAATTTTGTTAAGAAACCAATCCAAACTGAAAACCTCTAAGAATACCTTTGCTAGAACAAAGGGGGAAAATCTGTTTCAAAGCAACTGTATTCAAGGTGAGAGAGAGGTTGTCTTAAGCAAGAGAGCAGCCAGACACTGGGAGATTCCGTGCTGATGTTACTGAATATTTTAGACTTTACTCTCTTTCTGCTTTCCTGGTAGATGGATCCTCTGCTGTTTCCTCTATTTTGGTACCTGCTCCCACTGCTGGTCGTGTTCAGCTCTGAAAACAAGGTACCTTAAATTCAAAAGAAAGAACAACCTGACACAAATTCCACACTAAAGATCTGCTTCAGAGAATTGTGATCATATGTCTATGTGACTCCACTGCTTCTGGGGCTCACTTACAGAGAAATAACTGTTTTCAATCAGTTTCTCAAGCTAAGGCTCAATGTTAGAAATTTTACACCAGGAAGTCAGGCGCATCAGGAGGATTTTTAAAGTTTCTTTAAGAAAAGCGGGGAGGGAAATCTTTTGATGAAATAGACGTGGCGGCTTCTTTGTGTTGCTCTCATGTGATGAGTATGTTCTACAGAGTCAACTGTCTAGTGTAAGGGGACACAGAACCATTCATTCCCCTTCAGAACTATTCAGTCTTCTCCTGCTATGTCTGTGCACAGTGAGACTCTCGAATCTGCACTGAGGAACTGAAACAAAATAGTTATGTGCATGCTTCGCATTTCATGACTGGCCAGGACATGAAAACCAGTAGGCTCAGCGATGAGTGGTATTATTTCATGATGTACAGGATACGAACACCATTCACTTCTCCTTTAGCTTCTTCTCAGGAAACATGAAAAGCAGAATGCACATTTTTTTTCTGACACAAACAACCCATTCTTGCTCCGAGAACATCCAACGTGATGCTAGCTTTATGACCATGGACACCAAAATACAGTGGTTCCATTTTCTGGAAAAACCATTGCCGGGTGTGTTACAAGTTTGTATGGCAGAAAAGACAATGTCCACCCCATGCTGGAAGAAGTTTAAGACTTTGTTTCAATTGTTCTTCAAACCCAGAACCCAAGATGACTATGACAACAACCACAGCCTGGTGTGGTCACAGGGATGTGGGTCCCGTTAGCAAGGCCCCGTGGTTTAGAGATCTGTTCCTGTCACCCAGCATTAGCCCACCTATGAACAGGACATTGAGTCCCTAAGAACACAAAACCTGCATAGCTAGTTTCCTAAGAGTTGAGCAAATATGGACTCCTCATGGCAGTGAACTCTGGCTTACTGTGTTCAATTGCAGGAATGAGAAATGCCAGAGTTTTATCTAAAGCAGTTTCCACAGCTGCTACATCTCTACCTTCTAAAACTAGTCTGACGCTTTGTTAAAATTCACTCCTGTTCACAAATTCCCACTTGTTGACTTCAAAACAATGTTACTGATGAGATGAGTTACAACTGCAAAGGAAGTATCATTGGCCTGCAGTCAGTCCCAGTGGCTGGGTGAGGACATCTTTGTCATCTTCCTGACTGCCTTTTTTTTTTCTACATTTCCTGTTTCCTCTGAATTGGGGAACTACGCTGCAGATGGCCTTCGAACATGACTTTGAAAAGAAAGCACATTCTGAATAAAATAGAAGATGAAAAAGAATTATGAGAGAAGAATACAGGAGAAATAGAAGGTGTGTGTGTGTGCGTGCGTATGTGTGTGTGTGCGTGTGTGTGTGTGTGTGTGTGTGTGTGTGTGTGCGCGTGTGCATGTGCGTGTGCGTGTGTGTGTGTGTGTGTGTGTGTGTGCGTGTGCGTGTGCGTGTGCGTGTGCGTGTGCGTGTGCGTGTGTGTGTGTGTGTGCGTGCGTGCGTGCGTGCGTGTGTGTGTGTGTGTGTGTGTGTGTGTATGTGTGTGTGTGTGTGTGGTGTGGCTGTTAATAATATGTATTGGGAAACCACTAAAGGTATACTCTAGAGAACAATGAAATATAAAACGGAAAAAAATGTTGTATGTGATCCTCTACTGTCTAGAGAACACTGAGGACTTTATTAAATAGTCTTGGACTTGTCATTAAAGATAGTTTGAATAAGAAAAGACAATACTACATAACGAGGGTTATTTGATAAGATTGCTCTGAATCAGAAGACAAGGAGGATGGCTGCCCAAAGATTACTGCAGCCGTCTAGACGAGAGCTAAATAAGAGTCTTTCTTGACTTAGGAGGCAACCATGTGAGGAGGAAAGTGAAAACAATTTCAAAGGGAAAATCCACCAGGATATAACGACTTTCTGAGTGTGTGGGACAGAAGCTCAGAGATAAATGATGGCAGCCCTGGAAGAGTTTGTGAAGCCAGGAGTAAAAAGTTTAACAAGGAAAAAATTAAATTAATTTACGAGTCTTAAGTTTTAAGAACCAGCAGGATATAGAGATGCTAAGAAAAAAAGGACATGATTGGAATATAAATGGAAGAACCACTCCCATGGAGAAAATAATTGGAGTCACAGAAATTTATAGCATCACAGAGAGAAGGAGGGACTGTCCTAACACTTAGGAATGGCCACAGTTAGCGGATAGCAGAAGACAAAAGGTGGCCAAGACATCCAAGGTGAAGGAGTCATTTGATGGGACAAGTTATGCTAAAATGAACAGGATTTTGGAGGGAAGAAAGAATTTCTAAAAGGTTCAGAACGGTCAAATACTTCACATTTCGAAACATGGCACAGGCATTACATTTGGATTTAGAGGCCATTTTTGCAGGGGAAACAGAGGCTGGATTACAAAGAAATAAAGGGTAGTAAATAATAAAGTATGGGTGGGAAATCAATGAATTGAAAATTTTGAAGATATCATAAAACAAATGTTAGAGGAAGAAGAATCAGAGGAATTTGTGTTGGTATTCTGACCAAACTCCACCCCACAGTTACCTGGCAATAGCCAGGCATGCCCCGCCCCATATGCCTGGCCTACTACGAGGGGCTGCCTGCCCCTCCTCGCTCTCTCATTCCTCTCTCTTCACTCTCTCATCTCACTCTCACCTCTCTGCCCCTCTTGGACTCTCTCTCCTCCCCCCTCTCTCCACGTGGTCATGGCTGGCCTCCACTCTCTCTTCTCTCTCTCTCTCTCTCTCTCTCTCTCTCTCTCTCTCTCTCTCTCCCTCCACTATACCATTGACTCTCATCCTCTTCTCTGAATAAACTCTATTCTATACCATGTCAGTATGTGCGTGGTCCCTCAGGGGGAAGGGGTGCCTAGGCATGGGCCCACTTAGGCATTCCCCCCCCCACGCCGCCATGCCACACTCCCTAATATCCCTTTCTCTCTTTTATATCCCATCATATGGTGCTGAAACCCGGGAACAACAACATTAAAGAACAACACTAAACCATCAATATGGAGACATTCTGTTGCTCACTCTTGTTTCTTTCTTTCTCTCATTCTTTCTTTCTTTCCTTTTCAGTACACATGGCTCCTTCCCAGCTAGCATTTACTAAGTGTCTGTGCTGTGCCAGTGTGCTAGCTGGTGAGATGTAGAGGTAACTGCAACTTGGTCCTTACTCTCAAGTAGGAAAGAATTTAGTGAAGAAAGTAGAAATGTAATCACGTTATAGTCAACAGAGAGTGGTCAGAACTGTGAGGCAAACAGAGGTCAGTGGAGATTTACAGCCTAGTCTGGGGCAGAAGGAGGTGATGCTACTTACGGACGGACCTCTTTGTCTTGATAGCTCCGTGCTCTAACCAGCTGAGCCAAGTGGCCAGATGAGGCCTTTGGTCTAAAATGGAGAGTCTGAAGTTAGGCAGCAGACTTAAATAAAGGAATAAGGGAGAGGTATGGCACAGTGAGTCTTAGGCAGGTAAAGGTAGTTCCTCTGCAGAAGTCTGAGGACCTGAGTTCAAATCCAAGGACCCACAAAAGTCTAGACACAACAGCAAGGATGTTACCCCACAGTTTCTACTGCACAATGAGAAGAGGAGAATCCCGAGAAGCTTGTGGACCAGCCTGGCACACACAGTGGCCGTGTCTTAAACATGGTGGAAGGTGCAGACCAGAACCTGAGGTTGCCATCGGACCCTCACATGCATGCTTGCACTGATGAACGTGAATATGAATGCCACACGTGATGCACATGCCGCACGTCATACACAAAACTTCACAGAGAAAGAACCTTCCAAGAGGGAAGACAATGAGAAAGAGTGGCAGCTGGTCTGTGTGAGGGTAGCATCATTAGGCTGGCTGGTAACAAAGTAGGGGGGTGGGAATCCATGAAGAAAGACGGTACTGGGGAGCAGAGAGGCTGGCAGAGCCTGTGTCCCTGCTCCTTTCCTTGGAGAAAATGCTAGAGCACTAAGGACAAAACAAAGTCAGGCTGTAAAGGCCAGGGAAGTGATGCCTGGATTAAGAAGCCTCCCTTCTTTTTAAGTGAAAATATTTGTTTGAACCATAAACAAAAAAAGTGGTCCAGGGTTCTATCCCTTCCTCGAGGGAGACAGAGTGCTGTGTTTCTCGGTCTGCTCCAAGTACTACAGATACAATGTTGATGCGAGTAATAAAACGGTTCTCAGTGCCAGGCCCACTCATCTGAACTCAAAAAAAAAAAAAAAAAAAAAAAAAAAAAAAAAAAAAAGTTGTGTCATAATAAAGCATTTAGACAAAGTTACTTTATGGGAGTTTAGGCAAAGGACAGGCAGCCTTCAGGTCCAGAAGGGTTGAAAACCAACTCCACCATATGGACAGGAAGCACATACAGAAGCAAGGAAGATCTCTAGACCATGTGACGACAAACAGTCACCCTTCACTCATTTAAACAGTCTGATCGTTTGATAGTATGCATAGACTAAGGCCAAAATGATAAGATTATATGAAGCTCTGCTGTTTATTACCAAGATGTACTCCCAAATTAGACTTTTAGTGGCATAGTGTTAGGTCACACTGCCTTGCATAAGAACCCCAGTATGTCAGCATCTTCAGGCCAAACTTAGTTTAACTAAGTAGGTGTAAACCATAGATTTGTTACAAGACATAAGAGAAATTATACACATAGCATACTCAGAACAGGGCCTGCTATCTAGCTGGTACCCCTAAAAAACAGCTCTTATGATGGTTAATCTTTGTTGTTGCCTTGACTAGGCTTAGGACTAACTCAAAGGCAGCTTCAGGCCCCTCCTGTAAGGGGTTTTCTTTACCAGGCAATCTGAGGAGGGAAAAGCCACCTTAAATGCTGTCATCATCTCCTGATGAAACCTTTGCTTTTTGCCTGTCCACCGTCACTTTCCCGGGCACCTTTGTCTACTCTGCTGCTCCTGCATTCCTTCCCTGATATCAAAATACAGCTTCTTTAGTCTTCCAATGTGGATTGAAGAATATCAGCTTTCCAGGAACCCTCCAGACCTCCAGCTCTAGATGGGTATGCTGAGACATTCCATCCCATGGACTAAAACCATCTACCAAGTTCTCTCCAGCCTCTCCAGTGTGAGACAGCCAAGCTATACCATGCAAAACAATGTAATGAATCGCTCTTAAATATAGTTTTATCCTATCGATTCTATTCCTCTAAAGAACCCTGACGAACACAGTCTTTATTAGAACTAGATTAACACCACACTCTAGAATTTTCTAAGATTTGCATTCTGTTGACTAATGCAGATGGTACCACTCACTGCTGCTCAGGGGCTTTATAGCTGTAACTACCACAATAGGAACGATAAGAGAAACAAAAGGAAGGGCATGGCTGCTCTAGGTATGGTGGAGGAGAAGGCTTACTGTAGGGATTAGGGAGAGCAGAGGCATCTCAGAGTCCATAGTGAACAGGAACCTGAGCCAGGCTTTGCATGAAGATGAGGGAGAGGGGAGGCAGGAAAAGCCACTGACCAAGAGGAGTGGCCTGGGCCGAGAGATTGGCCAGAGATAACCAAAATGAAGGAGTGATACAAGGGCCAGAGGAGCTTCGGGGAGGGAAGCCCAACCCAATACTTGGCCTGGAATTCAGGGTAGGGGATGGGGTTTGTCAGCCAAGAGAGTAACAGATGGAGACTAGAAGATACTGGGAGAACCTGGTGGCCAGCATCCAACTTGATGTGCTAAACAGACACCTCAGTTAGCCATTTGTCTCAGGTTTGAGACCTGACACAATTGCCAATTTTAGCTTTGATTCCTTAAATTTAAAAAGCCACATGTCCCTCTACAGAATATGGGCCTATGGAGCACATAATCTTAAACCTCACATTATTGGTTAAAACAACACAAGTATTGATTTCCTTCAAAGACGTTTATTATGTTAAGGTCTCTTAGAGTAGGCTAAATGAACTAAAGGTAGCACTGTAGATCTTAGGAACAGATTCATTTTGCTGGCCCCGATGGTCAAAGGTGGCTTGCATAGCACTCCTACACCTCCAGGAGAGATTTTTATTCAGCTGGATACTTATTAGCTAAACAAGAGGTAAGTGGCTTCCCCTACTGTACAGAGATTTGGCCAGTTTTCTGCTGAGGTGTGTCAGTAGAGGGCCATTAAAAACGACAGCTGGGAAACCCAGAGCTGCTGTGCAGGTGTGTTCCGGAGACGGACGGCACAGCAATTCACATCAGAGGCCACGATGTGAATTTAGATAGTCCCAGGTACCGAGAGAACGAACGCAAAGAGAGACAGACGACGGGAAAGGTTACCCACGAATAACGCATTGCCTTTTGTGGAGGCTTGAGAAGAAACAAATGGGTCATAAATGGGCTGAGTGCAAGCAGGGCGCCGCCTGGTGGACAGGAGGCGACGAGCAGCTCTTTCCAGCAAGGCCTCCCTCGAAGGACGCTGCTGGGAAGGGAGGGGAGAGCAGTGTGTGCATCACTCCGGGATTTCAGACTCTTCTGGAATCCAGAATTAGTTGTGCTGTCCCTCAGTTTCTAGAACAAAAGTGGTGGAAGCCTATTCCTGAGAACATATGGAAACGTATTGCAACCATAGAACTGAATGGTTGACGGTGTGGGGAAATAAAGACTAAAGAAACCCAAAGGATGAAATAATTATGCAAAGAAAAACATCTTAGACTTTGCCCAAAACAAACAAAACAAAACAAAACAAAAAACCGCAGACATGTGAAAATGTAAAGTAGTAGTTTACACAATAAAATACTTAAGAGAATCCCATGTATTTAGTGTAGATGTACATTTAAAACCGTGTTGTGTTATAAATAATCCTGCTCCTCACGATCTCCTGCAGCCGTCTCTCCAGCTCTATGGCTGCAGGCTTCGAGCCCAGCAGATCTGTGTTCTAACCTCAGTTCTGTTCTGCATTAGTTATATGGCCGTGACTGAGTTACTGTTTCTCACAACAGCACACACTGGCAGAAGATCCTAGAATGCGATGCCATGAAACAGCTTATATAATAAGCCGAGACAGCGTCCGGGACGTCAGACGGCGCCGGAGTGAGCCTGCCTGGAAAGGGGCTGGACTCCGCAGCGGAGCGACGCAGCCACGGGCTGACTGGACTGAAGGTCAGATACAGAAATTAGAACCTCCTCGTCTGGCATTCCGTCTACGGGACCCTTGTTTGCACACTTTTAGGACTTGGGATGTTTCAAAGAAGGTAAGGAAACTATAATAAACAGGCAGCTGCTTCTGGTACCGGGGAAATAAAGGTCCTCTCTTGAATCCATAGTCTCCTTAATCAAAGAATTTGAGAATGGACTCAAATGGAAGCCCAAGAAGAATGTTTGTCGGCGTTTAAAAGGAAGATCCCCGGGGTAGGCAAACTGTCCGTTTCAGCAGTTTCTGGGAGAATGTGAGTAGAAGAGAGAATGAACAGAATCCACACCATCTCAGATGACACGGAGGGGAGACATGTGACAGACTAGAAGTCACACGTGGAGGGAAGCATTAGACGAAGAGCAAGGAAGCCCAATATGCTGGGGAAACCCCCAGTACTTAAAAAAAAAAAAAAAGTGTGCTTATAAAAGAGAGAGAAAGGAGAAGTTACGGTTTTCTGAGTAATTCAGAAAACCTAGCTAAGCTGCTTGGTTGAAGACCAATAGGATGCTGGGCTGGGCGGGGCTTGGAAAGTTCGGTGTCTCTTAAAGGACTAATTTAGGCTGCCTGTCTCTTTAGCTTTAGCTTCAGGTGAGCCCACCTCCCTGGGGTCGTCTCCTGGGCAGGGGATTGAACCCGCCCATCTAGGAATCTAGGTCACCACCCAGGCCAGAAACTTTATCCTTTTGATCAGGAGGAATTTCTTTCAACTTTAACGCTTCCCTGGGCTCCAAATAAAGTCCTAATTTCAAGGAAGATTCCCTGAGGCTCGACATGGCTCAAGATGTCAAAGGATAACAGAGATCTGGAAGCCAGCTGGGACTCTATCCACCCCCTGATTGTCAGTGTCCAGCCAACGGTGCAGCCAGCCCTTAACTTCGCACCTGCTCACCACGACTTAGTGCTCGCCCCCCCAGGCTACCCCCCACCCCCACCCCAGAAAGAGCGCGGCTTTATCCACTAGATATGAGGTTTGGATTTTTAAGTATTATCTTTCCATTTTCATATGGAACAATATATGCTTTGTAGCAAAAGAATATGACAGGTGTTCTCAGGAAGAGAGCTGCTAGTTCTGCCTGAGGTAGGCCGTGGAGATAAACAGTGGGCGGTTGGTGGCACAGAGTGGGGCACAGGCCAAACATTCAGAGAGCTGGATGCAGCTTGGAACATGAGTTGCCTGAAATAGGACATGGGTCAGAAAGATCTGATAGCAGAGGAGGCAGGTCAGGCATTGCACACTGCCCCCTATGCCCTGCAGGGGGCGCTCCAGGAAGACCCAATCCCTGATCATATATCCTAAATATCCTAATGTCTAAGAGCTACGCAGAAGCTTGTAACTCTAGCCCCTACATTACCCTGTGCTCTTACCCTGGGCTTCTCTCGAAACTCTCTAGATCTCAGAAGAACCACAGACTTCTAGGTCCAGGGATAAAGTCCTTTGAAGTTACAAAGTATATTCATGCCCCTATAGTCTCTGGCTCCTCTCAGAAAGAGCAACCTTCTAGCCTTACTGAAGCCTCTAGAGAAATTACACCTCATCGAAATACATTGTCATCTAGAAACTGTGTGAATGTTCACATGATCCCAGGCCGGCCTTTTCTAAGGAAGGCATCAGGCTAGAAATCCAAAACAGGAAATGGTTGGTAGATAGTCACATGCATGCACACACACACACACACACACACCCCACACACACACAGAGAGAGACAGAGAGACAGACAGACAGACAGACAGACAGACAGAGACAGAGAGACAGAGACAGACCTAGCTTAGTAACATAAAGCAGACATCAGGAGAAATAGGGGAAACGTTTGGAAAGGTGCAGGAGATACAGCCCTCTAACATATGAGGAGACTCTAACTCAGTCATCCTCATGTTTGTGGCTATGAATAAGAATGTGCTGATTTTAGCATCTGGCCTGGAGTGTTAAACACAGCATCAGTGGGCTGAATCTGGGCCTGAACCTTGAGGATCAAACCTAGTGTCCCTAATAAAAGTTCCATTACAGGGGGCTCCAGGGCAGAGCATAACTCACTTTCAAGCCGTGTAACCTCACTTAGAGATAAAAAGGTATCTAGGTCTACACTGCGTTTCTATCTAGAGCTTCGATGTTCTTACAAAGCTCTGGTTCTGAGAGAATCACCACAGAATAAGCAAACAAAACACAAAGCTGGGTGGGCCTGCTTCCACTCCTGCCTTCCGTTTCGATGACAAGATTTACATCTTAGAACCTCCGCGCACAGTGTGTTCTGAGTACACCGTCTCCTCTTTCCTGAAAGTCCTTGTCGGAAATTCAGACAGCTTACCAGCCTCCTCTCCAGGACCCAAGACTTTCTAAACCTCAGGGATTTGGGGCTGGAGAGATGGATGGCTCATCTGTTAAGAGCACTGCCTGGTCTTCCAGAAGACCCGGGTTCAATTCCTAGCACCTACCCAGAGGCTTACAACTGTATGTAACTTCAGTTCCTAGGGATCCAATACCCTCCTCTGGCCTCTGTGGGCACACATACATTCAGGCACACACATATATACATAATAAATCATATTTTTTAAAAAAAACTTCTGGGGTTCATGGTCAGACAGATCACATTCTTATAAAACACAATCTGCTAAGACAGAAATTCCCCCAAACCATATGTACGGGTAAGACAAGACTCCATGTCTAGTTCAGTAGACTAAATGTCACTTTGAAAAGATGGAGTAAGAGAAGGGAAAGGAAGCACAGCGACCAGACGTCCTCTTCCCCCTTCTGTGGTCAGTGCCTACGGCAGCTACCCTTAGTGCTTTGGAGATAGAGGGACAGTACCAGACAGCACCGTGGGTCCTGCTGTCCTTCTGCATCTCTGGCCCCAGGGGACCCCTTACCGGAGAGGCACTGGCTCAATCTATGCTAACAGAATAGTAACACGGGACAGAGGTGGTCAGGACAATCCAACCCAATACAATACAAAACAATACATTAAGGCTGTTTGAAGGCGGTGTCTCTGGCATTCCACCGTTTCTGTGTCCTAAATTGTCAAGGCGCTTCCAACCCTCATCACTTTCCTTTCCCTTCCCCTTCCCAAGTGAATGGGGTCCTGGAGAGAGTTGTGGCGTTTAGTTCAAGGACCCGGTACTGAAAAACCAGCAGCTTCTATGGAGAGTGGCTCCTCCCACTTACCTCTTGGCCCCTCCCATCTACCGCTCAGCTCCTCCCACCTGCCCTGTACTTTACATATACCTCATACGCCTTACATATATGTAACTACGGCGCTCTAGGAATGAGCCCCTTTAATTCACCATTTCTAATAGCACAGTTGTAAATAAGGCCTGTAATCCCAGCACTGGAGAGTTTGAAGCAGGGCAATTTCAAACTCAAAGCCAGATTGGTTACAAAGTAACACTCTGTTTCAAAAAAAAAATAATAACAATAATAATAAAATGCAAAAAAGAGGGAGGGGCACAAATTGATTCGTTGAAGTGTTTTCTCCACATGTGGTTTTACAGAATCCACATGAAATGCATGTGGATTTGCAGTTCACTCTCTGAGTATAACTCAGTCCTATAGTGTAAGGATTCAAAATTAGGCTTGTGAGATGACTCCACATGTAAAAGCAGCTGCCCCAAAGTTGACTACCCGTTTCTCATCCCCAGGACTCACAAGGTATTAGGGAAGAATCGGTTAAGATATGTTCTCTAACTTCCGCAGGCCTGCCAAGTCATGTGTGCACATACTAATAAATAAATAAATAAATAAATAAATAAATAAATAAATAAAATATAAAATGTAAAAAGGACTCAAAATAGCCCGAAGCATAAATGAGATTTCCGTGTTATCAATTACCTGAAAATGTTCGTTTCACTGGTGAAATGGGATAATATAGGCGGCGCTTCCCACGGACGTGAACTGTGTCCCGTACCAAAGCTCCACTCAAGTCCTTACATTTCCTCGTTCTCTTCTCTTGATTTGGAGGATGGTTGCTTTTTTTTTCCTTGCCATTTTCTTTTTGAAAAATCATAACAAGATGAGACAACGTGGTCTCCGAGGGTGTTCATCTGGCTCTGGCACCCGCGTTGTTGACAAATGGCTTCTTTGAGCATGAGACTCGGCAGTTTGCTCGGACTGCCCGGACAAAGCACTAGTGTTGTCCCTCTCCACAAGAACAAGCCGGAACCCACTCTCTGTACAGAACAGTGTGCTTCTGTTTCTCTAACTGAGCAAACATATTTTATGTTATTTTTGAGACAGGGTCTAGCCTAGACTTCTCTTGAAACTGCTACAAGGCTGAAGAAGACCTTGAACTCCTAATCCTCCTGCCTCCTCTCCCAAGAGCAGGGATGGCAAGCCTGTGACACCGCGTGTGATTCTTAAAGGAACCAATTTCCTTAGGGACACTTTTCGATTCTCATTCGTCAACTGAGCAGTTGTCATATTTCTTTATCGTTTGAAGATTGTAAAGGCCAGATCCAGTTTGTCCTGTTTAGATTTTTCAGTACTGTCACTCGAGCTAAGGAGCAGTTTGTCTGTCCCAAGGAAAGACAAGCCTCCTGTTAGCCAAGAGCTGCCAGAGGCTGAGGTGAAGGCACTAACCGCTGTGCCAACACCAAAGCAAAGTGGTTGGTTTCCTGCCTAACGTAGGGGACCTGTGCAAGCCCGGGCTCCTTGCCAACCTGCACGGTATCTTCAGCGAGGCAGACAGGGTTCAAACAGGAATGTGCTATTTGACATGCAAATGAAGCCTCATTCTGACATTTTCCAACCAGAAGACATTTTCAAACAGAAGAGATGCACCTTTAATACCCCTCTTAGTCATTTTTTGATGTTTTGGTTTTCTCTGGCTACCACATCTGCAATCAGACAGGCTGAGTGCTGCCGTGATCGCCCTTCATTTTGGCAGGCCTGTTCTCAGCCTGACTGTAAGATGCCAAGCAGCAAAGTGCTGGTTTTTCTCCGAGGTAAACAATGGCTGACGCATAATCATTGTTCTCTCTTTATGCATACAGTGTTCATAGCTGACCCCCGGAGAACACCTCTAAGATTCTGGCTTAGCCTTGGTCTAAAAACCATTCGGAAACGTCACATTTCCAGGAGACATGCCCCCTCTCGTGGTGGCTTCTCAGTACTGCAGGCCTGGTTTCCGGTGGAAAAGCAGGAAGGTGGCCAACAACTTCCCACACTTAGACCCATGACCGGCAAAAATCCTCTTGGCCTGTGACTGCCAGACAAGAACTGAAATCCTGCAGCTCGCAGGGTAGGGGAATACCAGCACAGGAAAGTGGGAGGGGGTTGATTGGGGAACAAGGGGAGGGAAGAGGGCTTATGGAACTTTTGGGGAGGGGGGGGGATCCAGGAAAGGGGAAATCATTTGAAATGTAAATAAATATATCGAAAGAAAAAATAAGAAAGAAATCTTGTAGCTCTGAGTGCTTATTCTAAGAGGTTCTAAACATAACAAATGAATCAACGTGTAAATAGACATGTTTAAGTCGTAAGTGACAAAGTACCTTGCTAGTTTCTGAACGTAACCTTCTCCGGGTTCATAATATTATAAGATATTAAATTGCATGTGATTAAGTGTGATGAATTATATTAAGCGACATTTTTTCATTAAAGTCAATTTAGCCTTCTAGAAGTATTAAAAATAAAATTTTATGTTTAACTATTCAATTTTAAAATCATTGATGTCAATTGAGACTACACATCTGCAACTTCCTATTAGAGATTTCTAGACTTTGATCTTTCTCCCGTAAGTATTTTATATGTATTTTTTAAAGATTTATGTATTTTATTTATATGAGTACACTGTAGCTCTCTTCAGACACACCAGAAGAGGGCGTTGGATCCCATTACAGATGGTTGTGAACCACCATGTGGTTGCTGGGAATTGAACTCAGGACCTCTGGAAGAGCAGTCAGTGCTCTTAACCGCTGAGCTATCCCTCCAGCCCCAATGAAATTCTTAGAGAAATGGATGGAGGTAGAGAACATCATACTAAGTGAGGTAACCCAGTCTCAAAAGAATACCCATGGTATGCACTCACTGATTAGATACTAGCCTAGAATCTTGGGACACCAAAGACACAATCCACATACCAAATGATGTCCGACAAGAAGGAAGGAGTGGACCCTGGTGCTGGAAAGGATCAAAGCATCAGTGTAGGGGAATACCAGAACAGGGAAGTGGGAAGGGGTGGGTAGGGGAACAGGGGGAGGGAAAAGGGCATGTGGGACCTTTGGGGGGGTCAGGGAACCAGGAAAAGGGGAATGAAATGTAAATATAGAATATATCCAATAAAAAAATTTAAAAAAAAGAGAGAGATTTCTAGAAATCATCAAGAAAGAAAAGGACCAGTCTGGTATTGCAAGGGATATAATCAACCAATTCCCGGTTTAAAAAATAGGTAGTGAGCATCTCCAAAACAAACCATCCAAGGAAAAAGAAGAATGGGCTGTTGTGAGTATATTGTACCACTTAATAGCTACTGTGGGGAAAAGAACAACATGCTTTGCACGTGCTTTTAATACAAAGAAACTTTTTAAAAGATATGCCCCAAAAGTTAATACATTTATCAGTGTGATGATGCACAGAATCAGGAAAGGCAAAAACATTTTTAAGGCTTAGCTATTTTTATTTTACATGCACAGGCATTTTGCCTGCATGATTCCAGTGTGCCACATTCTCATCTGCTACTGAAAGAGGCCAGAAGAAGGTATCAGATCCCCAGAACTAAAGTTACAGGTCATTGTGAGAGGCCATATGGACGATGGGAATTGAACCCAGGACCTCTGGAAGAGCAGCCAGGCCTCTCGACCAGTAAGCCACCTCTCCAACTCCTTAAAGATTTATTCATCTATTTTAATTTTGTTCTCGTGAGTGTCTCGGCTGCATATATGTGTGTGCACCACATGCGTGCCTGGTGCCCCAAGAGACCAAAAGAGGGTGTCAGCTCTCTGGAATTGGAGTTAAAGATGGTTTTGTGCCCCATGAGTGCTAGGAACTGACCCTGCATCCTCTACCAGAGAAATGAGCACTCCTATCTGCTGTGCCATCTCTCCAGGCCCTGGGGAGATATCTCACTGCCTCATGTGTAGAAAGATTGAGAGGCTAGTTCAGTGACAGAGTGCGCGGCTCTGGGTTCTAGTCCCAAAGCCACACATACATACATCATTTCTGTCCGTCAGTTTTCAAAACATGCATGTTGAGTACATGGCTTTGCTTCCAGACTCCAGGCCGCTTTTAGTATGAGATGGCCGGGAGCTGGCAAAGAAGTCAGTGTCACCGGTCTCCTTGTGAAACCAGGCCATCCAATAGTTAAATCACTTAAAAGATAAACAGTTCTCGGGCCTCCTGAGCCCTCTTCTTTCTGAGGCTGCCAACATTCACACATAGATCCATACTTGTGAGGGATTAAGACATGCTAGGTGCTGTTCCAGAAGATTCTGCCTGGACAGCTCAGGGTGGGATGGTGGTGGGGTACAGCAGCCTGGAGGTCGCACTCCTGCTCAAAGCTCAATGCCAGCGTGGCTTCTGGTCTTGTTGCTGATCTGCATGCCATTCTGATTTCCTTATAGCTGAGGGAGTTAATGTATGCATAAATGAGCTCACCTTTAGAAGCAGAGTTGGGAGGGAGGAATGAGGGGATTTGAGTTAAAACAGTGTTTTCCAGTCCCATTAATTTTTTCACCCCTTAAATGGCTTTTTGACTTTTTCCTCTATTCATCCTCTAAAATAAAATGAGCTCCCCAATTACTCTAAAATAGAAAATGCACATACCTATGTATGCGACACATCTGTGCATATACTGCATGTATGCTTGTACTCAAAAACAAAAAGAATAGTTTGCACTTTACTCAGTTTTTTGCCCCCAGTGAGAACGGGTGAATTATATTTATAGGAAGGATCCAAAGAGTTTCTGCTTGGCTTTAAAAATCAAAGATGTATGGCATGCTACGGTAAATGTCACTCTTGGTACTAAACAAGTCTGGGCTCAAGTTCTTATCTACCATTTGTTCATTGTAAAAAGTTGAAGCATACTAGGAAAGTTCTCTGAAACATCTCACGAGGAAAGCAAGCATGAGGAAACATCCTGTGTGGTTGTCACCAACATTAATGGAGGTGACACGGCAAAGCCCCGGGCATCAAACAATGTAGAACATCAGCAACTGGTAGCGTCCCATTCGTTCATTTCAGAACACATGTATGAGCTCATGTCCCAGCAGTTAAGAGCACTCGCTGCTCTTGCAGAGACCTGAGCTCGGTTCCCAGAGCCCACGTGCTGGCTCACAACCATCTGTAATTTCTGTTTCCGAAGATGTAATGCGTATGTATTCATACATACATATACAGTCAACAGAGGGTGGCCACAAGATTCTACTCTTTCCAGACCGGAATTAAATGTCACATGTTTCTGAGAAACTTGGTTCCATTTCCTCAAATGTCATTTCCCCCATGCTTTCAAGTCCCATAGTATGCTGCACTTACAAAGTTATTGCCATTTAATCCTTTGAGGTCTGAAACCGTGTCTTATTTGACTATATTACCTGGAGTTAGATAATTGGGTGAAAGAAAAAAAAAACTTGAGTACAAAAAAGCAAGCTTAAATGTTATATGCTAATAACATAAAATTACATCATTGCCTATGAGAAAATCAAATTATGCCTTTGGTCTAGCTTTCCTACTCCTAGCACAGGCAAAAGCAGAGAGGGAGGGAGGGAGGGAGACAGACAGACAGACAGACAGAGACAGAGAGAGAGAGAGAGAGAGAGAGAGAGAGAGAGAGAGAGAGAGAGGAGAGAAAGAGAGAGCTGTGAAAAATACTCTACACTGTAATGCACATAAATTTTGGAACAATCACTCTGGGTTTTGTTTAGTTAGTTTGGTTTGGGTTTTTTGAGACATCCTCATGAAAATCAGGTGACCACAAACTTGCTACATAGTTAAGGTTAGCCTTGAACTCCTGACCCTCCTATCTCTACCGACTAAATAGTTAAGGAGTGGGAATATAGTCACATGCAGCTTAGAAACCCGGCTTTATTCTCTAGGTCAGCTCTCCTCCCACCTTACCACCCCGACTCTCTCCCTGTGTGATAGATTTCAGTAAATATCTATAGATCAATGAATGGATTGTGAAGCTAGGAGGATTAAATATAACATCAGCATTTAAAGAGAGAAGGAGAAGGCAGGCTGAATATCACAGATATTTTCATATTTATACCCCTCCCCCAATTTCTAAACCTCAATCCCAAATAAAATCCTATTACAGTGTTGTAGAAACTGAGAGCAAAATCTTTCTAGCAATGATCAAGCTATGAGGCACATAGCTCTGTCTGACGACACTATTTTGAAGAGGATGAGCCTGACTCCTTATACATATCTAGCTTGAGCTGAGTCGGCGCTGCATGGTATCTACATGGTGATCACAAGACAGCTTTCTAGATCTCCTTGACGGTCACTAACAGCAGTGGTAGTTCTTTGTCACACCCCTGCCTCAGTGGGGGAAGTCCTCTGACAAAAGAAATACAGACATCAAATGTAAGAGCAGAAAGCAGAACAGAGCCAGAGAGAGAGAGAGAGTGACTGTAGGCAGCATTTGTTTTCAGAGCCTAGGATGTTTTAAGCGTCTACCTAATGCTTTTTTACACATACTGAATAACCAGGCTAATTAAAAAGCCCATACAGCGCTGGTTAAAATCTGTTCGACTATTTTGGAGCACCTGTTACAACAGAATGCCCACAGACTTGATAGTTTAGAGCCAAGACACCTGCTACCTTATGTCTCACAGTATGTTCAGTTTTATACTGTTAGCAAAAAAAATAAATAAATAAATAAAATAAACACTTTCTGACATTTAGCAATCTTATACAAGTGATAAGAAATTGCCGGAGAGGAGTGGTAGATTAACCCTTCCTATCCTGCACTGGGGAGCCACACCCTTTCCTTGCCAGAAGGGGATGGTATTTCTCATGTTACAAAATGAAACTGTTTGCAGTTTCTTTAATTATTCTTAACAGTGCAAGGTTTTCTAAATGATCCGGGTTATCTTTTTAAGTCTGAGGCAGGAATGTTCCAGTTTATAGATGTATTTAAGCTTACATTAGCTTACTTAGATACAATCGGTTATGTAACGACCAATTTACAAGTTAGCTTCCCCTGAGCCTTTTAATGAAGTACATCTCTGTTTTGAGTCTGGTAACTGTTCATCTCCAACACATATTGCTGCGATTATGCCTGGTGATATTTTTTTTACCAGAATCTTACTTGATAATTAATTTTAGAATGAAAATAATGTGTTTTATACTTATGGAATTTTTCAGAGTATGGGTAGATGCGTCTGGGAGCATTTGACTTTCTCTTTAGGGTTCAATTTTAGGTGTGGTAAACAAGTTTTACAAAGGTGATACTTTCTAAACAGCTGCCATTTAATTCTTTGAGATCTGAAACCCGTGTCTTATTTGACAATATTACCTGGAGTTAGGATAATTGGATAGAAAAAAAAAAACTTGAGTGCAAAGAGCAAGCTTAAATGTTATATGCTAATAACATGAAATTAAGTCATTGCCTATGAGAAAATCAAATTCTGCCTTTGGTCTAGCTTTCCTACTCTAGCACAGGCAAAGGCAGAGAGAGAGAGAGAGAGAGAGAGAGAGAGAGAGAGAGAGAGAGACAGAGACAGAGACAGAGACACAGAGACAGAGAGAGAGAGAGAATTTCCAGGGTTACCTATATGACAAAACCTGAAAGAACATAAATGCTCTTTGAAAATTGGTATATTAAGGTGCATCATCAGTACAGTAGAATACCAAGAAATTGCTGTGTAAGTTAAATGGCACTATATATGGTAAAATGAAAGAATCTCTAGGACATATTATCAAGGCGGAAAACACAATGTGGAAGAGCAAATAACCACCCTCACACATAACAAATGTACTTAAAAACTCATAAGACTACAGGTTACCTTTGAAACACACACACACACACACACACACACACACACACACACACCCTAGTGATAACAAGATAGCAATAATCATCTCTGAAGAGGGAACCCATCCAGCTATTTGAGAACAGAGATAAGAATACTCTTATTTCAGTTAAAAAAAATCTTTCTGTAACTTTAACTGTTTATATTGCATGTACGTATGGACATATTACCTATTCAAAATTCATGAAGTTGCAAATTAAAATAGTGCAATAGATTTGAGAGGAAAAAGAATGTGGTACATTTTGTGGCGTTGTAATGCATGATATCCCAGAGTAGTTCTACATTTCCAGACTGTTACTGAGTTAATTCAAAACCAGTATTTAACAATATAAATCACAATTTAATGTCTAATTATCACGATGCAAACAGCTTTTGCATGTTGAATGTGTATAGCTGTATTCAAATACAAGCTGTTTTGACTTTTAACCAACATACCAGAGCTAAGAGTGACTTTATTGCATAATTAGAACAAACACCCTAGAATATATTTCTCTAGCATGTTTTTTTAAAAAGAAAGAAAGAAAGAAAGAAAGAAAGAAAGAAAGAAAGAAAGAAAGAAAGAAAGAAAGAAGGAAAAAATTCTAAATGTTCAAGAGAAGTGATGTTTAATTCTTGGACATTGCTCAGAAGAGAAATTCTATTTATATAAGGATACAGAGAAACTCAGCATGCATTTTGTCATTTTCTGTTGGAAGCATCCCAATCAAGCCTAGCACTGCTGAGACATCATTCCTAAAGTCGACTAGACTAGACCATGTGACCATTTGGGATTTGTAGTCATGGAGCCGTGCACAGGACACAGCCCCATGGATCCTCATACTGCCAGATAAAACCTACTCTGGTAAATTTAATCAAGTAGATGATATACCCCAGACATGTCTCCCTTTCACATGAGGAGAATTTTGTGCCAGGCATCTACAAAATCCATGCCTGAGAACTGTGCAATCAAGTTACAAAAAGAAATTGCAATAAGGGCTTTACAGTGCTTTAATGAAGTTAATGGCTTTGTATTGGGCCACGTTCTTAGCAACCTTGGCTACTGTACTCTTTTCCATCCAAGAGCTCTCAGTCAATTGGCCCAACCAAACTGTCAGGTGAGCACACTAAAATTATAGAATACTGAGCGTTTGTGTGCATTTTGAAAGATAGCATGAAATTATGACTAAATTTACGTAAAGAGCGAATTCTAATGGCTGACCAGTAGTCTTTAATGGAATGTATTGGGAAAGGTTGAGATTGAAATAAGTACCAGCCTAGCATACTAACTTAATCTCAGTCTTCTTGGTCAGTACTGGATTGACTTTAATCATACAAGGAGACGCAGGTCACCTGTCTTTGAAAATGCCCACCTAATATTTCTGGTTCTCCCTCTTTTGGGCAACAATAGAACAATAGTATCCCACTTGCTGGATGCATTTTGAAGTAGGACCTTGTGACCAGCTCAGCCAATGTGTGTGAGACAGTGTGAAAGGTAACCCTTCTGGCCAGGCAGTGCCCTGCTGTATGTGTAAATCTACCAACCAACACTATACATTTTCTAGGACAAATTCTCTGAACTTTATATTATTTACCTGGAAATAAGCTCAGGGAGTCTAAGAGATTAATTCATCCAAGTTCTTGGGCAACAGCAAGTTATAGAATCAAGATTCAAAATCAGACCTTCTAATTAAGTCCAGAATATTCACTCACTGTTGTTGTGCTCTATTCTTTGAAAAAAAAAAGCCCAGAGAATCTCAGTTTCTGGTCAGGGAGCCTTTCTGGAAGACTTGATGTGTGAACACGCCAGCTTCCCATTTTCCTGCTAGTGAATGAATAGCTTACCCCTTTAGTCCAGTCTTTATAATGTTTATTGAATCAATGGGCAATGCATTAATGAGTAAAGATGTTACTTATATAAACATTAAATTTTAATTTGCAAGGAAAGGCACACAAACACACATACACACAGCCGCAATGCCTTATTTTTATTATTACTAATTTTGAGTTAGCATGCAAAGTATGGGTTTCATAAATCCATCTTCATACATATGTGTTGTTATATTTTGACCACATTAGTACTTTTATCCCACTACCCTTTCCCATGGCCCCAACACACACACACACACACACACACACACACACACACACACGAAAAAAAAGGCAATTCACAATGCATCAAAGACCTGAATGTAACATGTGAAATACAGGAACCTGCTAAATGAAACCATAGGAACTTGATTTAAGACATAGATAGGCATAGAAAAAGACTTTCTGAGGAATTCAAAAAGCACAGAAAATGATCCCAATAATGAGACAGAAGATTAATGTCTAGGATAAATAAATCACTGCATAAATTAATCATGTAATCAATAAAAGGGATAACTAGGTAATTAAAGAAGTTGATCTAATTTCATTCTACATATGGAAACAATTTTTTCTCCACCGTTTGTTAAAATAACTCTTTTCTAATCTGCATTTTGAAACCTTTGTAAAAAAAAAAAAGTAGATGTTTGTTGGGTCTTGACTCAGCTGTCAAGAGCACTGGCTGTTCTTCTAGAGAACCTGGGTTCAATTCCCAGCACCTATATGGTAACTAGCAACCATCTGCGACTCCAGTTCTAGGGTTTCCAATGATGGCCTCTTCTGGCCTCTGTAGGCACTGCACACATGTTGTACACAGGCATATATACAGGCAAAGCACCTATACATATAATCCTTTTAAGTAGGTGGTTGTAACTGTGAGTTTATTTCCTGTTCTACTGCAGTGATCTACATGCCTGCTGTAGACTTACGCCGCCCTGATTCGTTACCCAGACTCTAATATAATCTGCCATGGTTCCAGCATTGCTCTTTCCCATGACGATTCTCTTGGCTATCTGGAGTATTTAGTGCCTCAATATAAATTTTAGAATAGCTTTCTACTAGCTCTGTGAAGAATTTGTGGGGAGGGTTTTGGTGGAGATTGTGCCGAATTCATCGATCACTTGATAATATAGCCAGGTCCCTTTGCCTGTATTGTGTTGTGATATGTTCCTTATATTCATAATAGTTGCAGGAATTTTTCATGAATAGAAATTTACTTTATCAAAGAATTTTCTGCTTTGATTGAGATGAGATTGAAACTAATCTTCTGAGCACGCGATTTACATTCTTTAGTCTACTTAAATGTATTCTTATAATTATTGACTTGCATATGCTTAAATTTATTATTATACTTATTGATTTACTTATTTATACTTATTTCCTAATGAAAATGAAACCAAATTTGTTCTGGTGAATGATCTTTTTCATTTGTTCTTGAATTCTATTTACAAGAATTTTATTGAGAGTTTTCATAGTTATGTTCATTAAGAAACCTTGGCATATAGGGTTTTTTTCCTTGTTGTGTCTTTATCTGGAGTTGGTATCATTGTAATACTGGCTTTGTAAAACAATCTGGTAGTACTCTGTGTGTGTGTGTGTGTGTGTGTGTGTGAGAGAGAGAGAGAGAGAGAGAGAGAGAGAGAGTGAGAGAGAGAGAGAGAGAGAGAGAGAGAGAGAGAGCGCACGTGCACACACATATGTGAAAGCCAAAGAAGATAACAGCTGTCTTCCATTACAACTTTTTTTTTTTTTGAGAGAGAGTCTTTCATTGAACCCTTATTATTTTAACTAAGCTGGATGGTCATCAAACTCCCAGGATTTATGTTTACCACCACCACCACCACCACCCCACCACTACCACCACCACTATAACCACTTCCACAACCACCACGGTTGCAGGCACACATGACTGTTTCTTGCTTTTTGTATGGATGGTAAGGGTGTGAATTCTTGCTTTCACAGAAAGGGCTCTTACCCACTGAACCACGCTCAGCCTTCTTCCCTTTCTGTTTCAGAGTAAAGATTGCAGAGAAGATTGGTATTTGGTACAATCTGGCTGTGAGTCAATCTAGCTTCGGCTTGTTGTTTGTTGTTGTTGATGAGAAATTTCTTTTTATTACTGCTCTAATGTCATCAAATATTACAGCCTGTTTAAGGTTTATAATGTCTTTGTGATCTAATTTTGGTAGGTCATATGTGTTAAGGAATTTAAAAAAAAACTGGTAGCACTTTGCAGTTTTATTTGAGTTTTTTGAACTAAGAGGCTTGTGAAAGAAGACTTCATATTTACAGTTTTTACCTGATAAATGAGGGAAAGTGAGAAAATGCAATGTTCTCAGTATCTGCTGATAAATTCTTTTAAAAATATTTTTATTTTTCTCTCATATGTTACATCCTGACTGCAGTTTCCCCCTCCCTCCTCCCTCTCAGTGCTCCCCCACATTTGCCCCGATTCATTCCTTCTCTGTTTCCCTTCAGAAAATGGCAGACCTCCCTTGCATCTCAACCAAACATGGCATGTCATCGCAGTAAGACTAGTCACCTCCTGTTATATTAAGGCTGGATGAGGCAAACCAGTATGAGGAAAGGGTCCCTCAGACAAAATAGTCAGAGATAGTCCCTGCTTCCAGTCTTAGCAGTCCCACAAGAAGACCAAGCTACACAAGGGTAACACGCAGTGGTTCTGGGTCAGACCCATACAGGCGCCCGGGTTGGTGGTTCAGTCTCTCTGAGCCCCTACCAGCCCAGGTTAGTTGAGTTTGTGGGTTTCCTTACGCCGTTATAAACCCCTCTGGCTCCTACAACCCTTCCTCCCCATCTTCAGCAGGATTCCTCTCGCTCTGCCTAGTGTTTGGCTGTGGATCTCTGCATCTGTTCCATCAGTTGTGGATGAAGTCTCTCCGGTGACAGCTGGGTTAGACACCAATCTGTGAGTATAGCAGAATATCATTGAAGATCATTTCATGGATTGATTTTTTTTCCCAGTCATGTATCCTAGGTCTCTGAGCTATCCAGCCCTCTGAGTTATGGCCCTCCAGGCAGTGTCAGGGGATGGCTTCCTCTCATGCCATGGGTCTCAAGCTGGAGCAATCAATCATTGGTTGGCCACTTCCACAAATTCTGTGCAACTTTTACCCCAACACATCTTGTAGGCAGAACAAATTTTAGGTGGAAAGTTTTGAGGCTGGGTTGGTGTCCCAGTGCCTCCTCTGCAAGTCTTGTCTAGTTACAGGAGATGGACAGTTTAGGGTCCATAGGCCCCATTACTAGGAGTCTTAGCTAGCTAGGGTCACCCTCATAGATTCCTGGGACTTTCCATTACACCAGGTTTCTTTCTTGTCCCCAAGATGTTCTCAAGTCAGGTTATCTTTCCCAGATCTCTCTCCCTCTACCCTTCCCTCTTCTGTTTTCATCCCCACCCATCCCCAGACCAGCCACAAAATCTATTCTATTTCCCCTTCCCAAGGAGATTTATGTGCCCCACTGAGCCTTCTTTGTTACTTGAATTCTCTGGGTCTGGGAAGTGTAGATGATTACCCTTACTTTTCAGCTACTCTAAGTGAGCACATACCATTGTTTGTCTTTATGTATCTAGATTACCTCACTCAGGATGATTATTTTTCCTAGATCTATTCATTTGCCTACAAATTCCATGATATCATTTTTTTAAACAGGTAAGTAGTACGCCATTGGGTAATTGTACCACATTTCTTTATCCATTCTTTGGTTGAGGGACATTTAGGTTGTTTCTGTTTTCTGGTTATTATGAATAAAGCTGCTATGAACATACTTGAGTAAGTATCCTTGTGGTAGGATAGAGTATCCTTTGGGTATATGCCCAGCAGTGGTGTACCTGGGATTGAGATAGATCCATTCCCAATTTTCTGAGAAACCATCACATGGATTCCCAGAGTGACTGTGCAAATTGCACTCCCACCAGCAATGGAGGAGTGTTCTTGCTCCACATCCTTGATAGCATGAGCTGTTGTGTTTTTTACTTTACCCATTCTGATAGATGCAAGGTTTCCATCTCAGAATAATTTTAATTTACATTTCCCTGGTGGCTAAGGATGTTGAACTTTTCCTTAAGTGCTTCTAAGTTTGGGGCATAGATGTCCACAATTAAGATATCATCTTGCTGAATTTTTCCTTTAATGAATATGAAATGTCCTTTCCCATCTCTTTTGATTAATTTTGGCTG
The DNA here is from genome assembly GCA_964023405.1 of Apodemus agrarius. NCBI lineage: Eukaryota > Metazoa > Chordata > Mammalia > Rodentia > Muridae > Apodemus > Apodemus agrarius. The sequence continues at coordinate 123,388,193 of OZ030008.1, read as the reverse complement.
AAAATCTATTTTGTTTGATATTAAAATGACTACACTAGCTTGCTTCTTGGTTCCATTTGCTTGTAGATCTTTTCAACCCTTTACTCTAAGGTAATGTCTATCTTTGATATTGAGGTATGTTTCTTGTATGCAGCAGAAGAATGGATCTCGTTTTTGTATCCATTATATTAGCCAGTGTCTTTTTATCAGGGAATTGAGTCTATTGATATTGAGATATATTAATGATCAATAATTGTTAATTTCTGTTATTTTATTGTTGGTAGTAGCAATAGTGGTGTGTGTGTGTGTGTGTGTGTGTGTGTACGCGCGCGCTTCATATCTTTTGATTTTGCTGGTGTGAACTTATTATTTCCTGTCTTTTAATGGCTGTAGGGGTGTTGTTAATTTCTTTAGGTAGGAGTTTTCCTTCTAATACCTTCTGTATGCCTGGATTTATGAATAGATGTAATTTAAATTTGACTTTGGTATAGAAATCTTAGGTTTGATTGGTCTTATTTTCATTGGTGGTTGAAAATTTTGCTCGGTATAATAATCTAGGAAGGCATATGTGGTCTCTTGGAGTCTGCAAGACATCTGTCCAGGCCCTTTTGACTTTTACGGTCTCTGTTAAGAAGCTGTGTTATCATTCTAATAGGTCTACCTTTTATGTTATTTGACCCTTTTCTTTTGCAGCCTTTAATATTCTTTCTTTTTTCTGTACGTTTACTGTTTTAATTATTATGTAGTGGGGGGAAACTTTCTTTTCTGGTTCAATCTGTTTGGGGTTCTGTGAGCTTCTTATACCTTTACAGGCAGCTTCTTCTTTAAGTTAAGATTTTTCTTCTATGATTTTGTTAAAAATACTTTCTGGGCTTTTGAGCTGGGAATCTTCTCTTTCTTCTATTTCCATTATTTTAGATTTGGTGGTTTCATAGTGACCCAGCTTTTCTGTATGTTTTTATATCCTAAACAATTTAGATTTAACATTTCTTTGACCAATGAATCTATTCTATTGTGTCTTCAACATATCAGATTCTCTCCTCCATTTCTTGTATTCTGTCGGTGATGTTTACATCTGTAATTCCTGTTCCATTACCTACATTTTATATCTTCATGATTCCTTCAGTTTATGTTTTCTTTATTGCTTTTATTTCCATGTTCAGGTCTTGAACATTTTATTCATTTCCTTCACCTATTTGTTTGTATGTTTCTAGATTTTTAAAAGGTATTTATTTATTTTCTCTTTAAGGGCCTCTATCTTCATAAGATTAGTTTTGAAGTTATTTTCTTGTGTTTCAGCTGTGTTGGAATATCCAGGGCTTGCTGTAGTAGGATAGCTAAGCTCCAGTGGTACCATTTGCCATTGCTATTGTTGACTGTGTTATTGTGCTGGTCTTTAAGCATCTGGGTTTGGGGTAATTATAGGTTATGTACAAATTTCTGAGTTATCTTTTTTGGATAGATGTTTTCCCTGTTGGTTTCTGTTTCCTTTCTGATCTTCTAGCCTGAGTGACCTATAGTTCTGATGACCTTCAAGAACTCAGGTCCAGTAGGGTATCTTTACTGTTGGGTGCATATGGGATACTGATATAGCCTCTGGTAGAGTAGTGGGTTTCTGCAAGAGTTGTGGACCAGGGTATAAAAATGAGGGGGAGGGGTGCTGTTGGGGAAGCTGAGCAGGTTTGGAGGAAGCTTTGTCTGTAAACAGGCTCTTGCCTTGGCTTCTGTATCCTGGTGGGGCCTCCAGTAGAGCAGTGGGCCTCTGTGTAGTTATGGGCTGGGATCCTGTTGAAAATTTTCTAAATTGCTTCTAGGTTTCCTGGTTTCTTTATAATTTAAGTTTTCAAAACACTCTCATAATAGTTCTGTGAATTTTATTGACATTTTTAATAATGTCTCATTTTTCACCTTTAGTTTTTGTTATTTGGATCTCTCTTTTTTGATTAGGCTAGGAGTTTATCAGTCTTATTTATTTATTTACTTATTTACTTATTTACTTATTTACTTATTTATTTATTTATTTATTTCGACAGAACCAGCTCATTTTGATTGACTTTTTGTATTCTTTCAAACTCTATTTCATTAATTTCTCCTCTGATGTTTATTATTTATTATATTCTGTTTTTCTAAGAACTTGAGATGCATTATTGTGTTATTTATTTGACATATTTTTACATTTACATAAATTTAAATTCACAATTCCAGGCCTTGACCTCAGGCTTATCTCAACTTTTTAGGCTCTAGAGCAGCAACACAAATCAGAGCTCACACACCCATTTCCAATGTCCAATTATTTTAAAAGTAGAAAGCAAGGTAAAATATATTCTATTTTCTGTTCTCTCAAACACACTCTCATAGTAATTTTAATAGTGTTAAAGTGAGTGAAAATATTTAACAGTCAATTGAAGTGTCACTAAATAAAACAAGTGAATTCCATTATCATATGTATCTATACACAGACCAGTAATATTTGGATAAGAAATAAAGCTGTATAGTTTATAAATTATTATGTGTTTGCTCCATAGAACTTGCCCTGTTGCCTCAATTTCAATATAACCACTAATAATGGCATAGTCAAGATATTCAAATTATTTGTGCTTTATTAACAAAAATGTCAAGTAGACAAACCTTGATTTATTACTGTTTTTGAGTAGATTTTAATCTCAGTTTGAAGACTGTTTTTTCTGCTAAGGAAATAGAACATAATTTGACTAATATCATAGTAATATTTAGAAATGAATAATATATACATTTCATTTTCAAATACTATAGTGATGTATACTATATTTTTATTGTTATAGCAGATATAAGATATTGACATTGATACTTTACATCAATGTATTATTTGTGTAACAACTTCCATTATTCTTTAAAGCAATTTCTAAGTCCACTTAACAATGTAAAAAACGTATGGGTTTGAAGCTTAGATCTGCATTCATACAGGCTGAATATTCATTGTCCAAAATACTCAGAACCAGAAGTGTTTCTGATTTTTTTCAGATTTTGAAATATTCATTTATATATACTTATATACTTATAATATATACTTATAATAATATATTATGGGCCTGGGACACAGGTCAAAACACAAAATTTACTTATGTTCATGTATATTTTATGTACATAGCCTGAAAATAATTTCATACGCTTTTCAAATTAAATTAATTTATTTGTGTGTGCATGTGTACTGATGTGTGGTGCAGGTGTAGAGGTCAGAGGACAACCTGCTGGAGTGAGTTCTTTCTTCCTATCATGTAGATGCTGGAGGTTTAACTCAGGTCACCAAATTTACCCGCTGAGCCAACTTCCCAGCTCATTATGATATGTTTAGTGTGCCTGCACTTCAAAATCTATTCTTCCCTCACACATTCCATCTGACCAGTCTCTCCTCCCTCAACTAACCCCAGTTACCCACACACACTTCCCCCTACCCCAAATCCACTGCTCCCCCATTTCCCTTCAGAAAGGAGCAGCCCTCTCAGGGATGACAATTGAATACAGCATAACAAGTTAAAATAAGAATAAGCATAAAGAGACAATATGGAGGATTGTGCAGTTGTTATATGATGTCAGTGCTAAAATTTTAGATTTTAGAGCATTTTTAATTTTGAAGTTTGTTTTATCAAGGTTATTCAGTCTGTTCATCTTTGAGTAATATGAACTATTTTTTTAATTTTTATTTTCTATATTCTATGTTTACATTCCAAAGGCTTTCCCCTTTCCCAGTTCCCCCCCACCATACGTCCCATAATTCCTCTCCCCCCCCCCAACAATTCCCCAATCATTCCCCCTCCCCCCACGGTTTCTCTGTTCTGGGTCTACAAAACTGGATGCAATCTTTACAGGCCCAGGGTCTTCTCCTTTCTTCTTCTTGGGAATCATTTGACTTGCTAATTGTGCCTTGAGTATTTAGGGCTTCTGGGCTCATTAATATCCACTTATCAGTGATTGCATTTCATGTGTATTCTTTTGTGATTGGGTTAACTCACTCAGGATGATATTTTCCAGGTCTAACCATTTACCTACAAATTGCATGAATTCATTATTTTTAATTGCTGAGTAGTATTCCATTGTATAAATATACTACATTTTCTGTATCCATTCCTCTTTTGAGGGATATCTGGGCTCCTTCCAGTTTCTGGCTATTATAAACAAGGCTGCTATAAACATAGTGGAGCATGTGTCTTTATTGTATGCAGGGGAATCCTCTGGGTATATGCCCAGGAGTGGTATGCCAGGGTCCTCTGGAAGTGACATGCCCAATTTTCTGAGGAACCACCAAACTGATTTCCAGAGCGGTTTTACCATTTTGCACTCCCACCAACAGTGGAGGAGTGTTCCTCTTTCTCCACATCCTCGCCAGCACTTGTTGTCTCTTGAGGTTTTAATCTTAGCCATTCTGACTGGTGTGAGGTGGAATCTCAGGGTTGTTTTGATTTGCATTTCCCTGATGACTAATGATGTTGAACATCTCTTAAGGTGTTTCTCGGCCATCTGAATTTCTTCTGGTAAAAATTCTTTGTTTAGCTCTGTACCCCATTTTTTGATAGGGTTGTTTGGTTCTTTGCGGTCTAACTTCTTGAGTTCTTTGTATATATTGGATATTAGCCCTCTGTCAGATATGGGGTTGGTGAAGATCTTTTTCCACTTTGTTGGTTGCCATTTTGTCCTTCTGACAGTGTCCTTTGCCATGCAGAAACTTTGTAATTTTATGAGGTACCATTTGTCAATTCTTGATCTTAGTGCGTAAGTAATTGGTGTTCTCTTCAGGAACATTCCCCCTGTGCCCATATCCTCCAGGGTCTTTCTTTTCTAATAGTTTCAGTGTGTCTGGTTTTATGTGGAGGTCCTTGATCCACTTGGAGTTGATCTTAGTGCAAAGAGATAAGAGTGGGTCAATTCGCATTCTTCTGCATGTTGACCTCCAGTTGAACCAGTACCATTTGTTGAAAAGGCTATCTTTATTCCACTGGATGGTTGTGGCTCCTTTATCAAAGATCAAGTGACCATAAGTCTGTGGGTTCATTTCTGGGTCTTTAATCCTATTCCATTGATCTACTTGCCTGTTGCTGTACCAATACCATGCAGTTTTTAACACAATTGCTCTATAGTACTGCTTAAGGTCAGGGATATTGATTCCCCCAGAAGTCCTTTTATTGTTGAGAATAGTTTTAGCTATCCTGGGTTTTTTGTTGCTCCAGATGAATTTGAGAATTGCTCTTTCTAGATCTATGAAGAATTGAGTTGGGATTTTGATGGGGATTGCATTGAATCTGTAGATTGCTTTTGGCAAGATGGCCATTTTTACTATATTGATCCTGCCAATCCAGGAGCAAGAAATATTTTTCCATCTTCTGAGGTCTTCTTTGATTTCTTTCTTCAAGTACTTGAAGTTCTTGTCATACAGATCTTTCGCTTGTTTGGTTAGAGTTACGCCAAGGTACTTTATGTTGTTTGTGGCTATTGTGAAGGGTGTTATTTCCCTAACTTCTTTCTCAGCCTGCTTGTCCTTTGAGTACAAGAAGGCTACTGATTTGCTTGAGTTAATTTTATAACCAGCCACTTTGCTGAAGTTGTTTATCAGCTGTAGAAGTTCTCTGGTGGAGTTTTTTGGGTCGCTTAAGTAAACTATCATATCGTCTGCAAATAATGATACTTTGACTTCTTCCTTTCCAATTTGCATCCCTGTGACTTCCTTATGTTGTCTAATTGCTCTCGCTAGAACTTCAAGTACTATATTGAAAAGATATGGAGAGAGGGGACAGCCTTGTCTAGTCCCTGATTTTAGTGGGATTGCTTCAAGTTAATATGAACTATTTAAAATCCGGTCTGCACATCCCTGTGCAACTATTTTTAAACATACCACTTTGTGAATATACCTCTGGACCACAGATCAGAGCAAGAAAGGAAGCAAGATAAAGGACAATACTTCTAGGGCACTTCACTGGAACACGAATCTGCTCATTCATGCTAATTAAGAGGAAGGGTTTGACAAGTTCACATCTTTGTGTTTTCACTCATCTAGGTGTTTCCACTGTTTAAATTATCACCTGGATTCTAAGTAGTATGTGTCATTAGTATCCAGAGTGACTCAATCCACACACCTTTGTGTCATTTGAACAATTGACATCTCTCTCTTTGAACTTAAATACATAGTGGCAGACACAACACACACATACACACACACACACACACACACACACACACACAAATGTTGCAAAATAATCAATGTGTAATATTTCTATTCCTTTTTTCATAAATGAAAACGTTAAGTTGTACAAAGTTAAGTGACTTGCCTCAGGTCACTAAGTTAGGGATTGGTGTCTATGGTGATCCTGGAGCCATCACATGAAGGATGTTCTCAGTAAGGCTCTTTTTATTTCATAATCTCTTCCATTCTTATTTTGGGGTTTGTTACACTTTTAATTTAAATGTAAAAAGGACATAAAAATTGTATGTTATTTGGATCCATGTGATATGCATGTACTAAAAACATGATGCTTAGATCAGGGTAAACACATCTATTTCTTCTAACACTTACTGTTCTTTTATGATCAATTTCTTCAAAAGCCATTTTTCTAGCATTTGGAATGTTTTGTGCATGTTTGTTCTAGTTTGTAATAGCACATCAGAGTACTCTTCTTCCTAGCTTATAACCCAGTGGTGGAACTTTTCCTCATTCCTCCCTGCTCCCTGCTCTCCCCAACCACTGATGGCCACCACTCCATTCCAACGTCTGTGAGATCAGCTTTTTTATATGCCACGCATGAGAGAGATGACCGAAAGATCCTTTCTGATTTATGTAAAGGAGCCGTAGAACAATGTGTTTAAGCTGCAAGGTGCGCTTCTGGGGCATTATGAGACTGTTTACATGGTGAAAAAAGTCATAAACAAAGGAGAAAGGAGAGCTGCTAAACTTGAAAGAAAACCAATGAAGAGAGAATGTGAGCGGTCTTGGAGAGATTCAGTGCCAGTGAGTCAAGCATTAGGAGGTGACAAGTGTTGGCTACAGAAAGAAAAAAAAACGCAAAATGGGGAGAAAATGTACATGTTTGTTAACAGAATTTTTGGGAAGTGTCTCTCTCTGGCAACCTCACTTTTCCCTGCCAACAAGGAAATGAGGCCGTCTGCTGGTTAACGAGGGTGTATGTTGTGATGTCTACATTTTGACGACAAGGATAGAGGAAGTTTGAGCTGTTTGTTGTATAGAGACTGATGACAGAACAGCATGGAGGGCCTCTGTGAGCTGACTACGGTTTTGGTACATGTGATGTGGCTGTGTGGTTTCCTCCAGCAGCGCTCAGAAATGCTGTGTGGGCAGGGAAGGCAGACAGAGCTGGGTGGGGCTCTAAAAGGCTGCCGTGTGGGGGAGGAAACAGAAGTTAGAACTATTGATAAGACAGAGGGTGCAGTGGTAACCCATAAGGTGTAGACTCCGTTGGGAGGACATTGAAAGGCGAGGTCGTGAAGAAGGCCTGGGAATGTGGTTGAGACACAGTGAGAGCTGTACAAAGCTGCAGGACGGTTTAAGGATGGTAGGAGAGAACTAAATAGTACAGATCTTAACGTAAGGGTCATGAGGTAGCAGGTAGGTCTAGATTACGACAGCTCTAGAGTATCATGCTGGGAAAGGGGGCTCTCTCTGGAAATGAGAAAATGGAGGGAGGAATCAGGAAAATGGATGGTATCTTACTTGGCTTCCATAGTAAGGGTCCACACAGTGGCTCAGTTAAACAATAGAAATGTGTTTCCTCATATATGCCAACAGGCTTGACTTGAGGCTAATGTCCTTGTCTTGTGGGTGGTCATATTCTCTTGTGCCTTCTCGTGGTCTTTCCTCTGTGAGTGCGCGTGTCTGCTCTTTCAATGAATCTAGTCACATTCAATATCCGGCTAATAGAAAAACCACACTAACGTCACTTAACTTTAATTAGCTTTAGAAGGTCCTACCTAAAACTAATGCCAGTCTGAGTTGTTAGGAATATATGCTCACCATACGTTGGGACTTCAGCAGATGAATTTGAGGCTCTACCATTCAACCCACAGTTAGAAGGCCTTCCAGATTAGAGTCACCAGAATGATGCCAGCCTGCAGAGCAGAGAAAAAGAAGCTGAATAAGGTTCTCGACTCTTCCAAAACAAACCAACTACCTACTGTTTTGTTAAAGTGGTGGAATCATTTCATTCCATTGACAATTCCAAACCATTTTCATCCCCCAGTGTTTGGAGTTGTTTTGGTTTTTATTTTAGTGGATCCACAGTGGTTTTGGCACAGTGTTAATCTTTGTCTTTTTATCACCTTTGGCTTTAACACACCCTGTCCTTCAGGTGTGAATTCTCATTGGCTGTACAGCAACTGGTGAGATGAGGGACTCCTGGCTATGCCCTATGTCTGAAATATTCATCTTAAATAATAGTGCAAGAAGGAAGGACCCACCCTCACCCAACAGCTGGATTCTTTAACACACTGAACACAGAGAAGTTACAAAACAATGAATGACACATGGCTAGAACTTTCCCTTTCTCTGCCCTTCTTTGTCATAATAAAAATAATATCTACCACTTACCAAATAAAACATCGACCCAGTAATTATGCTCTGTATTCGGTACCCATTATATTGTGTGATGCTAATAGTAACCCTGAATAGTAAAAAGGTTGGAGAATCTGCTCAAAGTCACCCAGGTAAGAAGTGCCAAAGTCAGTCTAGCTATAGATCACTGTTTTCAACCTCAGTGTTTCGACTATGGAGATAGAGTGTGCCCAGAGACAATGCTTGGTTGTCAATCTCACTTCCTTCCAGAGTGCTTGTGACTTATGTAGAAAGTACAAGAGAAGGAGCACAGTGTGTCTCAGCAAACACTCCTTCTCCAGCTACTGTAAACCCAGGACCCATTTCAGCAGGGAGTTGGTGAAGGAAGACAGGGCTTTCTACTTCTTTCAGGTCTGAGAGCAGCTGGCCAGTCCTACTTCAGGAGGCAGAGGGTTAGTCAGGCCTCAAGCAGTTTCCTCAATCTGCAGCTACTTGGCTGTGGAAATGGGTGACTTCCTCATAAGTTTTAGCATTAGATCATCTATTGGGTTTTCTTTTTAATATATAATAGTGTAAGGTTTTGTCCTTATTGGTATTTTGTAAAGATTTTAGTGGGAGTTTGAGAACACAGAAAGAGGGGCTGTTAATTCCACATCATTAAATCATAGGATTCCCTCCCCCACCCTGCTTGCTTCGATACCACTTTACTGGGGCTGGCAAGATGGCTCAGTAGATAAAAGCACTTGCCACACAGGCTGACGACCAGGGTTCAGTTCTCCAAACACACAGTGGCAAGAGAGAACCAGCTCCCGCAAGTATCTTCTGACCTCCACATGCACACTGCAGCAAAGAGCTACACACACACACACATACACACACACACACACACACACACACACACACACACACACAGGGAGAGAGACAGACAGACACAGAGACATGGAGAGATAAGATGAGACAAAGAACACACCTTTTATTATATCCCTCATCATCTCAGGAAACCATTGGTGCCTTTGACAATCTGATGTTTGACATAGCTGAGGTGGTTTCAGGAGGGATATTAATGTTGAATTATACTGAGAACCCACCTACACATTTATTAAGTAGGCTTTTCCTCTTTGCAGATAATTTGGGCCCCAAAGCTTGGAAACCTTCAGGCAGAACACAAAAGATAATTCTTTGCTATAGAAATCTGCTTATGTCACATACCCTCTGCTCAGTGTGGGGTTAATAACCGAAATTCATGAAACACAAAAGATTCACCATGAAAGACGACAAACTCCAGCTCTACATTTGCTTTCTTGCAATTCCTAAAAGCCATTCTTTCTTTGTAAAGATGGAAAAATGACTCTAACCCAAAACACTTTCATTTTACCTATTGTTCCTCCAAATGAACTCCAGCTGTTCAGGAAAACCCACCACACGTCAGCCGCAGGCATCAGCCGCTTCCTTTGCTGTTCGCAAGGAGACACTCAGGCTGTGGAAAGTTTCTCCTCCCTGTGCACACACACATCTCATATGGGCACATATAATGTGCATTTACTCTCTAAGGTCTATGGAGACTTTCTTGTATGTCTGCTATTCCCAATCAACTATTATGGCTATTTATCCTGAAAAAAATTAATTAAAATTATGTATATATAAATTAATAAATATATAACAAAAATGAACAAAAAAGGAGGAAATTTTTATTTGCCTTTTAAATCCTTAGTATTTTGACACATTTCACTGCTAAATAAAACTGTTTTTAATTTAAGCTAAGAAAACTAATTGGTAGCAGATACTAAAAGTTCTTGTAAGTTGTTCCAAGTGTTAGTTCTGGGAATAGAGTTTTTATAGTTTTCATATTGATTTGCCTTTGAGACAAACTGCAACAAGAAAGCAGGTGATAAGCCTTTGTTAGTGCCTCTGGGAGAAAATACTGTAGCTACAGACTACTGTTGATAAACAGATTTTGAATTAATTAGTTCTGCATAATTATGTGAGACATCAACTCTCTAAAGCCAAATGCAACCGGTCTTATACTATCTTACATATAAAAAAAGAAGAGAAGAGAATGACTTAAACCTGCTTTTCTTAAGAAAAAGTTAAAGCCTGGATTTAATAGTGTGAAAGCAGTGATTGTTATTTTTTAAAGACATGTTTAATGAAGATGTTGGATTACCACTGGAATTATAAAATGGGATATGGATACAGTGATTTGCTTCATATGAATTGCTACCGTCGGTGACAGAATTGGGGCTAGAAAATGCTAAATCTCCTGCCAAAGGGCCATCCTGAGAGAACCGCCCGATACTAAAAGGGCATTGATTTCAGTATGATACTTTTGAGAATTTTGAGTCAGCCCAGGTGGCACAGGGCTGTAATGCCAGCTATTTAGGTACCAGAAGTGCCAAGGACCAGCCTTAGCTTAGAGAAAGGTTTTCAGAGAAGGGATGTTTAAGAACTGCCCCTCAAACGACTCAAAGTCGAATCGTGGGTTACAGGCTAAAGGCCTACACTCTTCTTCAGACAGTTTTCCAGATCGTTCTCGCTGTGCTCTGCGAGAGACAGCTTTCTCCTGCTATTCTAAAAATTCTCTGGATAGCTCATCTCTTGCCGATCGAAAGCCCCGTTTTTAATTTACATGTCAGTTCAGTCATCACCCCAGGTTCCCTTTTGACTATCCTGTGGATCAGTACCCCATAATCTCAGCCATTTGATTCTTAGGAAAAGACAGCAAACACACTTTTTTTTTTTTTAACATTACAAAATATTCAGAGATTCGCCTGCCTTTGTAAACATAGCTGGGTCAGCTCCTGCCCTGTGATCACTACTCCCTAAATCTCTTCATTTTGTTTCTTAGTATTTTTCTGACAAGCTAGCTCATAGTACAGCTTCCTGTGTTCCTTTAGATCTGTGAAGCTCTTTATACAATTCATATTACATCCTTACATTTTGTGTAGTTGAGAAATTATATATGTTTTTATTAGATATTTTCTTTATTTACATTTCAAATGTTATCCCCTTTCCTCATTTCCCCTCCAAAAACCCCCCCATCCCATTCTCCCCTCCCCCGATCACCAACCCACCCACTCCCACTTCCCTGTCCTGGCATTCCCCTACACTGGGGCATCGAGCCTATACAGAACCAAGGGCCTCTCCTCTCATTGATGTCTGACAAGGACATCCTCTGCTACATATGTGGCTGGAGCCATGAGTCCCTCCATGTGTACTCTTTGGTTGGTGAGTTAGTCCTTGGGAGTTTTTTTTTTTTTTTAACTCATGTTGTCAGTGTTCTTTCCCACAGCCTTAAGGACTGTCCTGAAGGTCTCAGCATTCTACCATTTTGCTGAGATAGTAGACATACCCTCACCTCCCAGACTCATGTTGTCTCTGATTATCATGCAGTCGTCAACCTTGGAAGAGGAATTCCTTAAAGGGGGAATGTGAAAATATGTGCATTATTATACAAACAAGGCTTATGCCCATAGTATACATCCATCAACACTCAACATTTATAGAGGTCAATGTCCTACTGTCTCTGTTCCAGGGGCAGGAATCTTGTCATTCTGTCCCTTACATGGCCAGGCTGCACTCTGCATAAAAGAAGGAATATCATAGATTCCAGGCCACTCTGAACAGCATAGTCAGATCCTACCTCAAAATAAAAATTAAAGATGAAGACTGCAGCTATAGCCCAATAGTAGAATGCTTGCTTAGTATGAATAGGCCCTAAATTCAATCCTTAGTACCACCAAAGGGGAACTAACTTTTCTACACATTTATAATGAGAAGGAAGGAAAGAAGGAAGGGGAGGAGGGAGATAGGTAAGGAAGGAGGAAGGAAAAGATAAAAGAAACATTTCCTAAAATGAATAGAAAGCAACTAAAATATTTCTCAAAGATATTAAAAAAAATGGAGAAAATCATAAAGAAACAGCATAAAATACTTAATGGTGTAGGTCTCACTATTAAGACAATGTATGATTAATATAATTTCATCAAAAAAGTTCAATTAGATTGGTACATCCCCTTTTTAAAGATATTAGGAATGTACATAAGCATGAAAGCAAGAAAATTACTTAAAAGACAATTTGTGTAGAACTGTTTGTCATGTTAGAAACTGACATATATTGTAAATATAAGACACTTTTAAAAAGAGATACTGACTAATATAAGAATATACTGAGCCTGGCATGGTGGCACACGCCTGTAATCCCAGCACTTGGGAGGCAGAGCCAGGCGGATTTCTGGGTTCGAGGCCAGCCTGGTCTACAGAGTGAGTTCCAGGACAGCCAGGGCTATACAGAGAAACCCTGTCTCAAAAAACCAACAACAACAAAAAAAAGAATATACTGAATATCAATGAAACATAACAGATAGCTCAAAGATAGAGCAGTACAAAATCAAACTTACCCTAAGGACATAATTAATATTTTATATCAAGGAATATTTGCTTTAATAATTTATTATAACAAAACATTTTTAAAAGCTAGGCTTTGCTGTGGACACACCTATAACTATAGTATCTGGGATATGAAGGCAGAAGGACTCGGAGTTCAAAGTCTTCCTCAATTACATAGAGGCCTGGGATACATGGTATGCATTCTTAAAAAGAAAAAGGTAAACCTGAAATACCCAACAAAAACAGTTCTTAAAAAATAATGACATCGTTATATCAATGATAGAATGCTATTTAGATCATTAAAAGCATGTTTTAAAAAAAAATAAGTATGTAGAAATAAGAAAATATGTGTTTACCGGGCGGGCCAGAAGTTGGAAGGAGCCCAGATGTCCCTCAAAGGAGGAATGGATACAGAAAATGTGGTATATTTATACAATGGAATACTACTCAGCAATTAAAAATAATGAATTCATGCAATTTGTAGGCAAATGGTTGGATCTGGAAAAACACATTGTCCTGTCTGATGATATCAAAGATATCATCATTCTCGCTTTTCCACTCCAGATTAATTTGTGTAAGCCCATGCTTCAAGTTCCCAGTAGGGGATAAGCCTTTAACAAAATATAAGATTTTCCTTATCTTACACTGCAGCTTTTACCTCACCTTTCTGGGTGCCAAAATTAAAGGCATGAATCCCCACATCTACTGAGGGCAAGCCTCCTGAAGGATATGGATCTTTGTTTCCTAACGGGAACTTTAGCATTCACAGATGACTACATCTGTGATGTATTCATAATTAAAGAGGAATAGAGATTTGAGACTGTCCATAACTGAGCCCCCCTCCTCACCTGGCTACCCCCACTGCTCTCAGAATATGACTGAATGGTATGTCAGAGGGAGAACTTTGAAAAGAACATCATGATGTTTTCTTTCCCATTAGGATCGTTTTCACAGTTTATAACTACTTCGCTATGATTTCTGCCCAATTGCTACCTCTAAATTCAAAGCAAAAAAGAAATGTGGGGGTTTCTTATAGCTAAGAATGACTATGGCTACCCCTACCTATTAGGAAGTAGAAAAATGTTTGTCTTTTAGTCGTGACGACCCTATTGAGTACAATGATTCGCAATCAAAATTTCTATGAGAAATTTCAGACAGAATAATCCAAAATGTGACTATTTATATAGGCACCCCATTTTATACTGAGTTTTAAGAAAATAGATCCTTAGAAATCATGTTTTAGTCCTGCCTCTACCCCTAACAATAGGAATTTTAGCACAATCATATTTCTAAAAGAACAACTGTAGCTTTCTCAGAGAGCCACTGAACCCAGATTTGTAGTTCAAATTCAGCAGCTCGCTATCTCTGTCTTTTTTTTTCCCTAGCTGTTCGCAAGCTGGACTTGTTACAATTGTGTCACCTCCCTTCATTCTTTAATTGTACACAACGTCCACGCACTGAAACATCACATGCTGCAAGACCACATTATTCCAGTTCCGACAATTTATCTGCAGTTCTTATGTGTTAAATCTTGACGTTCTGATACTGTCTGTACTCCCATGATTATGTACATGGAGAGAGGCTTGCAGGGTTTGTTTACAATTAAAGATGCCATATGCTCCTCTAAGAAAAAAGATGCTAATTACCAGGGAAAAATGAGGCATGAAAATATGGAATTGCTGCAGACCTACTATGCCAACAAGCAAGATACCTTCTATTCAATGGGAATAAATGTGACCAGTCTATCCCATTGTGTTTTTATGCCCAGCTGAATCAACTCAAAAAAGAATCAAGAGTCAGAAAGCCACCTTCTAGTACTTGCATACAAATGCATAGTGTGACATTTTAAATTTTCAGAAGAAACTGCTTCAAATGCTTGCTCACATGTCAAGTTATGTATAACAAGATTGGAAAATTTAAACACTACCTAAACTGAGTACTCACCACCGGTTGAGTAAACAATAGAAACTTCAGTCAGACATTTGTCTTCAAAATAGCTGCTGGTGCTTGAATTCTTCAGGTTACACTTTTTTTTTCTTTCCTCCAACTGGTTTGTGACTATAGGTAAATTTTTGTTTTCAAGGAAAGAACAATATAAAGAGAAAGTATGCAGTTTTGCACCCAACAAAACATTGACAAAAAATGTTGTCGCTGTAAGTCACACTTTCAAGGACAATGATACCAAGACACTTCCACCGTGGTTACTCACCACCCCAGGTCTTCTCTTCAAACACAGGCATCCACATGGAATTTCCTCAAGAAGAAAACCCTGACAGTCTGACCAATCAATCACCCATAACGGTATGCAAACAGTGTAAGATCTGGACCAGCAGTCTGTACAAGGAGCAATCCCTCAGCAGTGTTGTAGAGCAGACAGCCAGGCAGGTAGATTTCTCCACGTTCCCAAAAGAACAAAACTAAGAAAAGTCTAGACTTTTAGCAAATGGCTCCTTCATGAGCAAAAATTTCCAGAAGCTAACTCCACCTCTGGTCATTTTCAACCGAAGTTATCAGAGCTCCAAAGCGGCAGGCCCTTGACATCAGCCATGTAGTTCCCTAGAAAGCGCACATCCCTCCAGGGTCCGCCATGGCCTAGCCGCCAGAGTCGGGAAGTGGAGGAACTGTGGAGCCACTTCCACAATGACCGGTGTTAAGTCTTAGAGTTGTGCAACACAAGTAGGTGTCAGCTTTTGTTTCTTATGCTTTAAAATGATGATTGAGTCAGCCGGTGGTGGCGCACACTTTTAATCCTAGCACTTGGGAGGCAGAGGTTGGCCGATTTCTGAGTTCTGAGGAGTTCTGAGGCCAGCCTGGTCTACAGAGTGAGTTCCAGGACAGCCAGGACTACACAAAGAAACCCGGTCTTGGAATAAATAAATAAATAAGATGATTGTTTCGAAGCAGCAGCGTGACTGTTTGGGGATAATTTCTTACCACTAGTTTCCTCTACCCAGAGGGAGAATTCACACCTTTGAAACTCTCTCCAACAGAATGGTGGGTGAACAGAACTGAATGTGGCCCTTCTATTGGCAAATTCAATATGGATACACAGGCTTCAGATACTGAAACTCCTCTGGGCCCAGGGACGCCTCAGGAAACACTCTGGAACCTCGTAAGTAATGGCGACCGTGAAGGACTTAGGTAAATGAAATAGAGCCTTAAGGGCTGACATGTCATTAGTGCCAAGACCTGGGACTCTTGACTTTCTGGAGTCTTTGCTCAGATTGTCACACAAACAAACTTCAGCCATGTATCAGTTTGTTGGTTGGGTTATAAACAAAACAAAGTGGCCTTCAGTAAGTTTGGTTTATTATTCTTTCTCATTACATTTGCACATTTTCGTGTGTGGTCACACATTCATGTGTTGTTGTTGATGATGACGACAACGATGATGTTATCAAATGTAGGGCCTTGTGCATGCTAGGTAAGCACTCTACGATTGAGCTAAAGCCCCAGCCCGGAATCCCTAAGGTCACTTTAAAGGTTTGCATATCTAAGCCATTACAAAGTCTACACAGTCTGTATGCTCATGCCTTAAGTGGCCTTTGAATAGTCTCCACAGGCTTTCAGCACAGTCACACTGACCCTGGTCAACATATTGGATCACTGCTAGACCATCACTTCTGCCGAACAGTTCATGTCAACTCTTTATGCAATAACAATAACCAAAAATATACACATAATCACAAGGCTTCCCATGGCAGCCTATGGGCAGTGTTCCCTGAATGGCAATAAATTGTACTGGCTTGTTCCAAGGGCTCCCTTGCTACCTGCTACTGGGTACTACTTAGCTGTCTCTCAAGGTAACTCTGATATTGCTCATACAATTCCCACAAATTCTTTCTCCTCACGTTGGATGCTGCCTCCTTAATTCAAAGGCCTTTCCCACCCACTTTTCTCCTACTTCTGATGGGCTAGGTGATTCGGTTACTCTGGTATGTTACATAGTTTTCTATCCAGGCATCTCTTCATCTATTTTCCATGATTTTGTTAAGCATCCTTTACATATTAAAAGATAGTCCTTTGCCACATTTGTGAACATAATTTTTTCCTAGCATCTGTCTTTTAACGCTTTAAACTTTCTTTCTGTTGAAAGTCCTAAATTCTTGTTACTCAGATGGTCATTTCATTTAGGTTTCTAGACTCTGTGCCACTGGAAAAGCCCTCCATTTCCTAAGACTTTGCAATTGTCCACAGTTTTTTTGTCTGTGGTTTTTGCTATATTTTTTCCTGCAACTCCATATTTGATTTGTCTGTGGTTTGTTTAAGCTGTGAAGAATTAACACACATTTTAGTCTTGCTCTTTTTAAAAATAACATGTATTATTATACCATACAATTGGCTCCAATACGACACTTCATCTTACCTACAGGTTAGGAGATATTATAGCAGGAGACCTAGATGTTCAAGTAGGAATGGAAAGGTACCATTCGTTCTAGGTACCAGGAACTGCTACTTTTGTGCCAGATTTCTAATTCTACCTGTGGCTGGGCCTCTTCCCCAGCCCTGCCTTCACCTATCAGCTTCAGGGTTCTTCTGGCCTTCTCAGTTTCTGCTTGAGCACCTTATCCATCCTATCTCTCTCCCCAGCTTGCCTCTGGCTCTGCTTCTTGCCCTCTTCAGAGCCTAGCGTGATACCTGAGGCCCTATCTCCAGATCCAGATCCTAGCTTTACATTTTTTCAAATGCCTCAGCAGAGGCCTCTCCATCTTTGCTGAGTAATAGGCATTTGCTTCTCTAACTTAAAATGTCAACACACAATGTTCCTTACATGCTTGGTTTATTTCTGTACTCTCTGTTTCACTGATCCATCAAGTATCAAAATTTTGAATTGTTATATAACTTTATAGGATTTTTTTTTTAATCGGAGTGTTCTCCATTTGTGACCACCTCATTTTATTGCTCTTCTGGTTCACAATTGGCTCTTTCACCATCCCATCCCAGGACAATGAACATTAGTATCATATTGCATAATACTTGACCTCAGGCATTCAACAACAAATGGCAGGAGATAATGATGACCCCTGACATCGTGATCTTGACTGGAGAGCTTTAACAATGGATTCTTTAGCAGCTTCCATCTTTTTGGTTTCTGTAATACAAACAGTACAGCTGGGACTCAAAATTGAACCTGAATGATTATTAAATAATGGCTTCTCCAACTATTAGCAAATGATGAAACTGCATTGAAATCAGCTCTTGGCTATGCAGCAGAGAAATCTGAGTGTGCTGCTCCTGAAAGAGTAAAGCTGTTGGAGATATGAGCAAACACGGGCACCCAGGGCCTTTTCAACCCAAGAAACATAAGATTAAGAAAAGCTGTGCTGCTTTCTACTTCCAGTGCAGTAAACCTAGATTACTTTCTTGCTTCCAAAGATATGGAACAGTATGAATAGTTGACAAGATTTCCTAGGAATTCAGAATAGTATAAAGTGAATTCAAGTGAAAGAACTAGAGAATTTAACTTGAACATGACTATGTTGTTCTGATGTTCAAGCTGTCCCTACCTCTCAGTAGTTGTTACATGAGGAAGAGCTGGCCCTGCCCCTCACCTGGACAGCTTGTGAGTGCTAGCCCCTAGGGCATGAAAGCGGGAGAACTGGCCCTGGTGACTCAGGCACATAAGAGCTGGTAGGCTGACCAACTCAGTTTGTACCCAGGCTCAGATCCACAGGGTTGAGCTGGCCCACCCCAACATAGATCTACCCCATTTGAGAACTGCTGGAGTGTATGAAAGGGGGCTGTCCTGCAGAACCAAAGCCAAAGCCACAGAATCTCCATGGCACAGGTCAACAACAGGATATCTGAGAGAAGCCCTGAGGAGGCTCCCATATTCACACTGTAGCAGAAACTAAAGGCCCCAAGCCAAGACAATGGCTCATTGCAATGCACATTTGCAAGTAAAACTGTTTGGGCAAAGGAGTACTGTGGGACATTATCGCAGCTTCCCGGGCTTCCACACAGAGATTTTTGTTGTTGTTTTGCTTGTTTATTTTGTTTTCTTTTCTTTTTCGTGGGAGGTTGGAAGGGTGGAGAGCAGATTTAGAGGGAGGGGAAAGATGAGTGGGATAAGGGTACATGATATGAAATTCATACACACACCCAAAAAAAGTTAAAAATTTTTAAAAAGGAAAGAAAAAGAAAAGAATCAGAAAACACACATACGACTTCCATTTTGCTTCACTGGTAGAAATGCATGGCCACACTTAGGGTCAAGAATATCAAGGAATTGTAATTGGATTATCACATGTCTAGGAAGAATGAATCTAGGAGGCAAGTAGCCTGCTTGGTGGCACAGATTTTTTTTTAATTTTTTTATTGGATATATTCTATATTTACATTTCATTTCCCTTTTTTCTGATTCCCTGTCCCCCAAAGGCCCCACATGCCCTTTTCCCTCCCCGTGTTCTCCCATCTACTCTTTCCCACTTCCCTGTTCTGGTATTCCCCTACACTGATGCTTTGAGCCTTTCCAGAACCAGGGTCCACTCCTTTCTTCTTGTCAGACATCATTTGTTATATGGATTGTGTCTTTGGTATCTTGTTGTTGCTGTTGCTGCTGCTGCTATTGTTCAAATGCAGAAAGAAAATACACTCAAATATTCATAGTAACCATATCTTGTTAGCAAGATTTGGGGAGACTTTCTCTTAATATTTTCTGAATTGTCTAAACTTTTTCAATGACTAATTCTTCATAGGAAGATAGCTTGAAACTTTATTAAGGTAAAAGAAAGAAGACTAGAAACGAATACTCAAAGACATTACCTGCAGTTGTGTTTGGAAGATAAGATCCCTTTTCCTTCTTGCTTTCATGTGGTTTCTGATTTAAAAAAAAATTATTTGAAATTTTAGAAAGTAGTTCACCAAATGTCTTAGTTCTTGCAGGGGCAGGTAGAAATGTTGTCACGGACTATATTTGGGATTCACACATGGTCACAATTACAGTGTGCTTCTGTCAAAGCCCTCTGCTTTCTTTGTTCGAAAATAGAAAGTAAACCTGTTTATATATGACTCTCGGTAAGATGATGAACAGCACAAAAATCTGCAGTCTGGCCCCATAAGGCAGCCATTTTAAGGAAGTCATCTGCTCTATTGTGGACTGAAAGGTCTATGCACCTGCTAAGTAGTTCTCCTCATACAAGTTGTAACATTCTCCAGCTTTAGAACAATTTCTCAGTGCTTACTCAGCTATCCCTGTGGGACATAGCTGTCCCTTCTCTCTTATCTGAGACCTGTTGTGCATTCAAGTAGGGTTAGCTCACTAAATTATCCACCACGGCTCTTAATGGAGGCTCAAGATGCCATCGTGCTGCTGAGATTCATATTTCAATGACGTTTGTGAAGACCTGAAGAAATTAAATTCATACTAACTTATCCTGATTAATAAAGATTGAAAGAGAAAGAAACTAAACTAGCATGAACAAAATTTATGACTCAAGACAGCAGAAACTCAACAGAAAATGTGGTTTTTCCATGTGGGGAAACCCTGATAATTAAGGTCAAAGTCTACTGTGGCTGGATGGCTCCTCTGAGCCAGATGCTAAATGGAAGTTTCCCTTTGCCAGCAGGGATTCCCCTTCTCTGATCTTGTCTGGGGAGCACAATCCCCAACACCCTCTATCGGAGGAAGGTCAAGGAGTCCTTGGCATACTTTCAAGTTCAACTCTCTTCGCCCCTTTCTATAAGAACCCAACCAGCAAGTACCTGGGATACCTGGAATGCCTCTCCAATTCAAATGAGGCATTCACAGCACTTTAAACTTTAAGCAATAATTTTTATTTACCATGAAAACTCCTTCCCACTCTCCAAAATTCATATATAACTCTTTTTCACCTTGAATAAAGTGTATGCATACAAGCCCAGTTCTTAGTTAGGGTTTCCATTGTTTTGAAGAGACACTATGATCAAGGCAATTCATATAAAGGACATTGATTGGCACAGGAAGACAGGTCCAGAGGTTCAACCCATTATCATCAAGGTGGGAAACATGGCAGCATCCAGTGAGAGGACTGAGTTAGCCAGAGCCAGGCTGACTCCATAACAGGCTGCAAACTGGCAATTTGGAAGACTAGACCTAAATTTCTGTTTCCCTGAAATGAGAAGCTGGATCCAGGAACTTTTGGCCAGTCAACCACAGCCTCAGGCAACCAATCCGAGGACACCTTGTCATTTGGCTTGAAGTAGTTAGAATGGCTAATCAGTAGTTAGAATGAGTAAGTAACCACCCTGGAAAATCTCCAGAGCCCTAACCAATTATAGAATTAGATATACCCCTAGAGATAGAGCTAACTAATAAGGTAAAAGGGCACGCATTCCTCCTTGGAATTCCCCTGACAATAAAAGCTGGGCCTTCGAGTCCACCAGGGGTCTCCAGTCCCAAATGGGGAGATCCCTATATGCAAGAAATTCAGCTGAATAAAAGTTCTTTGCATTTGTATACTATTTGAGTCTGGGGTGTCATTCTTTGTTGATTCTCATACCCTAACACCAGACAGATATGCTGGGGGAGCTGAAAGTTCTACAACTTGTTCCAAAGGCAAACAGGAGGAAGACTATCCCCCATGTGGCTAGGAGGAGAGTCTGAAAGTTGGCCCTTACAGTGACACACTTCCTCCAACAAGGCCACACCTAGTCCATCAAGGCCACACTTCCCCAGAGTGCTACTCCCTGGGCCAAGCATACTCAAAACACCACATTCTACTCCCTGACTCTCATAGACTTGTTCAAACACATGAGTCTGTGAGGTATATACCTAGCCATAGCATAATGCAGACTACATTTAGTCCAATTCAAAAATCCCACAGTCTATAGCAATTTCATCAATGTTAAAAGTCCAAAGTTCAAAATCTCTTCTGCAATTCATTCAATCTTTTAACTGTAATCCCCTATAAAGTCAAAATTAAAGCACAGACTACATACCTCCAACATCACAGGATATACATTACTATTCTAAAACTTCATAGTGAGGAAATACTGGACCAAAGCAAGACCAAAAACCAGATAGACAAACTCCAAACTTCACATCTCTATGTCTGATGCCTGTCTCCTTTCTGCTTTGTTGACTCCAACACAAGTCTCTTTGGCTGCTTCCAATCCTTGTTAGCAGTTTTCCTCAGCAGGTATCCCTCAGCTCTGGCATCTCAAACATCTTGGAGTATGCAAGGCAACTCCAAGGAATGTTACAGCTTCTTGTTCCAATGTCTGAGATCCATACATGATCTTCTGGGGGCCCTCAAAGGGGCTTGGGTCACTTCTCCAGCTCTGCCCTCTATAGCACCCTGGTTGACCCCACTCCACTGCTGCTGCAGTTCTTGGTGGTCACCCCATTGTAATGGCATGAACAATATGCTGGGGTCTTCTGCTGTGACTAGGTTTCATCAATAGCCTCTCATAGGCTCTCTCCATAGTAACAAGCCTCAACTTCTTCGCATGAGTCCTTCAGTCCTGGGCCATCAACTGCAACTGAGGCTACACCTTTGCCAATGGCCTTCCCTGACCTCACACAATGCCAAGCCTCAGATCCTCTCTTATTGCCTTCAAAACCGGTACCACCTGGAAAATTTTTACACATTACCAAGTCCAGCTGAAGCAAGAGGTACAACCTTGTCTATCTCTTGAACACATCTTTGTACTCTCAGAAAACATGTCCCAAATTTCTCCTCAGTGATGCTGGTCTCTTCTTAATCACCACTAATTTCTTAGTTCCACCTAACCAGCATCAAATGCCCCAGTAGTTCCTTCTGGACTCTAAAACCAAGCTAAATGGCCTAAGCTGTTGAGTTCTGCTGCTTTGGGGTCCAGAACATGGCTCCTCTTGTTCTATTCCATTATCACCAGCTTTCTGTTATTCAACTTCTTCACTGCCTAAGCTTGGCTCTCCTGGAACCTGCTTTGTAGATTGACCTTGAACTCAGAGATCTATATGGCTCTGTCTCCTGAATCCTGGGATCAAAGTTGTATACCACCATGCCTGGAGTTAAGTTTTTCCTCACCTAGAACTTGCTCTGTCCCTTGTTCAAGGCTGGCCTTGAACTCACAGATCTACTTGCCTTTGTCTCCTGGGATCAAAGGTGTACACCACCATGCCTCAGCCAAAGCTTTTTATGGCCACTATTCCTCAAGATCCAGGTCAAAAAAGCCTGTGTCTTCCAGCCTCAAGATCTGGACCACAAGTGTGCCCTCCATTTCTGGAGTGTAGTTCATTACAGATTAAAAGTCCAAATGTAATGATAACCAGGTAATAATGCCTAACATGATATAGCTATTCCTTGTTCAAATGCAAACATGTAAACAATACATGTAGCTGCATGAGATCTTGTCCCAAGGCCATCACTCCCATAATCTGTCTATCTTCCTGCACACAGGAATCAACTCCATTCTTTTTCTTTACTCTTTGAGCCATATATTTTATACTTTTCCCTTTGAAGCTTGCTACACTTGATCAAAATGTTCTTCATGAGACTAAACCAGAGAACAAAGTCTCTGCTTGGCTTCTTTGAGCCTTTCATTGTCAATGCAATTAATAGAAATCTCTTTACCTTAATCTCAGACTCTTCAGACAAGGGCAAAAAGCAGCTACATTCTTCACCAAAATACAACAAAAACATCTCTAGGCCACATACTGAAATTCTTCTCCACTGAAACCTCTTAGACCAGGTCCACACAGTACAAACACCTTTGGCACCAATGTCTTCCATATCCCTACTAGGGTAGCGCATTAAGTCCCACTTTAAGCATTCCACTGCTTTCCAAAATCCAAAAGTTCACATTCCCCCAAACAACATCATGGTCAGGCCTATCACAACAATACTCTACTCCTGGTACCAGCTTCTGTCTTAGTTAGGGTTTCCATTGCCATGAAAAGACACTATGATCAAGGCAACTCTTATAAAGGAGAATATTTAATTCGTACTGGCTTACAGGTTCAGAGGTTCAGTCTATTATCATCAAGGCAGAAAGCATAGCAGCATCCAGGCAGTCATTCTAGAAGAGCTGAAAGTTCTACATCTTGTTCTAAAGGCAAACAGGAGAAGGCTCTCTCCCATGTGACTAGGAGGAGAGTCTCAATCCCATCCACACAGTGACAAACTTCCTAATAGTGTCACTCCTTGGGCCAAACATATTCAAACCACCACATCCACCCAAATAAAGCTATGAGACCAACTAAAATCATCTAAGAGAGCTGTTTCACTGAAGATTATCAGAGAAGGCCTTCAGCCTTCATCTAAAAGAGCCATAGCACTAAGATCTTTGAAGAGGCACCCGACCTTCTACCTTCCCACCCCTCCAACCCCCACTCTCTGCCACATATTCATTCCCAGCCAGTATCATACAGGCCCCATAGCTTCCAGACTCTGCTTCAACCTTCCAGCCCAGTCTGCACCATCTGGACAACCTGGGTGTGGAGGAAACAGAGTACGCAGAACCACAGCGGGACCTCAATGCATATACCACAGCTGGCTCCTGGAATGTGGGGCCACAGCTGGAGGAACCATATACCTGATACCATACTGCCAATCCTGGTGATTCCCAGGATTTCATCCCAGGGATTCACAGGATGGAAGGAGAGAACTATTTGCCATAAGTTGTCCTCTGACCCCACATGTGCACTGTGGCACACATAAAAGCAGAATAAAACAAAATAATAAATAAGTATTTAAAAACAGAATTCTTGGTAACATAAAAATAACAGCTTACTCAAGGAGACAAATGCATTTAGAAGTATATATAGCAGCAGAAAGCAAAGGAAATGAAAGGAAGATAGTGCACCTGGAAAATGCAGTAAAATTGTAAAATGCTTTTCTTCCTTTTCTCTTGCCCTCATCTATTTCTCTCCCCCTTGGAACTCAAGGTACCAGGGCATCACCTTAAATCCAAGCATCATGATAGAACGAGCAGCAGGAACACTTAGTACACATGGTATTTACAAACACCTTGTGTTTCAGGGGCCCAGTGACTCTGCCTGTCAGCTTTGGGCATAATGTGTGTGGAGGAAGGACTGGAGGAAAGAATGATGGAGAATTCAGGTCCATCTTTACCTCTCATCTTAGATAAGATTGCAAATGTCTGCTTTCAGTTTTAGACACATCCAAGTATTTACCGAATCTACTCCTTCCTTTGTGCGGTATTTTTGATTCGTTTAATTGTTCTGATACTACAGGGCTTCCGTTTTGACCATGTTCTAGCTGTTTTATCAGCTGCCCTGGCACGGTCCTTTGTTCCTCTAGATTTCCCTTTTCCTTCTTTGAGAATCACACTGAGCACATTGATTCCTGGCAGCTGTTCTGCGTCTCTTTGTGACGACTGAGACAAAGAGTTAGCTAGGTCTGTTGTACCTGCCAATCAAACTGTCCTGAGATTTGCATTTATAAATATTTCATGTATGATTTTTTATAAAAGCTATTATTGCCCTGCTTTGTGTTTTCATTTCCTAACCTACCTTTATTACTTATGAAGCACAGTAGACAACCAATATAACATCCTTATTTAAGAAAAATAAACTAGACCTGATTGCGCACACGCCACACACACACACACACACACACACACACACACAAACAATCCCAGCACAAGGCCGGCTAAGGATCACAAATCCAAGCCCGTCCTGAAATACTTTACAAAAGCAAAACACCTAAGAGAATCAAACAGGAAGGGAGACGCTCCTAAAATGTCCTGCAACTCTGGATTTTTTTAAAAATAATTGAAGATAGACTTTTATGATTCTTTCCTTTATAATCCCCAGATTCCAGCGTTTGCTCTAGAAACTAATTAGAGCTTTTGCTGAAGTCCATTTTTAGCCTATGTTGATTCCATAGGTCACTGTTGGCTTTTTAATAACTAGAATTCTTTTCCTTCTAAAAATGGGTCTTGTAGAAGAGCATCACACCTAGGAGGATGTATTTCATGGTAAAGAAACGCGCTTCTTTGGTTTATGGTAAATACATGTATTTCTTTGGTTTACTGGGGCCCTATTCTGTTGTCTGCCAAGAGAAAACTCCTTCAGCTTATACTCAACAAAATGGCAGAGACCTAAGCAATGGGAGAAGGCTGTCTTCACACTGTTTGCTTTGTAAGGGAAAGGAGAATTTGTTGTAAATTTTTAAGTTGGTGAAACACTAATAAATTGTTGGGACCAAGACGCTTTTTTCTGTTGCTTTTTTTTTTTTTCAAAAAAGCACTACAAAATTATGAATACAGAAGGTGCAGAGAAATGTCTGCCACATGGAAAGGAAGCTAGAGAGGTGAAGGACATCTAAGGCCTGGAGAAGCGTGGATGAGAGGACAGGATGCTAATATCCACTTAACAGTGAGTGCATACCATGTGTGCTCTTTTGTGATTGGGTTACCTCACTCAGGAGATAGTCTCTAATTCCATCCATTTGCCTAAGAATTTCATGAAGTCATTTTTTTTAAAATAGCTGAGTAGTACTCCATTGTATAAATGTACTACACTTTCTGTATCCATTCTAATGTTGAAGGACATCTGGGTTCTTTCCAGCTTCTGGCTATTATGCTTAAGGCTGCTATGAACATAGTGGAGCATGTGTCCTTGTTATATGTTGGAGCATCTTCTGGGTATATGCCCAGGAATGGTATAGCTGGGTCCTCAGGTAGTACTCTGTCCAATATTCTGAGGAACCACTGATTTCCAGAGTGGTTGTACCAGCTTGCAATCCCACCAGCAGTGGAGGAGTGTTCCTCTGTCTCCACATCCTCACCATCTTCTGCTGTCACCTGAATTTTTCATCTTAGCCATTCTGACTGATGTGAGATGGAATCTCAGGGTTGTTTTGATTTGCATTTCCCTGATGACTAAGAATATTGAACATTTCTTTAGGTGTTTCTCAGACATTCAGTATTCCTCAGTTGAGAATTCTTTGTTTAGCTCTGTACCCCATATTTTAATAGGGCAATTTGATTCTCCGGAGTCTAACTTGAGTTCTGTGTATATATTGGATATTAGACCTCTGTCAGATGTAGGATTGGTAAAGATCTTTTCCCAATCTGTTGGTTGCTGTTTTGTCCTATTGACATTGTCTTTTTCCTTATAGAAGCTTTGCAATTTTATGAGGTCCTGTTAGGTGGATATTAGCCCAAAAGCTCAGAATACACAAGATACAATTCATAGACCACATGAAGCTCAAAAAGAAAGAAGAGAGAAGTGTGTATGCTCTGGTCCTTCTTAGAAGGGGGAACAAAATACTCACAGGAAGAAATACAGAGACAAAGTGTGGAGCAGAGACTGAAGAAAAGGCCATCCAGAGACTGCCCCACCTGGGGATCCATCCCATATGCAATCACCAAACTCAGACACTATTGCTGATGGCAAGAAGTGCTTGCTGACAGGAGCCTGAAACAGTTGTCTCCTGAGAGGCTCTGCTAGAGCCTGACAAATACAGAGGTAGATGCTCAAAGCCAACCATTGGACTAAGCGGGTCCTCCCCAATGGAGGAGTTAGAGAAAAGACTGAAGGAGCTGAAGGGGCTTGCAACTCCATAGGAAGAACAACAATATCAACCAACCAGATCCCCTAGAGCTCCCAGGGGCTAAACCACCAACCAAAGAGTACACATGGAGGGACCCATGGCTCTGACCACATATGTAGCAAAGAATGGTCTTGTCAGGCATCAATGGGAGGAGAAGCTATTGGTCCTGTGGAGGCTTGCTGCCCCAGTGTAGGGAAATTTGAGGGCAAGAATGGGGTGGTTGGGTGGGGGAACATCCTCATAGAAGCAGGGGGAGGTGGGAGGGGATAGGGGATTTCCAGGGAGAAACTGGGAAAGGGGGAAACATTTGAAATATAAATAAAGAGAATGTCCAATAAAGAGAGAGAGAAAGAGAGAGAGAGAGAGAGAGAGAGAGACAGACAGACAGACAGACAGACAGACAGACACAGAGACAGAGAGACAGAACAGGATGACTAGCTGTTCCTTTTCCAAAGCTGTTGACTATTTAACAACCAGCAACATCTGGTCATTTATCAAATTCCTTATTGATTATTTACAGAAGCATATGATGACAGGTTATAACTGTGCAGAAGGGTTTTGAACAGCGAATTGTGGGGAGAAATGACAACTTTAAAAGATAAATCTAAAAGAGAATAATAAGTGGGTTTTGACATTTGTATCAGGGTTCTCTAGAGTCACAGAACTTATGGAATGTCTATATTGAGGGAATGCATTGTGACGACTTACGGTCTGTAGTACAACCTACCCAACAATGTTCAGCTGAGGATGGTAAGTCCAAGAATCTAGTAATTGCTCAGTCCCATGAGGCCAGTTGTTTCAGCCGGTCTTCTGTAGAAGGAGGTTCCAACAGATGTGCTTGCAAGTAAGTGCAAACAGTCTAACAAGAATGAGTCTTCTTCTTCCAAAGTCTTTATTATGCAGGCCTCCAGCAGAAGGTGTGGCCCAGATTAAAGGTGTGTACCACCATACCTGGATCTGGAACTTGCTTTGTCCCAGGCTGACCTTGAACTCAGAGATCTTCTTACCTTAGTCTCCTGGGATAAAGGATTAATACCTTTCCTGGGCCTAAGCTTTCTTGGCCACTATGCCTCAAGATCTAGATCACAGGTGTGCCCTCCAATTCTGAATTGTAGTTTGTTCCAGATATAGTCAAGTTGATAGTGAGGAATAGCCATTACAATTGCCACAACTAATTCCACATTACGTAATTTTCAGAACTCACACTTGCCTCTATGCACCGAAGTCTGCCCAGATTTGCATGGCCCCAATACAATGGCATTAAGAGCAGCCTATCATTGTTTATTCTTTGTGATCAGTTGTTTATCCGGTGTTAAACAAATATTGTGGGAAGAATAGATTGGAACAGGCTTCAGAACTATTCCTTGGATGCTCATCAACAGAAACACAGAGAGACAGCAGAGCTCAGCACTTGGATAGATAAAATCCAACAGGAAATCTAAATGAAAACTGACTCGAATTTTAAATCTTCAACAATGAATAGAGTCATGGGATTACTGGTATAAATTCAAACCTGATGCTGCAGAAAATAACTCTGAATTTTTGTTTCCAAAAAATAAATATATCAACTTGTCTTTCCAAGGAGATCCTTAATGATACATGTGCCAGGGTAATGTATGCATGCATATATATATATATATATATATATATATATATATATAATGTGTGTACTTTATATATAGTCTTTTTTGAAAAAAAAAGCAGAAGTAAAAAAAAAAAAGCATGAAGAACATATAACATATGGCATTCTCTGTCGCCTCAGCTGGTGTTTGCCATTTCCTGCTTGTAACTTTCTTAATTTTACATCTTCTTTTCAATTTCAATATACTAGACATTTAAATCAGAATTTTAAGTTGGCCTTCCCCCCTTTTCCCCCCGTTTGCCGTTCCTGCTCCTATTAGTTTTTTTTTTTTTCCAGCTACATGATGAGCTCTAGCTGATTTGGAGAAGAGCTAGTGATTGCTGTGAGGTATTGTCAGGATTAATCAATGCAGTGTTCATGCTGATGTGACTGCCGGGGTGGGGGTGGGGGTGGGGGGAGGTGGGAGATGCTCAGAGAAGAGTGATAATATAAAAGCCTATTCTAATATCTTAGTCAAACTCTGTAGGACAGCTAATATTAGGGAGAGTCTGTGATTGTCACAGAGCCAGTCTTCAAAATAAATAAAACCCAAAAGTCGTTCTGATCTGCTTACACATCAGCCCTCAGAAGTGGTGCCTGGGTTTCCTCACTCCAACCAAAGCCAGGCCACCCGAGGAAGACGTCCTCTTCAGAAAACTCAGGAAAGCAAACGCATCCTTAACCCTCAGACAAACACCTTACTAGGATTCCAAAGTATTAGGAGCATGGCTTCGGCTGGACTTCAGAAACCTTTCTTATCAGTTCCAAAAGTCAAAAGTGAAGGGGAAGAGAACAGAAATTAAAGCCACCTTACTCCTTTAACAGAATCTTAGGGGCCAGCCAGACGGCTCAGAGGGCAAAGTTATCAGAGCCGGAGTCTGATGCCTGGACCCATATGAAGGGAGAGGAGAAGCAGCTCGCAGAGTTACCCTCTCACCTCCACCTGATTGCCAGGCAGGTAGGGAATAAGTAAATAAACGAGGTATAATAATATCTTGGCAGGGTGGTGCTGGCACCCACCTTTAATCCCAGCAGATAGATCTCTGTCAGTTCGACAAGCCTGATCTACAGAGTGAGTTCCAGGACAGACAGCACTACACAGAGAAACCCTGTCTCGAAAAACATAACAAACAAACAACTAGACTAGACTAGAAATCGGTTGCTGGGAAACAGCAGCAGTTTGGGGTTGTCCCCCAACTTCTATCAGAGTTCTTTCAGGATGTGGCAGTCCTAAAAGTTCTTCTAGACTGTTTCGGTAACTAACTCTTGTTCTTGTAGGCTCTCCAAAAGGTGTTCCTGATAGCAAAACAATCACTCCAAAGGTACTCTTCCATACTCAGGCAGCAGTGCCTAAGATGAGATCGTACCAGCTAAGGGATAACACAGCAAGGTAGGGTTCCATCAGCGTCTCAGCTGTCAAAGCGTGCCTAGCGGCTCTTACTCAGAAGTCCTAAACCCATACATTCACGGGACCCCACCACACTCTTCCTGCTTCATTAGATTTTTAGAGAACGGGGGCATAATCTTAAAATCGTAGTACTTGCGATTGCGAACTCATGCCCGTGGAGGCTTCCTCAAATGGTCTGATGGCATTACACTCTTTTGTAATTTCTTTTCCCATGAGGATGACCAGGTTTCAGTGGAGATACAAATAGCACTAGCTACAAATTTTGAGAAGAGAGAGAGAGAGAGAGAGAGAGAGAGAGAGAGAGAGATTAGGCTGGAGAGATCAATAACACTCATGTCTTTGGGTGTTACAGACACAGACGTAGACATGTGCATATAATTAAAATGTTAAATGTTCAAAAGCAAAAGATACAAACATTTTAGGCTACCGGTCTTCCTGAGGTATTGAGGGCCGTAATTTCCTCCATCTGCCGAGGCTTTTGATGTAACAGCTCATAAGCCAAAACACAAGTCTCCAAACACAGAACCAAGACTTCAGTAGAAGAGCCTGGATCAAAGAGAGTCAAGTAAAAGAGACAAAAGGGGTGTGTGTGTGTGTGTGTGTGTGTGTGTGTGTGTGTTCCAAAGCAGAGAAGGATAGTCTAGTGTTCTCTAACCTGTGAGTTACCTATCTGTAATGTGGAATTATAGACATTTTCATCAAATAGCTATGAGCATGACTAATCCTTATTGTTAATATTTTTATGATCATGAACATGTAGTTTAGAATTTTTAAAATTTACTCATAAAAGAACAGCCATTATCTCATGCCAGTGTGAAATTTGTTTCTCTACAAAAGAAAGGAGAAGCAACAAACCTAAAACAAAGCATCTCAGAATCCCACATGTATCCGGGTTCCAAAACTAATAACCAAGACTGAGACTAGAGATGTCGGAATGAATTCTTAAGTCAAGTGAATCTTTGGCTTAGTTAAGAAATCACATCTATTGCTAAATACAAGAATTTTCATGTTAACAAATGGATGGGAAAAGGTTAAAGATCACACAATTAAGGAAAGCCAAAGCTGAGTTTGTCTTCAAACAAAATTTTACATTTTTCATTTCTTGCTGTCACGCCTTATCCCAGCTAGAGAATTAATATGGAACTGAGGCTTAAGGTCATTAGATCCCAACACCTATAAATCACCATGAAAATTTACTATTAGAGATTTGACAAGAAGAAATTCTTATGATGAACATTTACAGCATTCAAAAAAAAGTGATGCCAGATGTCAAAATATGTATTTAGTGACTCATAAAATTCCATGTGGAAAAAATAGGAATACCACAGTTAAAAAATATTTCCTGCAGATGTCCCTAAAATACTTGTAACTTTAAAATAATTCTTCCTTCTTCTCAGCACTTTCTCCTGCCCTTAAGTGGCCCTCATTTCGTTGATATTGTCTCAGCACTGTTCTTTAGAATTAAGAACAGATCTAAAGATGGGAGGAAAGAGACATGAATGCTGGGCTCTCTCTGCTCTTCCCTTCTTCCTCAGCCTTCCCAGACACACAGCCAGACAGTGAGATCGGGGACAGAAGGAGAAGAAAACGAGTTTTTGAAACCCCATCCTCCACCTCCATCTTTGTGAGAAGCGACACACAGTTTTCATATTATATATATACAAAATTGTTTCATGGTCCATCAAAGTAAAACATCATTAGCGAAACAGCAATTTCATGCTGGAAAAGCTGAAGAAAATGCTACACACCAGAAAAAAAAAAAAAACAAGACCAGAACCCTCCTTTCCCCACTCTCTGAAGGAGATTATCTTTCTACAAAAATTGAGACCAAAGACTAACTAAATCTGTCTGCAGATAGGTGTTCATTGTTGTGTGTTTTGTTTCCTTGCTAATGCTTTTGTTTTTAAGATATGTAGTCATCCCTCTCAGGCTGTTGCAGAGAGACGGATGATTTCACACTCTTGTCTCTCTGTCTCTACCTACAAATGATGAGATTACAGACTTTGCTAGGGTACAGGTACATTTCTGATAAATTAAAAGATCTTTCCAAAGATCTCCACCCTCCAGTTTGACATGGTCCTTACCACCACTTCCTAAATTTCCAAGGGCACTTCACACATTCACCTAGTTTCTTAGTCCCTATATAGCCTTCAGATTTTGGGCCTCAAAATTAAAATCATCTTTTATCCAATCACATAAACTCAGCACAGGCAGGGGCTTCCAAATCATCCTTTAAGACAATCATCCATTAGATAATTAGATAATTAAATTTTTTAGCACACACACACACACACACACACACACACACACTTTTGCAAATCAGAAAACCAAAGGGACTTTGAAAAATTAGAAGGCTGAGTTCTATCTCCCTCCCACTGAATTAAAATAGCCAAGGAACAGGGAGAAGGAAGCCCCTCATCTATTCAGGTAAATCTACCTGGTGAGCAGCCAGTACACTATTTCCTTATTCATCTAATAACAGAGAGCTCACAGTTTGCTTGGTTGGTTATTAAGCCCTGGGGTAGTTTGACAGTATAGCACAGAGCCTTGTCAAAACTTGAGGAGTTTGTTATCAAAACTAGTCTTAACTTCTTCCTTTTGTATGTTTCATTCCCAGCTTGCTCAGTCTGGAAAAAATCTGTCTATCTCTATGCCCATGTGAATACCTATTTAGGTATTTCATCTGTCATCAATAATATCTTGGTGATGGAATGGAGACTTTGCCTCCTTAACTATGAAAGGGAGTCAGTATGAAGAAATGACACATTATGAAATGATGAAAAATAACATCTGGCTCAGATTGAGTCATACAGGTGCCGTCAACAAGACAAACAGGCAACTTCCTTACTAAATAGCAGAGTTAAACTTCCAACCTATTTTGGACATTATACAGGCCTGTTAATCAATTGAGTAAAAGTGTAATTAGAATGGATTTGACCAGATGTTTGGCTGAACTAGTTGAAGCAATGATCATTATCACATGGCAAAAACTCATCTATATAACTGACCACAGAAATTTAATGCCCATAGCTAATATAATATAATATAATATAATATAATATAATATAATATAATATAATATGCCAGGTAGGTAGTATAAGATACCCGATACTTTTCAGAGTTTTCACTCACAAATAATCTCTCTGCAGTAATAAATAAATCCGGTATCAAGTGATACCAAGCCCGCATGAAACAAAGAACAGACAACTATCACATGGCTTACTCATTTAGAATCAGTGCCCACTCAGATAACCAAATTTCCAAATCTGACACCAATTCTCAAGCCCTGCAGATCTTCACCTTTCTGGTTTACAATGTCTAAGAAGAAGCTGGGAAGAGAAGGAAAACTTAGCCAATGTAAACCAAATTGTGATTGTAGGAAACACATCCCAAACAAGAAGAAAAGCAGGAGAGAAAATAAACCTGAGAACTGAGTGGTGAAGTACTGCTGGGACATAAACACCTGCAAGCAATTCCCAGGCACATCAGGAACTGGCTGTCAAAGACACAGAGGCAGGGCAACAGACAGGAAAATGGCGCCGCCCAGCTGAGCAGCTCTGGCACCGCCATACAGAAAAAAACAGATGCTTTTTCTTGCAAGACTGATCCTGTCTAAGGAACTGAGCTCTGGAACGTCCCGGGAAGGTAGCCGAAAGGGATGCATCAACAACCAGAATGTCTCCTGAATGTTACCATCAGAGTGGGAACCAGATACAAAGCAGATACTGTACTCTGCAAGGAAATAACTTTGCAAAAAAAAAAAAAATAGATCGTTCTTTGATTCTTCCACATTTTGTTCAGGACATGCAAAGGTCCATCAGGACAAAATGAGGAGAAACAGTATCTTCTATGTCAAGATGTTAATTCCCTCTAGTGACTAAATCCTGGGATTATCAGTTTGAAATAAACAAGAAAAAAAAATGAAGATGGGCAGACCTGGTGGCATACAGCTTCAATTCCCTGCTCAGGAGGAGGAAGCAAGTGGATTTCTATGAGTTCAAGACCACCCTGGTATGCATACAGACCTCGGGACTAACCAAAGCTACATAGCAAGATCCTGTCTCAAAAGATGAAAACATAAAAATATTAAAGTGCGACAGTAAAACAGCATATTCCACACAAATGTATGGGGATTAGACTAGCTATGGACGGATTCCCTCTTCAGGACAGTTCTTCAAGGACATGATATTAAAACTGCTGTGGAATTGTAAACAGATTACAAATCTCTTTGAGGTTTGTTTTTTGTTTCGTTTTGTTTGTTTGTTTGTTTTAATTTTTTTGAGACAGAGTTTCTCTGTAGTCCTGTCTTTCCTAGAACTCACTTTATAGACCAGGCTGGCCTCAAATTCAGAAATCTGCCTGACTCTGCCTCCTGAGTCCTGAGATTTAAGGCATGTGCCACCACACCCAGCTCTCTTTGAGGTTTGAAATGAACATCATTTCATTTCTTTCAGTTTTTAAATTTTACTAGTTTCCTGTGTTGGTTTAAAGATAGATGGACTTGCTCTAATTGTCATGGGTGCCTATACTAATATTTATTAGTAAGTTTTATAAGCATGTGAATGTACACATGCCTTATTTAGACAAACAGAATTTAAATACACAGGAAAACGCCAACACAATAAAATTCAAAATATTAAAATCAAGTCAAAACGATCATTTGCCTTTGTTCCTATGAAGTCTGTTTTATGCTCTAAGCTGTGTGTATTACAAATATGTAAATTGGAATGCAGGTTAAGTAAGCCATATCTGAAATGCTTATAACCAGAAAGCCTTCAAGTTTCAGAAACTTATTTAGATTTTTGGAACATTTGTATAAGCATTATTGATTAAGCCTCAATATAAAGCTCAGAAGACTATTGTACAGAAGACTTCTCTCTGAAGAGCCTTATCATGAAAAGAAAATGGGACGTGATGAGGTTCATAATGAATAAAGGAATGAAACTATAACAGTTTTCAGAGGAGAGTAATGACACAAGACAGTTTTCAGAATTCTGAAGGTAAATAATATAAAGTTAGTTATCATCAGAAAGGTAGACTGTAGGCAAGAACCATTGAGAAGTTTTAACAGAAAATGATTCTTAAAATTTTATTTCAAAAATAGTATTCCACTATCAGACAGCAAAATAGTTTGAAAGGATCAAGACCAGACATAAGGAATCCAAATATCAAATCTACTAGTAAGGTTTGCTTGATAGAGTTAGGCATGTGGTTCTCTCCCCCCCCCATCTATCTATCTATCTATCTATCTATCTATCTATCTATTTTTCTATCTATCTCCATTTCAACATAAAATGGCCGGGTCTTAAAGTAGAAATACTGAAAGGAAATAAAAGTAGTGTAGAGGAAGAGTAGAGTGGAGATGGATGTAAATAAATTCATTTATTAGACTCAGATAATGCTTTGAGAGCATCTCCCTCTACAAAGAATCTTAAGCTAGACTAGCTCCTGATTTCTAAATCAACAAGCAAGAAGATGATAGTTTGAAAATAAGCTACTGTTTTTGCAAATTCTAGACTTTCTTTGTGAAACTGAACTTCTAAAAAAACCAGGCAGAAAATAATGTATAAAGGCCACAGTACAGGGCAAATGGGACTACAGCTGTGGAAACATACTGAGTCAACATAAGGAGGCTCCACCCACAAGATGAGAGTGGGTGTCATAGAAGGACAAAGAGGATGCCAGGCAAGGATATTTGAGTTAATTTCCTCCAAAGGAGATACACAAATGTCCGTTAAGAATCTAAGATGATGTTCTATATTACAAATCTTCAGAGAAATCAAATCAAAACCACAATGAGCTGTTGTCTCACCCATTAGAGCAATGGGGGTGGGGATAAGATAAACGTTAGTGGGGATGTGGAAAACGGAAATCTTTGTACACCCTGGCGGGGTGGCGGGGTTGTGAAATGGTGCCACTTCCATAGCACTCCTTTAAAATTAAAAATAGAACTACCGTGTGAACCAAGAATCCCAGTTCCCAGTATTTGGAAGTACTGAAAGTAGTTTTAAGGAGAAATGTTTAGATTGTGTTCATAGTGGCATTTACAATGTCCAGGGATGAACAACAAAAAAAAGAAAAACCTATGTACCCATGGGCCAGAAGAAGACTGGGCAAATAATAACATTTCACTTAGTCTTAAAAGAAAGGATAATCTATCATATGACAAACATGGATGAAACTTGAGACTATGATTCATCCCCCTTACATGAGATGTATAGATGTATATAGATCAGTGCGCAATCTTCTCAACAATTCACCTACAAAATCCAGTAATTGGGAAGACCTCCGTGAGTTTCAGGCCAGCCAGTCATAAACAACAAACAAACAAACAAGTAAATAAATAAATAAATCTCCTACAAAAAGAGATTCTGGCCAGCAAACTGTTCCCCAGGGTTAACTTATGACCAGGACATAGAAGATAGTTCAGAGTGTTGGCTGTCAGGTTCTTGGGAGCATTATCAGGAGCCATGATGACTTCCAACAGAAGACTGTATAGAAAAGGTTGAGTAATTGCCTAGGAGCCTGCTTTGCACCTGCAGAGATAAAGGTGCGTGCTATTGGCATAGCCAGTGCATTCTACCATCAGTAAGAAAGGAGGTCTCCAGAGAACATGGGAATCAGTTGTAGAAATAAAATGAAAACATGAGACTTGGTGTGTAAATTTCTACCACCTGCTACATTTTCCATGTTCTGAGATGGAAAAGTCCCTGCAAATTACACAGATAAGAATAGGTTTCTGGAAGTCATGTTTTGAGTTTTGGTGCTGAGTTTAACCCAATGCACGCCCGTAACAACAAGAGAAAAAAAAAGCACTTGAAAGTAATATATATGGAGATGATCAAGACCATCTTGTACATCTTTTACTTTTCCTGGAATTACAACATATGTACTCGAGCCAAAAGCAACTCCGTGACAGAGGGCTCTCAGAAGGATCGTGAGGCCCTCCCTTTTCCAACTACATAGCTGTGTGAGGCTGGATTTTAAAAATATACACTTCAACCAAAACAACATTTCACAACAGATTGAACGCAGGAATAGACGTGAGAATCCAGCTGTCTTCTAGTGAGACAGACATTAAGGAGCCTTGCAAAGATGTAAAACAATGCCGCTCTCCACATTAATTTTTGTTTTTAAAATAAAATTTATATATATCGTTGTATAATATATAATTATGTTACTATGTCAATAAGCCTGTCCCATTAATGTCCAATATATTAATAAGTCTACTTAAGCGTCTCTAATTTCCACCATGATTAATATTAGCACAAAACACAAACTGCAGATTTGAATGTCTCCTCAGAAATGTTCGAGAACATTGGGTTACCACGTATGATGACTCATGCCCTAAATCCTAGCAACTTGGGAGGCTGAGGCAGAATAGTCCATCCTCATGGACTGTGAACTTAAAACTAGTGTGGGATGCACAACCATTTTATAAATCAAAAAAAAAAAATACAAACTTAAAGGCATCCTGAAAGCAGAAGGAGCCACTGTTCCTCAGAACCTAAATGTGTGCTGTATGTAAAAGACACTGGCTTCGTAACACAGAGGAACCAGCAGGGACTAAGGGCACATAAATAGCACAAATACCATATGAAGTGGCTTTGAGCTTCCTCTTCAATCTTACCCTCACAGACATATCCCACTGGACGTAGTTCCCACTAGCAGAAAATGACACGGACTTCAGGGAGCATCAAAGACTAAGAGGACTTGACTGCTCATTTGCTTCTGATCAGATTTTATTACTGTGTTTTGTCCAAGTTTGTTCTAATAACTAGTTTCAGATTTAAGAAGCTCATCCAAAAGCTCATCACCTAAATGGACACATACATATATACATGTGTGAGCAAACACACATGCATAAGCATATATATATATCACCTAAATGGACACATACATATATACATGTGTGAGCAAACACACATGCATAAGCATATATATATGTATATATATACATATATATATGCAATGTACATATATTTACACACACACACACACACACATATATATATACATATGTATGTGTTTATGTATATGTGTGTATACACACACACACATATTGAGGCCTACTCCCCTAGCATTGCTGGAGCTGTTTGTTTCATGGTCACCAGCTATTTCATATCATTGCTGTAATATGCCTGCCAGTCATTGACACAGAAAAATAACTTAACTTGGAGCAGAATCATGCTAAAGAACATACCCTGTTATGTTCTGTATATTATGAGGTTTGTTAATCTTAAGAAACCGCACAACCATAAGCTTCACATAGGACCCATCATATTGAAGGTCAATATGAACTGTTATGTCTAAAATGGCTTAAGTGTGGGCTGACCACTGTGCAGCACTGCCAGCACCTGTGTATGAGTTCGTGGTGGTTTTTCAAGTTTTAACCTTTATAAGCTGGCCCTGAGAAATGTCCAGTGCACAGCTTTTAGCTCTAGAGCCTAAGCTGTTGCCCTGGTCAATCAGCCTTTAGGTGTGTGTTCAATAAACTATTCCTGTCTGACTGAGATCAATGTTTGTGTGATTTGTGGGGAGACTCCTGGACCCCAACATATGTAAAAGTATGCATGTGCATATACAAGATCAGGCTGGTTATAATGAGTGCATTTCAATGAAAGGGGGCAGTGTATGCTAGGGGAAGACCTAAACAAAGGATATATATTAAGGCATTTACAAAGAACACAACACTTATTACTATACATATAGCCAGCATCCCCTTAGAGAGAGGACAAAGTTATGGACAGCACTTACTAGTTCATAAATTCTAGATTCCCCTAGATCTTTAGTTTACAGAATAACCAGAGACATCCATGGTTACATGTGGTCTATGTTCCTGTCCCTGACCTGGTTGAATCTGAGTTTGCTTCATCACTCAATTCCTTGCCAAGGTGTTTTAGTTTGTAATATGTAGATAATAATATCTACCTCAGCCGGGCGTGGTGGCGCACGCCTTTAGTCCCAGCACTTGGGAGGCAAAAGCAGGCGGATTTCTGAGTTCAAAGGCTAGCCTAGTCTACAGAGTGAGTTCCAGGACAGCCAGGGCTACACAGAGAAACCCTGTCTCAAAAAACAAAAACAAACAAAAAAAATCTACCTCAGTAATTCATCCTAAAGGATGCTATAAAGGGAGATAATATTAGTGATGGCAATATTAGTTTGAAAGGTGCAATTTAAATTTTTAAGTGCTATTATTAGGGCTCTCTGCAGTGCAACAGATGGGACCTGGAAGATGCTTAGTGTTGTTGATATTTCCTTTGGATATTTCTTCTTCCCATCTCTCTCATTTATTATTTATTAAGAGTCTAGCTCTGATGTGCATAATAATAAAAAATAGGCGGGGGTGGGGGCGGGGGGAGTTCTGCATTTGAGCTGAATTTACCAAGATAACCTTATCTAGACAGTATAAAGTGTGTTGCTTCTGCGTCCTTTGGCAATGATCTGTACACTGGGATTGCTGGCCTACTAGGACTTGATGCACATAAATAGATGGATTATAAGCTATTT
Source organism: Apodemus agrarius (assembly GCA_964023405.1). Lineage (NCBI taxonomy): Eukaryota > Metazoa > Chordata > Mammalia > Rodentia > Muridae > Apodemus > Apodemus agrarius. Next base: position 123,348,273 of record OZ030008.1, on the reverse strand, counting down.
TCTTTGTAAAAGTATTGCTTTTTGTAGTTGGAAAAGAATATGAAGAAAAAGCAAATACACACTATTGGTGGGAATGTAAATTAGTATAGTCTTTGCAGAAAACACTGTGGCCCTTCCTCAAAATATTTAAAATAGAACTATCATGCGATCCAGAGTCTTACTTCTGGATCTACATTAAAGTAATACAATTACTTTGTTAGTATATGCACTCCCATGTTAGTTGCAACATAATTCGCAATAGTCAATGTAAATCAGCTTCATTGTCTAGTAGGGAATGAATGGGCAAAGAAAATGTGATGTATGTACATCACACTCCAGCTCAATGAATGAAATCCTGCCATTCGTGATGATATGAGTAAACCCAGACAACATTAACAACGAGAAAATTAGGAGAGACACAGATACACGAATACCCAGGGATCTTATTTATGAGATCCGCAAAAGCAGATTCTACAGAAATAGAGTGGAATGGTAGCTACCAGAGGCTGAAGTAGTTGGAGGAGGGCAAGGCAGAAGTATTGATTAAAGATTATAAAAGTATAGTTGGGAGGAATAATATCAAGTATGATAACTATAGTTAATAATTCTATGTTATATTCTTAAAGTGCAAATATAAAGGGTGCTAAGTATTCTTATTGTAATAATAACCATGTGAGGTGACATACTCATTAATTACCTAGAATTAACTACTATGTGTACATATGCTTCAAGATATCTTGTTGTATATGAGAAGTGTATAGTTTTAAAACTATCTTATTGAAAAAAATCTTTATTTAAAAATAAGTGTCCTCTATTGGCAACGAATGTCCGTGAAATGAAAACAGAGCAGTACAACATTAAAGCCCCGCCTGTGATCCAGATGTTTACCTGGGATGGATAAATGGACACCATAAGTGAGGGCGCCACCATGGCATTATCGGTAGGTACCAGCAATTTACAGCAATGAGGGAGGGAGGTCAGGAAGGTTCAGGAACGGGAGCACTGGTCAACAGACAGAGAATGTAGCAGTATTACATCAGAGATAGAAAATGGACTTCCTATGAAGGTCTGATTCAAGAACCTAACCGAAGCAGATCATGCCTCTCTCTCTCTCTCTCTCTCTCTCTCTCTCTCTCTCTCTCTCTCTCTCTCTCTCTCTCTCTCGTCCACTACCTTCACTACCAAGTTGCTTTCTGTATACGGTCACCTCTGGCTAAAGCGATTTTACTTCGAGACCGACCCAGTCTTCCTTTTAATTTAATGTAAATTACTTCTGCAGCCAACTCACTGCTGTGATACAGTTCTGCACTGAAGGTTTGACGGGGAAAACGCTGAGGATGGATCTCTACCTTGCCCAACATAGATTCACACAGTCACGGAGAGGAAGATGTTGCTTCTGAAAGCGATGCCTGCCATGATCAGGCTTCTGCTGAGCAGAATATGAGAGAAAAGAACAGGTTGTGCCTGTTTATTGCTGCTTGGTGTTGTTCCCAAATAAATGGATGCTAATTGAGAGGGAGTGTGGCTTCATATTTTATGACACCCCGGCTACACGCTAGGAAGTCTCAGGAGAGGTGATTTAAATTAAAGCTAATGTTGAACTCCACTTAATTAGCATTGCTGTGGATGATTTCATTTTTTTTCCCTGTTAAGGGAAGAATGTGCTAGGTTACTGTTTTCCTGTTGCAAAGACTAAACTGTACGATGGAGGTGAAGAAGTTATTTCAGAACTGAATGACTTGCTGGCAAAAGAGAACCAGACAGGATGGCGTGTTACTAATTAAGATGAGTGATGTACTAGCCAGATGGAAGGAATACAGATTAGAACAATGGAAAGAAATCCTCAGAATGACACCATTATTTTGGAAACTATTGTAAATCGGCCAGGGGTAGAGACTACAAGCAACATCCTAACAAATGACTCAGTCACCCTGAGCATCCTGTGGGAGGCATATTATGGAGAATCCAAACTCAAACCTTGAATATTCATCTCTACCTAATGGAAACCTAAGAGTCTAGCAGGGGAGTGAATAGCCCTTACATTTGCCAAATCCTGCCAGTCAGCATGACAATTACTCTCACATTGGCCTCCCGTCATCTTAAGCTCCGCCACTTGCCTTTTTTTTTTCCTCACATTTATGTGTACGATGTGCAGACTTTATGCATCTGATCAAGTTCCTTCCTTAAGTGCCAGGGAAGGAGTTGTCATGTTGGCTACAACAAAGGAGCGGAGACAGTCTCTGGTCTCCTCCATGAGACCATCTCTCTCGGAATGACAGCCTCCCTCCAGCCAGACAACGGCCCTGAATTCACCTCCCAAGTTTCTCAAACCCGATCTAAAGCCCTCAACATCCCTTGGTATTTTCATATTCTGCATTATTACCCAGTCCTCAGGAAAGATAGAATGAACTGACAGTTCCTTTAAAACCACCCTTCCCGTCAAACTTAACTTAAAAGCCACACGGCTGATTTGTTGTGATCTGGCCACCTGACCCTAACCTCTAACCACTGCACCAGGCACAACTACACCAGAAGCGGTTTTTTTTTTTCCAGATTAATAGAGCAATAAGTGGGCCAGAGAAGAAACACAAGTGTGTAATGATCCTACAAACTATTTGCTAAGTGGCCTGTCCTGCTCAAAGTCTCAAGAGAAAAAAATTCTGAAGTTGGGCCAGTGCTCAGCTGCCTACCTCTGCCAAAGTGGACGACTGCCATCTCAGGATCAAGATGATTATTCAGCTCTCTGACGCAAGTCAGACACACTCCCATCTCCTGCTCACAAGGCGCCAGCATAAAATGGATGCTGAGCTGGGAGAACAGGTGTGTTTGTGCGTGGAGAAAGCAGCCAGGGATATGAAAATGGCTTAGCAGCTGGCGGGAAGGAAGATTGAAGCTGTGCCAGGCAAAAGGTGCTTTTCCCCTAATTATGCAAAAGCTTTAATTTCATTGATCATATTGTTCTCTTCCTTCTCCCTCTAAATGATATGAAATCTATATAGCAACCCTTTGGGGAAGTCAAAATCATTGCCAGGGATGCTTAATAAGGGAGTGAGGGTCAGGAAACATTCTTTGGTGAACGACCTTGCTATTTTATGAGGATTTCTGAACTGTAGTAAGATTAATTAGTGGGGAAAAGACATATAAAATGAGATGTAGTTATTAGAGCTGAAAAATATGTCAATAGAAAGAGTAACCTCTGAAAGCCAGACCCAGGGAAGCCAAAAAGCCCTTTATTATCCCTGCCGCTATTAAACTATTGACATTTATTCATTCTTCTCATTTGATAAAAAATGTATCAACCAACAGTGCCTTGGCGGGCGCTGAACCATACTTAATGAGACACAGGTTGGAAAATATTGTTCCTACTTTCTATAGTGGCTCACAATGTAGGCGTAAGAAAAATGTCTGCCCTCACTCCTCTGAGGTGTGAAAGAGACAGCGATTTAGATAGAACACGAGTCTAAGGTCAGTCTGTCTTTTCATTTAAGGTGGAAAGTTAATTTTTTTAAGTTGAATCTTAGGTGAACTTGATGATTTGTAAAAACAACAAAAACAACTTGGTAAAGGATTTTCATTAAGGGCAAGAAGCTTGCTCACTGACATGTGACAGTGGCCCATGGGTTTGTGGTTTCCCCTAGCGTTGCTCTGTAACATACAAGTGGCCCAATATATGTATGTTTGTAAGACACACCTAGCTTTTGTAAATAAGGTTTAAAAAGCAGGGAATTATAAAATCACACACACACACACACACACACACACATACACATACATACACACACACACACACACACACACACGCACACAGGCACACACCACGTACATACGTGCGAGCGTGTACGCACACACATGCACAAGCATGCGCACATTCACAGCAAAGAACAACTGCATGCAAATGTGTTGATGACACTGTTGTTCTTAGTCTCACTTCGTTCCCATTTAAGAAAGCAGCGTGTGCCAAGTCACCAAGTTAAGGCTACCTTCTGACTCTACAGCTTGTGGTTATGAACCAACATTACACATCTCTCCACACTGTCAAAAAACTGTATCAGCCGTCCTCGGAGCTGGAAACAGCAGTCACAGAATGAGGTTCCGTATCTCTCTGTTTGACTTATAAAATGTCAATCATTGTGTGGTCTCAGATACATTGACTTGCTCACTGTTTGGTAACATTGCAATGACAATGTGTTTTAAATATATGCTGGAAGGACAATTTAAACACTTGACAGCAGTGAGAGTCAAGACAGACCATATTTTCTTTTCTGAATCTAGTATGCAAGAGAATCTGCACATACTGCCAGGGTTTCATTGTCATTTACATAGTCTTGGAATGGGAAAGTGCTGGTTAGGCATTTCACTGGTTGATTTTTACCTTGAGAGCCTGACACAGGGAAGGGGGTTAGTGGAAAGAAAACAAAGATGACATTAGCATAAAGAACCAGCCTATGGGAACTGCCCTTTTGTTCTGCTCACTCTCTGCAAATAATTAATTAATTTTACCAAATATTCTGGGAATATTTGACTTCTCTTGTCACTCTTATTGCTGAACTTTGAAGGCCACGTGCCATGAATTTGGGGTAGAAGACTTACATTTTACTGGGAATTATATGATTACACTACTACTGCACGGATTTCAATTGAACTCTTTTTTTTATTTATTTTTTCTTTTATTTTATGTGTGCTGTGGTGTGAGGGTGTCAGATCCTCTGGAACCAGAGTTATAAAGAGTTGTGAGCTGCCTTGGGGAGGGGGGTGCTGGGAATTGAACCTGGGTCCTTTGGAAGAGCAGGAAGTGCTCTTAACCACTGAACCATCCCTCCATCCCCTGATCTCCACTCTTTAATACAAATAACTCGCTCTAGAATTTAATTTTACTGATTAGTAAGTTAGCCTGCCATGATTTAATGGATCTTGATGATTAATGACATCTTGGGTCAAAGAAGACAAATTTTATAACTGATGGTGTGAATGCTTCAAGAGTACCATGGTTTATGTGGGTATATGTGTTTGTGTTTGTGTGTGTGTGTGTGTGTGTGTGTGTGTGTGTGTGTTTGTTTCGACAGTTCTTTCCTGCCTTTGTGTCCCATGGAAACCATATAAATGTGTCCACATATATTTGTGTACATGCAGTGGACTACATTTCAGGAATGCCATGCTGAACTTAAGGGGCTCTAATCTCTTCTACTGTACAGCAAGCATGCTTGTTTTTAGGCTCTTGAGATTCTAACTCTATCTTCAAAACCTATTTGCTGTACAAACCATTTGGAAAATGCATCCAGCAATGCCAGATTATACCTCTGTTCCTATGGCATACAGAAATGTCAGAGACCCACGGAAAATTGTCTCTCCACAGTGTTAATCCTACTGTAACATTTACAAAGGCTTAAAAAAAATGCATGACCTCAGTCCTTCAAGAATCCCACAAAAAGAGCTCAAATTAGCTAATGCAAGGCTGCAGGCAAAGAGCTTCACTTTTCGGTGCTCCTCTGTGTGATTATAAAACAGGAATGATATCTGCCCACTCACTGCTTATTTTGAGAAATAAAGGGAAAAGCACAGTTTAACAAATACTTTGGGTTTCCTGATGGACTCTGAAATAGGAGAACAGTATATACAAACATATTGAGTTCTAATCACACTTTTATCTTCCTGTGCTTTGGGAGGAAGTAGGATAAGTCTATAGATATTTTATTCTGATAAGGTAGGAAGCCTATTTTTTTTTATCATTAATGTTGAACATTTAAGCCTTTAGATTCATCAAACTGCAAAAGTCAATCAGATATCTATTAAATACTCTGTTATTATTGAAACCACCAAGGGATCCCTGAGATCACATGATCCTCCTTACAGCTTGTTCCCTGCCCCCCTCATTTGGGTACACACAAGGTGGCCACGGTGGCCTGGCTCCCCTCTCTTCCAGCTCAGAACTAGATGCTATCTTTTTTTTTTTTTTTTTTTTTTTTTTTTTTTTTTTTACTGTCTTGAACATTCTTCCTGCTATCTGGTGAGTGTGCGAAGAAAGCCAAAGTAGACTTTGAAGTTCTACTTACAAGATGCATGTGACCATAGCAGCTAGCTACCTTTTCCTTCTCATCTGAATGCAGACCTCTGGCATTCCGGGGTTAGCCCGACCAACTGTTCAGATAGCCTGCACTTCCCTTGAAAGTGTTTGCCTACGTGCAGTCTGTAACGCACGATACGAGAATGCCTCTCCCACACCCCAGATGAACTAAATTAGAATATCAGAGGATGGAGCCAAGAAATACACAACTTAGCTGATTCTGAAAGTCTCTAGGGTTTGAGTACTGCTCATTAAAATAATCACTAATACAATTCCAATAATTATGCTAACCTTATACATTTTAGATTATAAGAGACAAGCATAGGCTACTCGTTAAAAGGAAAATGAGACATAAAGAAATTGGGTTTAAAATGAAACAAAAAAAAAAGACCAAGTGTATCTTGATGATGCACTTTTCTTAAAAGGACAATGAGCTAAAAATAATTCAACAATGTGGACACAGTTTAAGTATCCATTCGCTGACTATTTTACAGTTATTATAAATAATCATTATGGAACATAAGAAAAATATGCATGCCTGATACTAAATAGTTCATGTATTTGGAAAAACCTGCTAGAGAAAAGGTCAGAGTTATAAGATTATAAGTGAATTCTCCTTCTATTTTTATTTTCAAAAATATGTTTGCTTGGATAATTTCAGCTGATGCAATAGAAAGGAACCAAACTGAGGAGTTCTTGCTGCAGCCTCATCGTAACACGTCTTAATCCTGTGAAACAAGACATGACGGTGGCTGGTTCTGAGCATATATTTCATATTAATATTTCTTACCCAGTGACTTATGACCAGGACCTAAAGACACTTGTCTAGGAATCACATGCTCTTGGCTCTTCTCTCCGTGATTGGCCTCCAACGCTTGCCTCTGCCAGTCACTCAATGTTTCTCATGTGGACTCTCGTATTCGCCTTCCAGAAAGTGCCTGCACTTGCTTCCTCTGAAAACCCACAGACCTGGTGGCACAGCCTCAGAATTCACAGTGAATTTTGTTCTGCCGTGCAAAGGTCACTGATGGGGCCTGTCAAAAGTGGGTGTACATTTTTGGTTGTTGCTGTTCTAGTTTCTAGTTAGGAAAAGAGATGATTTTCCCCCCTCTTCTACTTATTAGCTGAAAACCCACAAAATGGACAAATCTCATCATGAGATGCCCTCCCATCCTTTGTTTAATAGGAAGCAGTGTACGTCGTGTCAGGGATACCGTAAAGTCTGCTCGAGATGTACAGAGCCCCAAAGCTGAGGCGAAAGTTGAGTGGCAGCTAGTAAGCAGCCAGAGCCGCGCTCGCCAGATCTGTCCCTTTGCTGATGGAACACCTGGAAGGGAGTACACAGTCCCTTATTGGGAAGAAGAAAATCTGCAATGTGTTTGCCTGTCATTAAAGCTCTTTGATTGATTTTTTTCACCCCATCAAAAATGCCTGCCCAAGCATTCAGTATAACCGGGGATCTGAAAATACAAAATTGTTCCTTTTTTAGTGCTTTCCTTTTCCGTGTGTGTGTGTGTGTGTGTGTGTGTGTGTGTGTGTACTTGCAAACAAAGGCGCTAGCTAAGACCCTGTCAAGATTGCCCCGAGTATCTGATTTTGGTACACAGCCTGCTGAAGAGAACAGGGCTTGAATTTCCCTGCTTAAAAGTAACTCTTAGCATTTGCTCTGCAGAACTCTAGGGAAATCCACTAATAATGATGTCAGTGTCTCTGGAAACAGAACAGTTTCTTCAGTGCATAGAGTAAAATGTGAAAGTAGGTACTATGTAGACACAGTAGGTCCTATTAATATGCTTTGATCCCCAGAGTTAACTTATAATGCATAGAACACACGTGTGTCTGATGAACCATTGATGTTATCACTGTTGGTATTGTTTCTCTCAGGTGAAGTCTGAAAAAGAGGAAGCCAATCAAGGATTGAGTTAGAAGGGGGAGATCCCAAAATAATATATGAGTTGATTTCATCTTATTAACAGTTATATTTTCCATTTAAGTAGCTTTTACTGAAACTAATGACTGTTTGCACCGTGCTCGATAACAAAAGCGTGACTCATGACCGTCACATGCCCATTAAACTTTTCCACACCATCAGACGTTCTCTTTGTCACTTACCGGCCTTCAACTCATCTGTTCTTTAATCAGTGATGTTTTCTAAGATTGTTTGTTTTAGCACTTTTTGTAGTTCCTACTAACCAAGCCTACAGCTTTCGTTTTATATATTTAATATTCAAATATCCATTTTATAGAATTCCTGCCACACTTTAAGATCTGCTTTAATGATTCCATTAGTCTTAAGTGCATCCAGTCACAAGGGTTAGAATCCCCAGAATAAACCTTTAGAAATGATCTGTGGTCGTCAGTCCCTTCAAAGATTCAAAAGTACAGTCTCGAGAACTGACTGTGAGAGTTAAGCCTGAACTAATCTGACTCAGAGAGTGAGAGCCATAGGGACAGAACCGAGTCTGCTTCTCATCCATCACAAGATCATGGCCAACAGCGCTGCAACAGACGGCAGATTAACAAGGGAAAATTATGCAAATTCATTTAATAAGTTTCGTGTGACGTGAGCCTCAGAAAGGAAGAGCAGGAAAAAAAACCATTTCTTCTTTGCGCAGCTATGCAGAAACAAGATCCGAGAACAAAAGGCCCGATGTGAAGGAAAGAAACAGGGGACGGAGGGCTCAGAAAGGCCTCTTTGTTCAGATTTTCCTCGGCCTCCGTCTCCAGCTTTCTTTCCTTAGTGTATAAAGCAGAGTGACTTGCGGACCTACTTTCATGGCAGATGACGTGGGGAACGCCTGTGTGACCAGATCTCCGAGGAGAAAAGCAGAGGCGGCTGCAGAGCTGAGTGTTGCTTGCCGACCTGGCTATCCTAAAGATTCCTAGAAATTTATACAGCAAGTTCTACATGGGTCTGTGCGGGTGTTTCCAGAGATGATTGTCATGTGGGTCTGGAGGAAACAAAGTGAGAGCAACACCTTTCAATAGGCTGGGGGAGGGGCTCTAGAAAAGTGGGAGACTTCTTCACCACCATTTCTACTCAGCTCTTACTGAATAGGTGATGGTTTTGGCTGCTGCCTCCACAGGTTCTTCAGCCTCTGAATACTAATTTGCTCCAGCTCTATATCACTGGCCCTTTTTATTCTGAGACTGCCAGCTTCCAGGACTGAGCAACTACTGGTTGCTTCCAGCTTTCAGGCCTACAACCCTCAACTGTTCAGCATTTGTTCCTGTCTTGGTTACTTTTCTATGGTTATGATTAAAACACCATGGCCAAGGCAACTTATTAAAGAAAGCATTTGATTTGGCTTACAGTTTAAGGTTTAGAGTCCATGATGGCAGAGCAAAGGAGTAACCTGAGAGCTCACATCTTGATCCGTAACCACGGACAGAGAGGTTGCTGGGAATTGCACAGGTCTTTTGAAACCTCAAAGCTCACCCTCAGAGACACCTCCCACAAGGCCACACCTCCTAGCCCTTCCTAAAGAGTTCCACCGACTGAGGATCAAATATTCAAACTTTTGAGTGTTTGGGGGGCCAGTCTCCTCTAAGCCCTCACAATCATGTGAAACAGTCTAATAAATTCCATTTTTTTTAAATGAGGAACATGTCCTATTGATACTGCTTGTCTGCAGCAGAGGGTAAGCTTCCTGCCTTGTTTTGCTTTGTTTTTATTTTCCTAATCCTCAACAGAAGTCACGGTTTTATTCCAGGCTTACGTACGTGGACTTAAACAGGTTCAAATACTGTCTCATTGACTTCGTTGGCTGGCTTCAGAATTGGACTAATCTGACTCTCTGCCTGAACTTCCGAGACTGCCAGGCCAGAATCTGCAGCTAAGAGACTTGTTGGCTTTCTGGCAACTGAGCCAGAAACTGACCCTCAGCCACACAGGGAAAGATGGAGCGTAGTGAGAGATGACAGAAAGCAGGGAACATGGCCCAGTGTGTGATAGGAGATACATATCTGTCTAAAATGTGTTTTGTATGTAACTCATTTGTTCATTTGTGGGTGTTTTGGCTTGGTTTTGATCTGTGTGTGTGTTTTAAAACATTTGTTTAAAAACATTTTTAAATAGTTGTTATCCATCTTTTTGTGTAGGATATATCTTTATGGAGGTAAACAAGGATACTAGCAGCCCCATCTGCCCTCTCAAAAACATATGTATATGAAGACCACAGACCCATGAATCAGGTCCTATTTAACTACTGTTGTCAAATTGATTGGATCTGGAATGAACTAAGAGACAAGCCTCTGGGAGAGTCTGTGGGGTCATTTCCTGGGAGTCTTAACTGAGGTGGAAGAACCCTGTCCCAAAGTGGGCGGCACCCTCCTATGGCTGCCCAAATACAAAAGGAACTGGGGGTGGGGTGGGGGGGAGAACTGTGCTCCTGTGCTCAGTCTCCTTCATCCTGGTAAGTGCATCTGCCCCATGGCTGCTACTGTGGCCATCCTTCACTGATCTTAGAACCCAGGGGCTTCAGTCTTCCAGAATGGACTGACAACTAGCAGCTCTCCAAGGATCCTACGAGCCTTCAGCACCAAATTGAGATTCTTGAAGCACCCAGTCCTGGGGATGAGCAGGCTGTGAATTCTCAGCCTCTCCGGCATGCAGTCACTGTGATGGAGATGGCCACTGTCTACTATATCTCCCTTGGAAGATAGATTCATTCCCATGGTTCCATTTCCCCTAAAGAAGCTTCCCTGCACACCTGACAACTAATGGATCTGCTGTTTACTGTAACGGAGTTCACTTGTCTCTGGGCCTGCCTTGTCGCCTGAAAAAATATCAAATTTGCAAGATAATTAAGAAAATAAAATGGAAATAGCCTAGCCCGGAAGAGGTACAGAATACAAGTTAGCTTCCTGCTCAGTTCTTCTACTGAAATTTGCAAACTAGGTGTTAAGGTAATAAAAAGCATCTCCACGATTCCAAGATTAGCCTTTTGTGGAACTGCTCCACTTCCAGGCAATCTCATTAACACCCATTTCACCTTCACCCACACAGCCGTCAGCTCCAACAGCACTTAATCACTGGCAGGAGGTCACAGCGCACATCCAGGCCTCCTGAGCCTTACTCCCAATTTATAGTTTCTGAGCCTGTTTGCTACAGGAAATTTAAATATGATGACAACACAATATTTTATTTGTGGTTCTAAAAATAGGTAGATGGAGCTTTGAATTTATGCGTCCCTCTTATCCTAATTTCTAGTATAAATAGATTATCTATAAATACTCTAATATACATAAAACATTTCCAATTAAATATTTTGAGTATTTTCATATTCATTTATGCAACATTTATTTGTGCTATAATACAGCAGCTTTTGTGGGATGTACATGCTTTTCCGTTTCAGGACTTTTAAGTTTTTTTTATTATTATTATTTTACTTATTGTTGTGTGTGTATGGGTCACACACACACACACACACACACACACACACATGCACGCGCCCATGCTAGAGAGTACATGTACAGATCAGAGGACAACCCTGTAGAACTGGTTCTACCACTTCACTGGATCACCTTTTAGGTCTTTCAAGTCATAGAATGACACAGTTTGCAATGCTCACTGAAAATAACGACAAACTGGGGGCAGTACTTTAAATGTTCAAGCCCAGGGCGGCATATCTATCTGGATCATGTGGCAAAGTTAAACTGCCCCCTCATGTCCAGGAAGAAAAAGAAGAGAGAGAGAGACCAAGGTCTTACAATCTCCTTTAGGACACGCCCACATTGACCCAAGTACCTCCCACTGGCCACACCTCCCAGGATTTCCCCCATTTTCCATTTGTGCCACCCTAGGAACAAAGCATCTTTTTAATACATGGGCTTTGGCAGGGTGGTGTGGGGTGGGAAGACACAGTACACATTATTCAAGATCCAAGCCTTCAAGACTGAAAGTCAGTACGGATCTCAACCATATTGTGAATGTTGTCCTGTTAGTTCTCTGGACAGTAAGCAGCCAGGCAGCCCAGGAGTCCACCATCCATGTCTGTTTGCCCACTCCCTCTTCCTTCTGCTACCGAAGGCGCCCGCATCGGTAGGCTCTAGTACATCTAAGGTATGACAATCTTCCTCCCTGTCAACGGAAGAAATGTCAGACTCTAGACAAAAACAAAAACAAAACAAACAGAAAAACAAAAACAAAAACAAAACAAAAAAAACCAGCAACAAAAAGAAAACCTCATACTTTTCCGGCTTTTCTGGAATGTAAGCCTCTCGTCTCTGTCACGTTGCCACAGACAGCTTTATCCAGTGTGGGCTGCAGACATGAGCAGCCAACACAGTGGGAGTACCCAGAGTAGGAACAAGACCCTGAATTTCCGTCAGGATTTAATTCTGCCATCTTTTAAGAGTAAGTGTTGAGGCCCCAGAATCAACTAAGCGGGACTCATAGAGCCTCCCAGGAGACTGAATCATGGACCCTATGTGGGTCTGAGGTAGATCCTCGGCATATGCATTAACGATTATTTTCTTCCGGGACTCCTAACAGTTGGGGTTATTTCTGACTCTTTTGCCTGCGCTTGGGACTTTTGCTGTCACTGGGTTTCCTTGTCCCGGGAGTCTTGACATAAGGGTTTATGCCTAGTCTTATTATAATTTGCTATGCTGTGTCTGGTTAATATCCTTGAAAGGCCTGCTCTTTGTTTTTCGAAGGGAAAACAGAAGAGAAGTAGATCTGGGAGAGTGGAAGGGGCTGGAGGGGGCCGGAGGGGGCCGGAGGGGGTGGCCCTAAGTTGTTAAGACCATTTGCTGCTTTTCTGCAAGACTGAAATTTGTTTCCCAGCATCCATGTCAAGTCGGTGGTTCATAATGCCTTTTCTGGACTGGAAAGGCACCCCCCATCTATGGGGCATGTGTGTGTGTGTGTGTGTGTGTGTGTGTGTGTGTTAAATATAAAATCTAAACATAGAAGAAAATAACTTGATAGAGAAGGCAAAATTGTGTTTCAACTCTGCTATAAAATTAGCACCAATGTGTTTAAAAAAGGCTTTTGAATCTAAAATCTCGACTTTTGGATTGTTGACTAATAGATGCGCTGTGACAGCAGAGACAAAGCGCTTCCTGTTGAGGGGACACAGTGGAACAAGGCCTGTGGGGTAAGTAAAGGCGAGCCGGTAATAACAGAATTCACACAAGGGAGGAGCAGGAATCAGGCCCAGACTGTCCACTCAGGCTTGAGAACAGACTACTGAATTCCAGAGTGAAGTAGGAATAGTTTGGAAACACAGGCTGTTAAAGTGTGGGTACTGTGCCAAAATGGGGAACACAAGATCAGAAATAGGTCATTATAAAAATGAAGATCACCAAAGACCAGAAACAAAAGAATGCTAAGCAAAACCCCTTGCGTCGGGCTTTCCCTGGAGAGAAACCATAAGCGGCCTTAACTGATCCTTCTGCAAGTCCTCTCTGTCCACCCTAGCCTACGAAAGCATTGTCATTTCCCTGCTCTGTTTCTCAGCCTGCTGGAACCACCCCGAAAGAATTACAAAAGTCTCAGGGCCTACCCACCAAACTGGTCCAACCACTGGGACTGAAGTAATTCCTTAAGAAAACATGTCCATGCACCAAACAATCTTCCTCTATTTATATACATAGGTAGATTATGAATAGATTACTGACATGTAAAGCAATACAAGCAGGATTTTTCTTACATTACAATGAGAGTTAACCTATTTCCGAACATCAGATGATTTGGGGGGGAGTACCAAACTCTTTTAGAACTATACCTGAAAAAAAATTATAGTTGACGCTTGTTTATCCACCTTCAACTAATACAGCTAATTCATCTAAATAAGTGCTATTGTTGAATGCTGGCATACCAGGATATAGAGAAAAACCGAAGTGTGCCAGATACATGTGTACTGTCCTTTTGCTCCAAGCCCATCTTTGGCTGTCTGCTTTTCAAAGGGCTTAAGGGTGGGCTGAAACATTGAAATGGTTCTTCTTTGCGCTGAGCACAAGTTTAATCTTTTTCAGTATGGGCAGCTACAGAGACATAGAAATGGGACACAGCATTTTTTTTTCCTTCTATTTTCCATTTGCTTCCTTTTCCTATCTCGTAGCTGGTACCTGGACATAGGTATGGGCACCTAGACCTTTGCCCCAAGTTGTAGTGTCTACACATATGGGAGGCTTCTAGGGAAACTTCAGCACCGCATCTGTTGACAGCTTCCCAGTGAGCCCCACAGCTACCCCTAAAGTTGGCTTACCGGGCTGTTTCTCTGTACTTGGGAAGCAATCACTGCTGACCCAGCAACATGTGGACCATTTCTGATGTGAACGACCAAGCACACTTCCTGCGGGTCTCTCCCCTCGTTTGTTCCTTATTTGGATACCTTTTTAGAGACCTGGGATATTCTCAGGAATTATTTTTGCTGACTCTTAGTAGACTACCACCTTGCATAATTTGCTATAACAAAATGTCCTGCTCAAATTATCATATGGTTTCTGTCTCCAAGTGGGACACTGACTGATGTCTTGTGGTAGAGGAGACCTATATTCTGGAAGAACAAACCTTAAAATGACTACCTAAACCCACAAATATACAAAGAATCAGAGATAATTTGACTCTCTGCCAGTTATCTATTTGAAATGAGCCTTGATTACAATAAAGGAAAAAAAATGAGCTCTAATTTAAAGTTTAGAAACATCATTATATTAAATCTTCAAACCAAAGTAAAACAAAACTCTGAAGCAAACTAAAACTTCAAGTCTGAGAGACTTAATTAGCTATGAGATATCAATATTATTGTACCCTAATATCTTCTGGGGCTCATCATTTTGCTGACTGGATTAGGCAAGGTTAAGGGATCTTCCTATGCCCAAACTGTAACACCATCTTCCTTTAAAAACTTATCATTTGTAGTATTACTGTTACTATTTGTATATGGGGTGTGTGGTGTGGTGTTGTGTGTGTGTTCATGTGTATGTGAGGTTCCCAGCATCTTTAGATTACAAAGTCACAAATGGTCAAGCACTTTGGAGTTCAGATCTTTAATGCCCCAACAAATCTGTCAGCACCACCAGTTAGATGCTTGATATTGGGAAAATCAATTTGTCTCTTCGTGTTACTTTCCTCTTCTTTGAGGTGAATGAATTCAGCCAGGTTCAGCCAAAGAAGTAGCATGTTTCACACGTAATTACTCAGTACATTTAGCTCTACTCGAGTCTTTCCCCCGGTCACAATAGCTTGTGAGTTTACTTAGAACCTGTTTACTGAATCTTCTAGCCTGCATCAGGCATCTTTACTAAATATAATCAGATTTAAAAGAAGCCTAACTGATGAACTAACGAACCCTGGCACTTGAGAAGAGACCGTGAGCTAATTTGCCCCTCCAGTCCTTAACCAGGGCATCCACTCTGTGTCACCCTCCTTTCCTGTCACCTTTCTCTTACTTTACCCGACTGTACTATGATCACGCCCATACCATGCATGAACTTGTAGGGAGAGAATAGACGTTGAAAGTGCTACATTTGCCTGTCGTTGTACCAATACCATGCAGTTTTTAACACAATTGCTCTGTAGTACTGCTTGAGGTCGGGGATATGGATTCCCCCAGAAGTTCTTTTACTGTTGAGAATAGTTTTAATTATCCAGGGTTTTTTGTTATTCCAGATGAATTTGAGAATTGCTCTTTCTAGATCTATGAAGAATTGATTTGGGATTTTGATGGGGATTGCATTGAATCTGTATATTGCTTTTGGCAAGATGGCCATTTTTACTATATTAATCCTGCCAATCCAAGAGCATGGACGATTTTTCCATCTTCTGAGGTCTTTGATTTCTTTCTTCAAAGACTTGAAGTTCTTGTCATACAGACCTTTAACTTGTTTGGTTAGAGTCACACCAAGATACTTTATATTGCTACAGTGACAGGCAGGTAGATCAGTGGAATAGAATTGAAGACCCAGAAATGAACCCACACTCCTATGGTCACTTGATCTTTGACAAAGGAGCTACAACCATCCAGTGGAAAAAAGATAGCCTCTTCAACAAATGGTGCTGGTTCACCTGGAGGTCAGCATGCAGAAGAATGTAAATCAATCCATTCTTATCTCCTTGTACTAAGCCCAAGTCCAAGTGGCTCAAGGACTTCCACATAAAACCAGACACACTGAAACTAATAGAAAAGAAACTGGGGAAGACCCTGGAGGACAAGGGCACAGGGGAAATTTTCCTGAACAGAACACCAATAGCTTATGCTCTAACATCAAGAATTGACAAATGAGACCTCATAAAATTACAAAGTTTCTGTAAGGCAAAGGAAACTGTCAATAGGACAGAACGGCAACTAACAAATTGGGAAATGATCTTTATCAACCCTACATCCAACAGAGGGCTAATATCCAAGATATACAAAGAACTCAAGAAGTTAGACTCCAGAGAGCCAAATAACCCTATTAAAAAATGGGATACAGAGCTAAACAAAGAATTTTCACCTGAGGAATATTGAATGGCTATTGAATGGCGGAGAAGCACTGAAAGAAATGTTCAACATCCTTAGTTATCAGGGAAATGCAAATCATAACAACCCTGAGATTTCTCCTCACACCAGTCAGAATTGCTAAGATCAAAAACTCAGGAGAAAACAGGTGCTGGCAAGGATGTGGAGAAAGAGGAACATTCCTCCACTGCTGGTGAGGTTGCAAGCTGGTACAACCACTCTGGAAATCAGTCTGGTGGTTCCTCAGAAAACTGGACATGATACTACCGGAGAACCCTGCTATATCACTCCTGGGCATATACCCAAAGGATTTCCCAGCATGTAATAAGGACACATGCTCCACTATGTTTTCATAGCAGCCTTATTTATAATAGCCAGAGGCTGGAAAGAACCCAGATGTCCCTCAACTGAGGAATTGATACAGAAAATGTGGTATATTTACACTGTGGAATACTCCTCAGCTATTAAAAACAATGAATTCATGAAATTCTTAGGCAAGTGGGTGGAACTGGAGAATGTCATCCTAAGTGAGGTAACCCAATCACAAAAGAACACACATGGTATACATTCACTGATAAGTGGATATTAACCCAGAAGCTCAGAATACCCAAAAAACAATTCACGTATCAAATGATGTCCAAGAAGAACGAAGGAGAGGCCCCTGGTCCTGGAAAAGCTCAGTGCAGCAGTGTAGGGGAATACCAGGACAGGGAAGCAGGAAGGGGTGGATTGGGGCAACAGGGGGAGAAAAGAGGGCTTATGGGACTTTCAGGGAGGGGGGAATCCAGGAAAGGGGAAATCATTTGAAATGTAAAGAATATATCAAATAAAAGAAAAAGAAAAAGAAAGTGCTATATTCTTGGTTCATTACGGTTTTTGTAAATGGGAACTTCCAGGTGGCATGAAGTAATCAATAATGGCAGAAAAAATCTGAATACCTTTTACCTCTCCTCCAATTCTGCGCTGATGTAGAGTGATGGTCTCCATGTTCAAGTGCATGACAGTAGACAAGTAGGCCTGCCTGCTGTGCTATGAGATATTTGTTAAAACCATGGGCTTGGAAGACGCATGAGGGCTTCTACATACCAGTAATTTGTACTCAATTAGGCTAGTTCATTTTTATGCATCCATATTTGTACCTGTAAAATAGTACTTTCACCCTGGGGTGCTTACAAAAGTGAAATGAAGTGACATAAGTAAAGTGCTCGCGATTGTGTCAGGGCCACGGTGATTTTTTTAAAATCACTGTTGACTGAGGTTTTAATCCCCTTTTCAAGGTTTCCAGACAACCATCATTTGCCATGTATTTGATTTATTTGTACTTGTTCCTTCCTGATGTGAACTACTTATTTTCTGAATACAAGAATGTTGTTTTCCTATAATAAACCGGGTTTGTTTCCTGATTGCTCCTATCCGCTAGCCTGAAGCCTACCTTGAAGAATTTACTTGATATTTGAATACGGTTGGCTTGTTCTCTAGGAAAAGCATTCGCCTCTCCTGTAATCATGTGTTTATGACATGGATGAGTATTTAATAGTTTATCCTTGCTCTCTAAGAACAGAAAGATGGGTCAGAACACAAGACTGTTGCTTCCTTTTTTTTTTTCTAAGAGATTTCCAAGGTCCTTATTAGTTTGGGGATGGTTTATCACTTCCACATTACCACCTCCAGGAAACCTTGTCAATTTTGTACAACTGCTCATAAATTGAATCTCATCAACCTTCCTAGGCACAAGCGATTTTTCTATTGTTTCTGCTTATACGATGGTAAAGTCCAGTAACTAGAGATTTTGTAATTGTTCCTATTCATTTATTATATATCGTGGCATCCCTTTTCCTTTGGATGGCCAATAATATCAGTTGTCAAATAAATGAGGCTGGCTGAATGCTAGGGAACTTAAGACCCTAGTTTTACTGACATTCTCAAAAAGTAAATCTGAAGTACCTCTTAGCTGCTCAGTTGTGTACCTCAAATCCTTAAGAAGTGCCAAGAACATTAAAATCATGTCTGTCATCAAAAATTATAAATATCCTTCTATAATCCCAAAAGCAAATGGAGACTATGTTTTAATCTACTTGAAATAAAAACAATAAAAACAAGCAAAAGCCATAAATGTAACCTAAAAAAAAAAAAACAGTAAATTCATTGAGATCATAGGAAAAAATATGAAAAACAATTTTAACCCTTTAACTCCTTCACGTCTTCAATGTTTACTCTTAATGAGTAGTTACTGGACTGAGAACTGTTTCTCTGACCATGAAGCACTATTATTGAGTGATTTGGAGATGAAGTATCCTCCGTGCTCCCACACAAAAGACCCATGTGTTAAGAGCTTGCTCGCCAGATGGTGGGCATCCAAAAGTGACTGCAGTGTAAGCATTTTCACTTCCTTGAAAGATGAGCTCACTGATGAACTGGTGGCTTAGTGGTGCCTTATGAAGAGGTGGAACCTCGGTAGATGTCCCAGTATAGGGGAATCGAGGCTGGGGAGGTGGGAGCAGGGTGGGTGGAGGAACACCCTCATAGAAATAGGGGGAGGGAGGATGGGATAGGGGCTATCAGGGCACGGGGGACTAAGAAAGGGGATAACATTTGAAATGTAAATAAAGAATATATCCAATGGGGGGATAAAAGAGGTGGTGCCTGCTTGGGAAAAGTATGTCACTGCGCGTCTTTAAAAGGTGTGCTTTGTCCCTTCCTGGCTCTTGTTGGTGTCACTCTGCCCCCTCTATGACACTGTACTCTCTGCAATGTCTTACCTCACTATGTAAGCACCCAGAAGCAGTAGAATCAAGTACCCATGAAGTGAATTCTCTTAAAACATGAGTCTACAGGAATTCTTCCTCCCTTAACCCATGTTCTCAGATGTTCTTGTCACAGTGACCAAAAAATTGAGTAACACATCCTTTCCAATGAGTTGAGTACAGGGTCCTGCATTCTTAAGCTCATGAACTCAAGCCAGTGAAATGCCTCAGCGTGTAAAGGCACTTGTTCCCAAAGCCTGATAACCTGAGTTGAAGAAACAGGTAATAAATGTTTATTAAACAAATGAACAAGAACTGATAGAACATTGTCTTAGGGTTTTACTTCTATGAAGAAACACCATGACCAAGGCAACTGTTATAAAGGACAACATATAATTGAGTCTGGCTTACAGGTTCAGAGCTTCAGTCCATTATCATCAAGGCAGGAACACAGCAGCATCCAGGCAGACATGGGGCTAGAGGAATTGAGAGTTGTACATCCTTGTCCAAAAGACAGACAGGAGAAGACTGGCTTCCGGGCAGCTAGGACGAGGCTCTTAAAGCCCACCCCCCACGGTGACACACTTCCTCCAACAAGACCACACCTACTCCAACAAGGCCACCTCTCTAAATAGTGCCACTCCCTGGGCCAAGCATATTCAAACCACCACAAAGGCCAATCATTGAGCTGGATTAGAGCTTAAATATAAAAAACTGTAGCTCCATCCTATTGCCAAACGCTTAGGGAATATCTCAGAACACTGTGAAAGGACGATGAGAGCAGGAGGAAGGTGCTGAGAAAGCTTCTCCTGGACGCCATATGTCTGGCACATGCACAGGATCTCTGGTTACTTGCTCATACAAGGCTCATACAAGGTTTGGCTGGTCAACATCTCATCATGAAAGAGGGGAGGGCCAACCTTGTCTTTCCCTAAGGGACCGTTGACAGTTAGTGGTGGCTGGAGGAAGAAATTGCACGTTCTTTAGTGATGTCGTCACTGACAAGTTACCCATGCCTCAGAAAAGACTTTCCCACCCAAGCTCATTCAGGCAGCCCTGTGAGATACACACAAAACAAAGGCCTAAAAGTGGAAGGTGGGTGAGTTAGCAAGAGTTTCAGGAGGAGGGCGCATAAAACAGGCTAACAGCTTTTTACAGAGGCATACGGTATAAAACTGTCAAAGGATAAAAAAAAAAATAGTTTGAAGAATTATAACAAGTGAAGTCGGTTCCCTTCCTAACTTCCCTCCTTGTATTCTTCATCCGTTCACACTGGCTCCAAATTCTATGGAATGTGGATACCAAGCATAAATGTCACCACTAAAAAAGAAATATTTGGCAGAAATTTACATGAGGTTGCAAACTCTTATAATCAGCAACTCTCCCGTGCACATTGTTTATGGAATTTGGGGAAGTAACCTTAAAATAATAATAATAATAAAAGAAACATGAAATCTTCTGTCAGATATGGTCATTTACATCTCAGGGTCAGGCCTGCTGCAGCCATAGACCAACAAAATCTTAGAGCCTGTGCCTATCAACAGGTAAAGTCAAGAAACTGTTTCCACTCCCAGAAATCCCATACCCAAGCATTCATCTTCCG
Organism: Apodemus agrarius; assembly: GCA_964023405.1. NCBI lineage: Eukaryota > Metazoa > Chordata > Mammalia > Rodentia > Muridae > Apodemus > Apodemus agrarius. Next base: position 123,327,435 of record OZ030008.1, on the reverse strand, counting down.
GTTTCCGGTATGACAATCGAAGTGAAGTTTCTGAATTAAATATCTATGACTACCTATCTAGCTTCTTGGACAAATTTGTAAGTATCCGAGTCTCGCTGAATCGATGTTAGCAGTTAACAGAACTTGCCTTCTACGTTCTCAGAGGTAAAGGAAAAGATCAGCTATAGAGCATTTTCTATGGGGAGACCCGCTACACAGACTTACGATGAGAATCCTACTACCTCATGATGGTCGTGCTCTAATAAGAGCAAACACCTTGGCAGTTTGTGTTTTTGAATCAGAACCTAAGATTTTCCGCTGCCCCCAAACTTGAGCTTGACGCCCCCTTCCCTACCCGCCTAGTCACTGTATCCATCTATTCCTTCCTTTCCTCCTGGGATTTCTATAAGAGGATAAAAAATAAGAGTTGGGAGCGGGAATGGACAAAGGACTCAATAAGGGTGGGGGAAAATATCATTACCTTGCCTAGACAGTGTCTTCAGCTTTTAATGCCACATGCTTAGAACAGAACTTCTTCAAAACGCATCTCTAACCAAATCAAAAAGCCTCTGCACCACGGCGTGGGAAGCCCCTCTCAATGTCCCTTCAGGTTGAGGCCAATGTTCTAGGAATAGGCAGTTTTTCAGGAGTTTGGGACTCAGCCAAACTGAACGGCCAAAGTAAATAAGCGCAGGATGGTGAGACCAAAAACTGAAAGTGGGGGCGTGTATTTTCCCCGTCAACACGGGAGGGCTGCTTTTCCAAAAAAGCTGTGCTTTAGAAAGCTTGCTTCACGACTGTAAACTCTTAAGGGCCAAAAGGTCCACACGCCAGTGCTGTCTTAAGTTTTCGATGGTTCGCTGTGTTGTATTTACATCGTTAGGTTTTAGTTTCCCATTGCACAAAGGAGTGTTTAGTATTTAATATTCATCAGTGAAATTGTGACAACTGCACAGTGTTGAAAGAAAGCAAACGCTTCGCTGCCTAGTTCATGAGTATGTAGAACAGTTTTTGACCACATGCTTATTCAGCACTTTAGAAACTTTAAAAAAAAAAATGTTTTGGGGGAAAAAATAATTCCACCATATGCAGCATTATCTCCGGTATGTGAAATGATAGTGCTTTAGAGTAGCAGAAGAACTAGACTATGAATCAGAAATTGTAAATTTTAGTTTCTATTAACTGGAACTTTGGGGGATGCCTAGACACACTTCTTATGCAGGCACTCAGCAGGAAGATTACCCCCAGGGTACGATCTTGTTCCAACTCATAAACTTGCTGTGAAGGAGCATCGTAGAGTAAGTATGAAATTGCACTTGGTGTCAGAACACTCAGCGTAGCTCTTGCTTCTAACTCTGTGACAAGGAGTACTCACCCTCCCCTGTTCAATCATCTGTAATGGAGGGGAAATGGGAGAGATCGTGTCTAAGGATATTTCCATTTTATAGCAAAGAAAAATGCCTGGATATTGCTGTCTTACATTTACATGTAAAGTTTACAGTGGCTCATCTATGTAGTGAACTGCCTCTCAAACTAGAAATTCTGTCTAAAGAATCCTTTTTTGACTGGGCAGTGGTAGCACATGCCTTTAATCCCAGCCCTTGGGAAGCAGAAGTAGGCAGATCTCTGAGTTCGAGGCCTGGTCTACAGAGTGAGTTCCAGGACAGCCAGGGCCATCGAGAGAAACCCTCTCTCGGAAAACAAACAAGAAACCTTTTTTGCTTTCTCTCTTACTAGTATCTACAATTCCATTCTGGAATCTTAAGGTATAACTTTTTTTTTCCACTAGGCTTCATCCTGCTGGCCTCTGTAAATCAGAAAGCAAAGAAAATAAGGCTCAAATTTGGGGTTTGCCTTTTATTTATAAATATGATGTAGAGTAAAGCTAAAATGGCATTTCTTTTCCAAATAAGCTTACTTTTAAAACTTTTTACATGGAAAATACTTTTTTCCAAATAAAATTTTCATGCTTATAATTTCTAGATTTTTTTTTTTTAAATGCCTTAACTATTCAGGTAAAATATCATTCTTTCAAAAGGAAGTCAGAGTTATAGTCACGGGTGGTTTCAGAACATTTTCTGGTAGTTTTTGCTTCATTTCAATATTTTGCCACGATTGGCTGTTGATAACTACAAATAAGGAAGTCTTCAAGTCAGGGGATTTCTCAGTGGAAGTCCCCAGTTCAACACAAGGGAGAGCTCAGGACAGTTTGGGCAGCATCTGCAGAGCCTGGGCAAAGGCTTCCAGAATGCGAACGTGCCTGTGTCTTTAAAGAGACAGTCTGTGAAGGAAAGCCTGTCACCGGGAGAAGAGGTAATGAACTCTTACTAATTTCTGTCGACTGTTAGCTTAGCAAGGAGCTTGGGAAGCCTTGAGTGTGACCAGATCTACTTCACTCCGGTACAGCTAACTAGGCAGCCCTTGGCACAAGTCAGTTACTGGGATCCAAAGAATATTTAAAGCACTGTGACACTTTTATTCTTTCCCTAATTTTTAAGATAGAATGGTTTATGCCTTTAATTGAAATGAGTTTTAAAGTTTATATCTGATATATGAGTCTTCTCAAGAAATGTTTTTTTTTAATACCATGTGACTGAGAGATATTTAGCCTAAGTTAGGTTATATAGGAAGCTTACTATGTCGAAAGTAAATTAAAAGTATATGTAGTCCTACTTTTAGCTTGTATTTTTAAAAAATCAATTCCAGCCTCATCGAATGTATTTGTTCAAATGTTAAACTAACATTAGTACTTTTATTCTCATAAGAAATATGTAATGATGAACATTTTTAACATCAGGTATTAGCTTCATAAGCAATTCTAATTATAGTAATCATGGCTTATGTTGTCCCCAACAGATCCTTTTATTTTCATCACAGTTAATATTGAAGATCATATCACATTATTTTCTTAAGAATAGTCCCAGATTAAATATCAAGAACTACTTTCAGTATTGTATATTACCTAGTTTTTAGATACTCAATAAGAGTGTCTGCTTAAAAAAAAAATCATGTATTTTCAGTGGTATAGTCAGATAAGACAAATAAAAATTCCTATCATTTCGTTTTACCTGGCTTTTTGTCACCACAGACCCACCTTCTTACTATACTGAAACTGTGTTTGGGATGCTTTACCCAAGCTGGAATAGAATGGGGAAGAGAGAAAATTATTTCATCCATGTTTCAGAATAAACACATCATTCCTGGAGACCGTCTCCCTCCTCACTCATCCTCTGCCATCTCTAGGATTACAGTTGTGTATGTGCATAGCAAGAAATACTAGTCTGCTTCTGGGGATGTGGAAGTGTCTATCAACCCAATGTGCCTAAAGGGTATGCCCAGAAGCCAACCGAGGTTCTAGAGCAATGTCCAGTCACTTCTCTTAAACACTTGTGATTTGTGGCTTCCAAGATGACTCAAAACAACCATGAAATTCCTCTGAGGGAAAAAAGTTCTGGTTGGAATTTTAGAAATGAATGCACTAACTTGAGAGAATTGATCGTCCATGCCGTATAAAATATTCCTGTCTGTGAACATCCTGTCTTTCTATGCATTGAGGCTCCAGTAAACATATGGAGTCCTTTGCATTATACATTATAGATATAAAGTGTGGAACACATTCCAGGCCAGTTTGCTTTGTCTCCTTCTTATGTGTGCAGTAGGAGAATGATCTGTCTTAGAATCTTCTTTCTGGTGTGTTTTAACTACTGCTAACATCTTGATTTTATAATTTTATGTAGTCATTTTATTGATCTCTTAATTTTTTTCTAAATTACATAATTTATATGCCACTTTTAGATAAAAAATACTTAGACATGCTTCCTCCTTCTCATCTTCTCAGCATACCAGCTAGAGTTTCTGGATCAGGGTTTCATAACACAGGAGAAAGCAGTCAACTGTTTATTTCTGATCTCAGGGGAATTTCCCGAGTGGTTAATATGAAGAATGAGATTGGCTGTTGGTTTGAGGTAAATGCTTTAATGATAAAAAATATAATTAACAATATCCTGATTCATTAAACAATATCAAGGTTTCATGTTAAATAATATTTAATGTCTTTAATAACATTAGAGACAACTGTGTCTTTAGCATTTAGAATGAGGCAGCTATCTGCTTTTTTTAAAGACTGATGAAATCAGGTTGCTGTTGTGTTTCTTTGAGAGAGCTGATTTTATAATTCGGAACTGCAGATTGTTGTTTCTCAGATTAAGATAATAAATTTGGTTGATCAAACCAAACCAAGCCTACACATTTCCCTTTTCTCTTCAATCCACATGCCTAGACGCCTCTCTCCTATCATTTTGGCTTCACAATTCAGTTCGCAGCTCAAACTGACAGGAAAGGATGAAAACAGAGCTGTGGAAGCCAAGGAGCCCTCTCCAGGCCGAGCAACCAGACTTACAAACAAACAAAGCCGTTATTCACACACTCCCTGCAAACAGCTTCTGAAAGTTATATCCACAGAGGCTCTGCAAAATCTATGTCCAAATCGGTTATCACAAATCCAGTCTACATTAAGAAAATAGACACTGAAAAGCAAATGTTTGTGGTTTGCTGAGAATTTCTGCATTCATATACAGAAGGAGAATTCATCTAGATTTTCATTTTATGGCACCTATCAGTAATGAGTTCGTCTACCAAAGTTTACTTTCAGAAAGTGAAATGAGAAAAAGGCCAAAACATTCTAAATTCTAACAAGTTTCATGCACGCCGTCTGTTCCCTGAAATGTTTAAGAAATAAATCCAAAACATTGACCTCGGCATCCCTGCCTACAGATAATTCTTTAAAATATTTTCCCAATATCTTCTATTGTTGTTGATTGGTGTAAATTTAATGCTCTTCTTTTAAAACATAGTTTAGGTTTTGTTTGAAAACAACTATTTTTAAAAGAATTCTTCTGCTCAATTTTTTTTCGAACGTTATCGATGCACATGATCTTTTTTTTATTTTTATTTTTATTTATGTTTTTCAAGACAGGGTTTGTCTGTGTAGCCCTGGCTGTCCTAGAGCTCACTCTGTAGACCAGGCTGGCCTCAAACTCAGAAATCCGCCTGCCCCTGCTTCCTAAGTGCTGGGATTAAAGGCATGCGCCACCACTGCCCGGCATGATCTTAAAAATCATGCTTTTAAAAATCATTTGTATAACTGATAATCCATTCTGGTGCTTACTTTTTTCTATTTGCATTTTCTCTCTCTTTTTCTTGATTGGTGATATCAGGGAACTAATTCCTTGGATGTGACATTCTTATTATTCTTTAAATAAGAAGATCTAGATTTGTTATATCTATGCTAATAGAGATATCAATAGCAGTGACTTAAAGGCGGGACCTAAATAGTCTCACAATTAAAGAGAAAATAAAACTGCAGCTAAAAACTGTAAAGTTGCATACTAAGCTTGTGTGAGGTCCTGGGGTCAGTCCTCAGCACTCCCCACCCCCACCCATGCACACCCCAAAGCCAAACCAGACAGCCCTGCTAAAGCTATGAAACTATGCTAATGTGATAATGACACATAAGCATTTGTAGTTAAAGTGGTCCTAAAAGTTCTACAGCCTTAAATATTATTAGAAAACAGTAAAGGATTAAAAGCATATATAACCTAAACACTTAAATCAGCAACTGAGAAGAGTAAAATAATCTTTAAAATATCACATAAATATTAGCAAAGGAAAAACCAAAAAATATTTTACATAAAATCCAGATCTTCTGATTTTATTGTCTTTAAATTTTATTGTTTATTTTGCTTTTCACTCCTCTAGTGCTTGTTAGACCCTTTCCCCTGATAATTTGTCTTTTTCTGGTTCTTTGGAGTATACAGGGTTTCACCTGATTCTACTTGTCTCTGATTCTCTAGCAATGGAATTACAAGAAACCCATCACCATGCCCTCTTATTTGTTCACACGGGTTCTGCAGATCAACTTGGGTTCCCAGGTTTGAAAGGGAGTGCTTTTTTTTTTTTTTTTTTTTTTTTTTTTCACACATATATTTGCCGGGTGTGGCGATCAGACACACCAAGAGCGTGCCTGCTTCTTTCTTGTTTGTGGTCAGGCTTGGTGCTGAGGGTCTTTATAACCACTGAGCTTCCTCATCACCTCTGGTCTTCTTTTTAACGTGGCTGTTAATTGGTATCAGCGTTTAACCGAGCACCTTTTTAAAGCCTTATAGGCCTTCGCGTGTTGCAATAGGCTGTCTTGTGTTGCAATTTTGCTTTCATTAACTTTTAAGAAAATCGACTTTGTTTCGTGATTTCTTTTCTGGCTCACTGGTAGCTTAAGAATGTGTCTATTTTCTCAGATTTATGTCTTTCCCAGTTTTCCTTGGATTATTGACTTCCAACTTCTTTCCATCTTAGTTGAAGAAAGTATTTCACATGACTTCGGTTTTCTGGACCACAGTGAGGCTTTGGAAGGGGCAGTGTTTGCTGTCTCCTGGAGAAGAGTGTCCACTTGCGGGGAGTGTGCTCTGCTTCCCCCTGGCGCAGTGCTCTGTTGACGCTGCTTTGGCCCAGTTGGCTCACAGCTCTGTTCCAGTTGCCATTCCCCTAGGCTTTGTTTTCTACTTACCATCAGAGGTGGCATGATGAAATCTCCAAGGATTGCTGAAGTCTATTTCCCTTTCAATTTTGTAAATGTTCTTTTCAATTTCTTTAGGGCCCTCTTTGCTTTTATATGTATAATTGTTATATCTTTTTAGTGAATGGTTCTTATAAACATATATATGTATGTGTATGTATATATGTATATATATGTGTGTGTATATATATATATATATATATATATGTATTATTGTTTGTCTCCGATGGAAGGTTTTTACTCAACACATATTCTAATATTAGTACAGTCACCCATCTCTTTCAATTACTGTACTCAGAAATATTTTTCACCTTTTATTATTATTATTTTATCTTTATGTGTTTGTGTGTAAGCATTTCCATGTGTGGATTCATGTGCATGCATATTATGGTGCGCCTGTGGAGGTCAGAGGGCCCCCTCAAAGGCCAGTGGTTCTCACCTTCTTCCATCTTTGAGAAAGGTGCTCTTACTTTTGTTTCTTTCCCACTGCACAGGCCAAGTTCCTGGGCCCCGAGCTTCCAGGGACTCTCCTGTCTCCATCTCCCAGCTCCCCATAAAGGTGCTGATAGTATAGAAATGTGCCACAGCATCTGGGTTATATAGTTCTGAGGAGTCAAACTTTGATCCTCATACTCACATGGCAAACTCTTTATGTGTGAGCCATCTCTCCAGTCCACGCCTTTCACTTTCATCTCTGTGTGCCTTTTCACCTAAAGTAAGTCTCTTCTAGGTAACAGAGTTTCAGCAATCCATTATGTTGGATATCATATTGGCCGAGCTCTGCCTTCTATCTATTTTTTAAAAATCACTAATAAGACTTGTGCCACTTGATTAATTACTACTTAATGAATGTACTTCTTTTTTTAAGATTTATTTATTATTAGATATAAGTACACTGTAGCTGTCTTCAGACATACCAGAAGAGGGCATCAGATCTCATTATAGATTGTTGTGAGCCACCATGTGGGTGCTGGGATTTGAACTCGGGACCTCAAGATGAGCAGTCAGTGCTCTTAACCACTGAGCCATCTCTCCAGCCCCATGAATGTATTTCTTATAATGTATTTCTTTTTTAAAAGTCTAAAGTAAAATATCCAGGCTTAAAAGTAGATGAATCTGATACCCCTAAAAACAAAAACAAAAACAAAAAACAAGAACAAAAACAAACAAACAAAAAAAAGTCCAAAAAAACCTCTAAAGAAAACCCTCCAATGAACATTACTTTTTTTTTTACCCATGGCAGTCTTACGCCATAATCACTTTCATAATTCAAAAGATATATTTAGAAATGAAATCTAGCATAGAAGTGAATGGCTAGCAAAATTACAAAGAGTTATAAAGTTACAAAATAAACCAAAGGCATGTAATCAAGAGGGCAGATAGCAAAGAAACCCTGTCAACCTCAGGCAAAGCAAGAAGTTGAAGCTGCTCAGATCTGATGGGATTTGTCTAGTTTGCACTGAGGAATTTGTAAAATAAAAAGAAATAACATCTCTAAGTTAAGCTCATGTATTACCTATCAGGATTATTAGAGAGAAATTGAAATATTTCCTCATTGAAAGAAAACAGTCTTTAAAGGATTATTAATCATCTCACGCATTCACAATAGAAGGCCTAGTTAAATTAAAATATTACTAAATATTTGGTTGAGGATCAGTTTAGAAAAGATGGCTTTTGACATACAAAGTCACGAGAAAAGCTCAGCTATCTTTTAATTGTGCTTTAATGTCAAATTAAATAAGGCAACTTTAAAATTCAGTAAAAACACGTAACATCCATAAATTATCCTATCAGTTTCATCCTTCTCTTATGCTTTCTTGCAAGTTGTCTTTATATAGTCTATGTCCATGTAGAAAATGAAAAAGAAATTACACAAAAATATTGAATCATGCTGGAATTTATATTTACATAGTTGATTTATTTACATTACATCGTACAAAAGGTTTTTTTTGTTTTGTTTGTTGTTTGGGTTTCTTGTTTTTTGTTTTTTGTTTGTTTTTTGCTGTTGTTTCTTTGTGTGGTTTCAATTCTAGTAGGCTTTTAAACTGTTCATTTCCAAGTATTTCCTTTATCATTCTTTAGGGTAATCTATTAACAACAAATTCCTTCAGCTTTTATTTGATGTCAAAGTGTCTTCATTCTCTTTCTTTCTTTCTTTCTTTCTTTCTTTCTTTCTTTCTTTCTTTCTTTTGAAGGATAGTTTTGCTGGATATAGAACCCTTTGTTGACACTTTTTTCCCCTGCATTTTCAGCATGTCTTTACATGATCTTGTAGTCCCATAGTTTTTAAAGCAAAATTGCTGTTAATCTCTTTTTAAAATTATGTATATGCTTGTTTTGACATGATTTTTGTATGCCTATGTACAATGTGTATGTCCAGTGTCCTTGGAGGCCAGAAGAGAGTATCCGATCCCCTGGAACTATATTTCAGACTGCTGAAAATTACCTTACAAACTGTTTCAAGCCACCATGTCGTACTCTGGGAAAGCATCCAGTGATCTTAACCACTGAACCATATGTCTAGCCACCAAACTACCACTAATCTTAATTATAATTGCTTGAAGATAGTATGACACATCTTTTTTGAGACAGACAGATAGGTAGGGACTTATGTAGACCAGACTAGCCTCAGACTTGCTATGCTTCTAAAACTGAACTCTACCCCCACCCCCCGAGATTATACTTGTGTCACTGTGGCCAAGCTCCTATTCTGATTCTCTTGATACTTCCAAGATTCTCATTTTGAGCTCTTTATGTTTTCCCCTGAGAGGTAGGGTGTCTTGTAGCCCAAGCCGAACCAGAACCTGCATCTGAAGATGACCTGGGCTACAAGACACCCTAGAAGTGGAAATAGGCAGATTGCTGGGACTCATCAGCCAGAAAGCTCATTCTAATCAGTGAACCAGCCCCAGGTCCTAATGAGAAACCATGTCTCCAAAAACAATATGGATGGCCATGCCTGAGGAGCAACATCCAAGCCAAGCTTCAGCCTCTACAGGCATGCATGCATGTGTATGCAAGCACACGTTAGAAACACATGCATGCCTGCATATATATATATATATATATATATATATGTACACAAAAATAATTGTACAGATGTTATCCAATATAGTTTTTAAAGTCCTCATAACGCATATACTGTATGTTGATCATGTCCTCACACCCTTCTACCCTCCCTTTCGCAGGCCTCCCTCTTCCCATCAGCCCCTCTTGTTCCTCTAGATAGTTTTACTTCAACTTTTGTATTTTGATTTTATATATTTATTTAAAATCTAGGAAATACAAATGAAAGCCAAAACTTAAAAAAAAATCTATTTTCTTTGTATGTTCTCTGTCATTGGACACTTTGTTTGGTTCTATACTGTGGAGATAAATATAATCACAATATTGTCATGCAGATATCTCTATGATATATCAACTCGAAGTTCCTTAGGTAAATACACAGGAATGATATAGTTGGGGTCATATCAATTTTTAGTTTTCTGAGAAACCTCCATATTGACTTCTGTAGTGATTGGACTAATTTACATTCCTACCAACAGTTTACAAGGGTTCACTTTTGTTCAATTCTTGTCAGCAAGCATTTTGGTTTTATTTGTTTTCCTTATAGCTTCCATGCTGACTGGGGTAAAATGGACTGAGAATGTAGTCATAATTTTATTTCTCTGATGGTTAGTGACATTTAACAGTTTTATATGTTTATTGTTCATTTGTATTTCATCTCTTGAGCCCTGTCCATTTCATTGGTTGACTTTTCGATTGGGTTGTTTTCATGTTTAATTTATTGAGTTCTTTATATATTCTAGATATTAATCCACTGTCAAATGCAGTGAACAATGATTTTCTCCCATTCTACAGGCTATTGTATTGCTTATTTAACATGAGGTCCCATATGTCAATTATTGGCCTTATTTTTAGAGCAAATAAAGCGCTGAAAGTCCTTGCCTAAGCCTAGATCTTCTCTGCTTTTTTCTCTAACCATTTTAGAGTTTCAGTTCTGACATTCAAGACTTTGGTTCTTTTGGAGATGATTTTTTTTTTGACAGGTGAGAGATACGGATTTAGTTACATTCTTCTATATATTGATGTTCACAACACTATATTTTTTAATCTTCACTGAATGTCAATGTTGGTGAAAGTCATAATCACTATAGGAAAGAAATGTATGTCTCTGTTTTTGATTTAGAAATCATGTATTTTAAACAGTTCTGTCGGCATTATGGCCCTTTGTGCACGTACAGTCATTTCTCTTCATAACTAAGCATCATGAGAATGGAAAAAAAAATAATCCATTCTCAAGAAAAATCCATGTTTAAGAAATGCATATTTTTAACTGCCTATGTATCCGCCCTTGTGTTCTGAATGTATTATTAATTCTACAAGAAATTTCCAAAGCAGCTTCAAGTCTACTCAAAACCAATGCTGAATGAACTAGATTTTTTTAAAATTTAAAATTTCTGCTCTTCCAAAGATATTATTAGGTGGCCAATGTCCTCTCATGCCCTTAATTCCAGCACCCGGGAAACAGAAACAAGCAGATGTTTGTGACTTCAAGGCCAGCCTGGTTACATAGAGATTTCCTGACCGTCTAGACCTGTTTAAAACAACAACAATAACAACAACAACAACAACAAATACATGCATATGCAAAGAAAGGCCACTCATTAGAGTCATGCCCTTAAAGAAAACACTTCCTCTCACAGAAGCCATCAGTTAAACCAGTCCAGACTCAATTGCCTGTTAGAACAACCAAAATATAGAACACTGAGAATACGAAATGCTGGCAAGGGTTGGCAGGGACAGGAATCTTCCTTTGTCTCTGGCGCTAACACAAGCAGTTTGGCAGTTCCTAACAAAATAAACATATACTTACTGTCTCTCATATTCCTTGCATTTGCCTTAAGGAGTTGATAATTTATTTTCTCCTCATGAAAATTAGGACATTGTTCTTTCTAGGAGTTTTTTCAACCTCAGCACTGAGGAAATTGACATACGTGGGGATGAGGAGCGTGCTGGACGTTTTTAGACCTTCCAGTCAACTTTATTTTGCATCTAAACCTGCTCTAGAGAGAGCAAGAAATTTTGTTTTATTTTAATGTAAGCAGTGCTGTATCACATTTAACTTGATGACTTGTTGCAATTTTTTTTACTTGATCCAAATGTTATAGATGGGAACTTCTGCTTGTTAAAAATTTTAGTAATATCATTATTTTTTTTAAAAAGTCACATAATGTGTTTGTTTTATTTTCCTTTAGAAAATATTGTAATGCATATATGTCTGTGTGAGGGTATAGGGTCCCCTGGAACCAGAGTTACAGACAGTGGTGAGCTGCCATGTGTGTGCTGGGAATTGAGCAGGGGCCTTTTGGAAGAGCAATCAAGCTTTTAATTTCTGAGTCATCTTTCCAGCCCCAACTCCTCCTAGATCCACCCCCTCTCCCAACATTATGACCTTTTCCCTCTCAAATGACCACTAAGTTCAGTTTGTGCTGAACAGTTCATAGTGTCGTCTAATGAAGCATGAGCCACACCCCCATAAAACTGGCCTTCTCCCCTCAAGTCCACCGGCTGCCCTCAGCTCCTCAGGGATATTGGTTTGGAATATGGGTTCGTGGACCCCTCCCACCACTCTGGTAGCAGGTTGATTGGTTTGATCCTGCTTAGGTTTTCTGTGATCAACCGCGGCTGATGTAAGTTTTAAGACTGTTTTAAATGATGGTTTGAATTTTAAGAGTTGCCCCAAATATTCAAGCTTACAGCTAGAACCAGACAAGTGTTTGACTCCTTGAACTAGGGAGAAAGTGGGACAGGCAGAACCCGACCCTCTTGTCCTAACACGGGAAAGATGTGTCCATCTGAAAACTCCACTCTCAGCTATCATTCAAGCATGTCTGGATAGAATAATGAGAGACTTTTAATCCATGGAGAATTTACTAAAAATTAAATTTTTTTTAGCAAGTATATCCATTGAAAAGTATTACTAGTGGGAGGAAACACCAAGTTGATGTGTATGTGCAATATTTCTCAAGTTGTGGACTTTAACTCAATTACATTCAAATAAGGATCTGGTGAAAACTGTAACTTCCTGGGCCTTCCCCTACCTGCTCTAAACAGGAATTTCACAATATATCAAGTTTTCCTGAGTGGTTCTCTAATCTACATATAAGGTATTATTAGAAGTAGTTATTAATGTTTGCTCAAAATTCCAGCTAAGACACTGAAATGACCTTTAAACAAATGACCTATGTTTAGGGTTCTCTTGCTGTCAGATGTATTTCCTGTATGGCCCAGTCTGCGGTAGAGCTTGGTGGGGCGGGACTTGGTGGGCGGGGCGTTCCTGACGAGGCGGGGCGTGGGCGGGGCTGGCCCTGAGGATGGAAGGTGAAGCGTTAATGACTCAGAGCGCAGTCGCT